>JADLZK010010000.1:600000-966483 GCA_015847255.1 Hyparrhenia diplandra
TGGTGGATTAGAGTGAACCATTGCGAAGAGCTCGTCAAGACAATCGAAACGGATATATTACTTGCCATATTTGGAGTCCAGAAAGATATGAGACCAGGGTCTAGTATTTTGGCCATAACTTTCTCATACGAACTCTGTTTTTCGATTATTAGTACTCTATGGAAAGCTTACTCAGAGGCCTACGCACCCGTCAAAGCCCAAGACCTAACTCCACTATAGGTGGCCGAGCGGCTCCATGCAAGGGGTCGGGCGGCACCTTCCAGAAAGATCTCGAGTCCGGAAACTACGGAACCTTCCTCTACCGACCTATGAGAACCCTACAATCATATCTAGTTTGTTGATTTAAGTCGGTTTGATCCTACGGCTCGAGATCCATCCCTCGGGGCTATAAATAAAGGGGCGGGGGCTCCCCTAAAACCCTAATTCATTATTCATCTGAAATGTAGGATTAGACTCTTCAATGTAATTAGATCTAGATTAGAGATAGAGATTAGAGAGCTCTAGTTCTTCAAGATATATAGTAGTAGACAATCTACCTACTCAAGAGATCGAGTGTTGATCAAGACTTCAGATCTATTGTTCTTCGAGATTCGGTATGTTTTGTTTTATTATATTGTCCATTGTTATGTTCTTCGTATATTCTAGCTTGATATTTGATATATATAGTTCTAGTTGATGATTATTATATGCATGGGATCATGGACAACTTAGCTCTTTTCCTATAGGGGAGTTAAGTCATAAGTCAGATGTAAGCATTGTGCTTAGATGTGAGTTATTTGCGGATGACCTCTATATCTGAGGGGACGTGGGGTAGATCGTAGGGTTGTAGCCTTATTGAGTCCTCTATAGCCCTCCCTGCTGTATAAGTTTGGGAAATTTATCCGTAGGACACCCAAAGTGGCGCTCTTTGGCTGGCGGACATCATGTCTCCATATTTGCGAGAACATCTTGTTGTTTGATGTAATTTGGCCCATGGACATTGAGGGGAGAAACTCACCACCAAAAACAAGCGCCATTTGTAAACCGTAAGGCCAATGGCTATGAAATTTTACTTGACAACAAGATATGATAGTTATCGACAAATCATCTAACACTCACTTCCATAGAAAACCTAATTAAGGCCATGCTATGACATCAGGAATAATTAAGTCCGCCATATTATGTCCTTAATTAGGTTTTCTATGGAAGTGAGTGTTAGATGATTTGTAGATAACTATGATATCTTGTTGTTGTTAAAATTTCATAGCCATTGGCCTTAATTTTTACAATGACGATTGTTTTAGTGGTGAATTTCTCTCCCCTCGATGTCCATGGGCTAAATTACATCAAACGGCAAGTGTGTTCGGCAAATATGGAGAAAGACGATGTCCGTTAGTCAAAGAGCGTCACTTTGGGTGTCCTACGATTAAATGTCCCATAAGTTAATGTTAGGATGTGGTTCGACGGAGGCTAGTTTATCTCATTATAAATCCCCCTTAGTTGATGTCCCTCATGTTATATAATATGATTTGGTTGTGCTATATATGAGAATATTTGGCCTGTTATGCTTAGACTTAATGATTGGTAATTACTTAGATGTCTTTTGCTCATGAGTAGTCATCATTGTCTTTCTTGCATTTGCTATCTTAGGAATATCATTAGTATAGTTAGTTTAGTTTACTTTCATTATTATTATTATGAAACTAGGTTGAGTTAGATCTTAGTTATATTCACCTATTGTTTCTTTGGGTTCGATATTAAAACCGGGAGTTTATCTTTTGGTGAAGTGCTACAACATATTTCTATCCGTAAACTGCGAATATCATATCTTTATTGTGAGTAGTTAAGGAATACCAACAGTTGTCAGCTAAAAAGTTCCATAACTTTTTGAGATCTACAATTTTCGTTTAAAGAGTTTCTCCATCTGAGTTTCTCCATTTAATTTGAGAGATTTCAACATAGCTTTCGCATGATAAAATCATTTCAAATAAAAAAGTTGTCAATTACAAAGTTTCATAACTTCTCGAGATCTCCAATTTTTATATTGGAAGATTTCCATCTTAGGTCGTTTGAAGAATTCAAATTTTAAATTTTAGAAATTCAAACCCTATATTTTGAGACATGAAGTAAATTCAAATGAAAAAGTTGTTACCAATAAAGATTAATAACTTTTTCGAGATCTACATTCTTTATTTAGGTCATTTTTTCGTCCAATATCATTTTATAAAATTTATTTTAATGCCTAATTTTAATATTCTAGTGGCGGTGCAACATAATATTGAGTTGTCCTTACAAATATGCTATTGCAGGGGCAGCTCATAACAAAAACCGCCTTTACAAAATGGATTTGTAGGGGCAGCTGTTGCAGTGGGTCCCAAGACGCCCACTGTAGGGGTTGTTAGTGACAGAGCTGCCCCTACCTAAAAAATAGAGCATTGCTACAAATCTTTTTTTAGTAGTGCTAGCTGCAACAAAGTGATTTGCTCAATCTTCTTTGTTAAATTGATCTATAATCTACGAATAGTCTTTACGTTAACCTGGTTTTGTAGTTTCAATGGAGCATGTCATGGGCTAATATCGCATGAATGTATGCGGAAGTATGGGGCCCAAGTTGGGCCAACTAGGCTGGCGTCAGCGGTACCCACCGCGGCGGAAATGTTGGCTGTCGACCCGGTCGGCGGCTAAGCATCCGCCGACCACCCTTATAATTTCGGCCTTTTCGGCCTTTTCGACCCACCCGGCCCCGGCCCGGCCCGCCCTCTCCTCCCTCCTCCTCCCGAACGCGGTCGCCGGCGGCGACGACAGCTCTTTGTTGATATTTCTTACACGATCCCAATTAGGAAGGCGAAAAGAAATATATATAGGATATCTATCTAATCATGTTAGCTTGGATATGGGATTAACCTCATGATCCAACAAAGTGGAGTTAGGCGGTGTTAGTAGTGGGGTGTAAACTTAGCACCATTATCCATAGTGGAGTTAATCTCACCAGGATATGTACTCAAGTTATACCACTCATTTCTAGACATTACCTATACACTAGTCTGTCACCCTAGCAATAACGCTCAAAGAAATGCGGGGCATGGTACTCTTGAAATGCCTTGATAAAAGAATGAACATGATATCTGCAAGCGCACAGATAGAAATACCAATTGTAGCACTTCACCGGGAGTAATCCAGGTATCGTATTTATATTTTACCACAGGGAAGGGAGTCTATGGAAAGTAGAGAGAAAAGGACATCTAATGATTTATATTGTGATTTAGTTATGAGATCCACCTTACAGTATTGTAATGCAGAGTAGCCATATGCATCTAACATTACTCAACAGGATAAGTCACAGGATAAAGATAATTATATAATTGATAAATACCCAAGTCTAAGATCATCATATGCCACTAGTATCATACGAGCTATTAACATGTTATAGAAAGAATAGAATGAATATTCTTAAGATACTCCTAATCATATATGTCAAATGAATACTACAATTAGTGCAATACATCTAGCTATCATGGCAAGGTTGGATTACTTCTACACATGGCAAGCATTACCAATAACAACCAAGGGCCGAAACTTGATTATTACCGTAATAATAAACTCGACTAGTCCTACATTCGGAGGGTGGATTCCAAAGGACTCAACAGGACTGTCACTCCCGCGATCTACCACATGGCCCGGAATGTAGGGTGCAATTGCAGATAAACGTTGTATAAACACCACGTTTACACATTGCTTATCACCCACATAGTGATCATCTATATGGATGCTATACAATTCCATGCATAAAATATAAAGCAATCTTACTAAACTAAACATATAATCATAGCAAGCATAAACACATATCAATAAGAATATAATAATTATAAAGATCAAAGCCATAACAATTGTATTCTAAATATAAGAGTACTTACGGTCGAATACAAGAGAGAAGTCTCAAGAACGATGATCCTTGCTACTTCTAACTATTAGGAACACAAGATGAACTTGATCTTCAACTAGAACTAGCTAGATAGCTAACTACTTCTAGTATGAACTAGGGCTTAGGTCTAGACTTGGCTGGACTAGATGGGTATGAGTTGATGAATGAGTATGATAATGAAATTGTTATCGACCACGGGTCATTTGGTCTTCTTATATAGCACTTGGTGATGAACGTCAACCCTTGGATCAAACCGACCTTCAACAACGGTGTAGATACAACCTCAAAGTCGGTAGTAAACCGACCTAGAAAGGAGAGAGGCCGACAGGCGACCCCACCCGGCGGCCGGCCTACATGGCACCTTGGCGGCCGCCACGGTGGAGTGCCACCTTGGCATCCGTCTTTTTACGGTGTCCTCTGGTATCTTCTAGAATGTTTTAGTCCACTTTTCGGGTTGAGTTACTTCACGGTCAAGTCTTGTCTTCATATGTCTTGTATATTCGAACTTTCTCCATTCTTCTCTGCAATTATCTATCAAGTCCCTGGAAAGTCACATAATACCAAAACTCGTGGAATTATGTTAGTTAGACCCCTAGACTTATGTTTGGTCTTTAACTTGAGCCCTTATTTCATGTTATTTGACTTATAAAATTGTACTATAGCAGGTGTCAACAAGCTCCCCCAAGCTTACCTCTTGCTAGTCTCTTAGCAAGACACATGATATTATATTAACTACTTACTTGGATCAGGAGTTGCTGCAACGCTATCACACCTTAAAAGTACACATGCTTTCAAACAAAATTTCTCTCCAGATAAAGATAAACTTTTTTAAAGCTTCAACTTACCCATATTACCTCTTACCTTTTGGGGCTTATACCTTTTCTTCTATCTTGGGTAATTGAAAGATAGAACAGTCAAGTCGAGCACTATATCTCAAACTCTTTTGATCAACTGTCCTTCTGGAGTTTTTGCTGATTTTCAAATAAAACTCAAAGTTCCTCAGTATGACTCTCTCTCTAATCTCTCATTTGTGGTATTTGTGGATCCTCTCTAAGGCAATAAGGTAGTGGTTGCCTTTCTCTCATGATATGTAGTATTTTTGGCTAAGGCAGTAGCACACTATGCCTTCTTCTCTCTCACCCTATATCTAAGGCTTTATATCTGGAGTTCATAGGTAGGAGAAAATAATTTATTTACTTACTAAGCATATATTGTAAATTCAAGCAATGGATCCAAAGTTACAAGTCACACTGATCAAGTGGTGCATGTGTATGATGGATAGAATATAAATGGTAAGGAATATAGTAGAATATGTAGTGAAGTGAATAGAATAGATGATGGGAAATCTTACTTTTGCTCTTTGAGGAATCTTCTCTCTTTTGAATTTGGAAACTTTATAGAGAACCTGGGTTGTATCTTTTTCTTTCTTTATTTTTTCTTTTATTGAGAGGCGAGCATCTAAGTACCCATTGTTTTCATCGGACACATGTCTATTTTTTTAACTCTCCTTTATTTATTCTTTTTTTTTTCTTAGGGAGGTAGGCTCTACTCGCCCGTAGGACTTTTGTCCATTTTTCATCTCCCTTTCTCTTTTTTTTTTAATCTACAACCCAGATCTCTTTTGTAATAACTTTTGAGAAATAAATAAATACAATGGAGCCTTTGTAAGATATTGGCTAGCAATGAATGAGTGGATGGGTATAGGAAATATTTTTTGGTTGCTCTCTCCTAGGATAGGAGTAGAACATTTTTGCTGGCTAGAGTGAAATGGAATATGGTGGGTGTATATATGGTGGATGCGTACTTCCAGGATGGAAATAGCATATGTGTATGGAGTCAAGTGGAGTGGAATGTAGTGGAGTGGAATGGAGTGGAGTGTACATGATCAGCATGACAAGTTTCTAAGGGTCGACAAAGATTGAACGAACTCAATGCAAAGCAAGCAGCCTATATATATATCAAAGGTTTCCTAATCTAAATAGCATGTATATATGGCTGTGGTAGGAGGTTCACACTCTTGTCACACAGGAACTTATCATGTGCATTTTCAATTTTCAAAATATAAATCTCCAGAAATCTAGTGTCACTAGAAGTAAGATCAAATAGCAGCTTAGACTATCATATATCATATCCGTCAATTACCTAGACTTTAGAGCAAGCATTTGCAACCCATAGGTTTCAGGTTTAGAGTAAATATCAAATCAAAGTAATTTTGCAAATGGAGCTCAAGAGAAATTAAGCTTGAAAGCTAGGTACTAGAAAAGTATAACAACGGAGCAACTATTTATCATCTCCATGTTGGCAGATTTTGGGATTCCTTTTAGTTGAGCAAAGTAAACTTAGTGAACACTCTCTCTTGATCCTTTTATTCACACTCTAACAAAAGACTCTTTTAGA
Organism: Hyparrhenia diplandra; assembly: GCA_015847255.1. Lineage (NCBI taxonomy): Eukaryota > Viridiplantae > Streptophyta > Magnoliopsida > Poales > Poaceae > Hyparrhenia > Hyparrhenia diplandra. Next base: position 606,299 of record JADLZK010010000.1, read on the forward strand.
ACAACTAAACTCTAAAAAACTAGACTCTTAACAAACTTTCTAGCAAACAAAATATTTAGCAAATAATATAATATAGATAGTAGGATACTTATACGGATAACTGGGGTTTGCACTCCCCAAGCTAGATTGGAGTGTAATCTTCAATGATGTAGAAGTTGAGGTAGCTGGCGACAAGGATGGCGCCTAACATATCTCTTCTCCTCTTGAAATATGTTGATCTCAAATAGACAACAAAGCTAGTGGAACTTGATTAAGCATTAGGGGTTAACCACATTGCTTTATGTTGCCCTGGGATATATTTTTAAATTTTATTTTTTTCAAATTTTTATTTTATTTTTATATGCAAGATAAATAAAGTATAACTTGTGTATAAGTACTTTATCTTTATTTTATTTTTTATGCCACCACAAGCAAATAACCTAGAGGTGTTAGCCTCGGGGATATTAGCATGGGGCTTAAAAGGTTTTCACAAACAAAAGACAAAATATTTTTGTTGTTTTCAAATGCAGATATAAGATACTAAAAAGATAAACATGATATGCAAAGATGAATATGCAATGCGGGGATTTTATTGATAACTTACCGACTTACCTTTCGGGCGAGGATTCGGCGTTTAGAGTCCTCCGAACAAGACTTCAAGTTCGCTCTTCACTCCCATGGTATATCGGTTGTCACAATTGGTGGCGCGATGATTCTATGGTCTCTTCGATGATGTTCTGGGAGATGTCTTCTTCTTCCTCCATCTTTTGGATAATGAACTCTTCTCTGGAGTAGTTGATTCTTCTTTCTCCGTGGATGTATTAGGTGTAAGAGCTTTAGCCTCTTCACTTACCTTACCTTCTTCTAGATTCTTGATCCATCGTCTATTATGGCGGCGACGAGCTGACCTGTTCTTCCCCCTGGGATTTGTATATTCATTATAACTATTAAAGTAAACACGTACCTTCTCTTTAGGAAATTGGAAATGAATCTCTCCTGTATGGATGTAGATGATTGCACGAGTAGTGTTGAGGAATGGTCTCCCAAGCACTAGTGGAGGATCTTCTTCCTTCCCCATGTCCATGACTACAAAGTCAGTGAGAACATAGTGGTCCATAATCCTGACTGGCACATCTTTGGCAATTCCTTTAGGAACTCGTAAGATTGGTCTGCCATCTGTAGCTGCACATACGTTGGTTGCAACGACAATTTTTCAAATAATAATTCATATGTTGATTTTGCCATTAGATTAATGCCAGATCCCGTATCGTAAAATGTATTATAGAAGGTTAAACATTGAATAGAACATGCGATTGTAGGAGTACCTGGATCGTCTTGCTTACGAAGCATTGGAGACTGCAGTAAATGGTCATTATAAGATGTTGTTTTATTTACTACCATTACCTTTGTAGGCTGTGCCGTCTTGTTCTTGTTCTGATTTTGATTCCTCCTTCTGTTCTTGTTGTAGTTTTCTATCTTTGGTTCTGAAATATAAAGATTGGTATTTGGGGAATAAGTAAGAGAGGTGTGTACCTTGTTCTTGAAAGTGAATTTCTCCCTTTTCTCTTTGATATTGAAAACAATCTTCGCACTATCTGCGTAGATGACAGCTTTAGCTGAGCATAAGAATGGTCTACCGAGTATGATTGTTGCTCTTTCATTTCTTCCAGTGTCTACGACTGCGAAGTCTCCTGGCACATATGAGCCTCTGATTCCCACACACACGTCTTCAAGGATCCCCTCGGGATAACAGAATGATTGATCTGCAATCTGCAAGCACATATTCATTTTCTAAAGTGGTTCACTATAAATCTTTTCATAAATTACCTTTGGTAGTATGTTGACGCTTGAGCCAAAATCACAGAGAGCATTGTCGAATGTGTGTTGTCCAATCTTGATTGTAATGACTGGCCTCCCTGGATCTTCCTTTTTAGGTGGCATCGAGTCATCCAACCAACAGCTTCCTGAGGTCTCTCTATAGTAACGACCTGCATTATAAATATCGACAAGGTTTGCAGTTTCTAATTCTTCCGGCTGCCCCGGAATCTTTCTGGTGTGGTTAGTGGAACGATGGCGAGAAATCTGAGATTCTATCATCTTATTAAAGCTGTGCTGATTCTTTATAGCTGAAGAAAAGCTTTCTAAACGAGTATTGATAAGTTCTAAAGCTTTATCATTAGTTGCTATTTTTCTAGACAGATTCTCCGTGGTCTTACCTTGGTTAACAACAAGGTCTCTCAAAGAAGGTTGATAAGTATTAAAATTGTTACCTGGATTGTTACCTTGGTAGTTACCTTGATAGTTGGGCCTCTGTTGGTTCCAACCTTGATTTTGTTGAGGACGGAAATTATTGTTGTTATTGATGAAATTAATGTCCTCGAGATTTTCGGGCAATTCTGCGGTGTGGCCTAAGTTTCCACATTCTTCACATGTCATACGTGAGTCTTGAATTTGCATGACTGCCTTGGGTTGAGGATCTCTATCCTCTAGCTGCTTCATTATAAGGTCCATTTTAGCAGATAGCATATCTACCTCTTTTAGCTGGTGCATTCCTCTTTTGCGAGTTTGACGCTCTTCACTCCAACCTTGGTTGGAAGCCATCTTCTCCACAAGTTCTATGGCATGAGTTAATGTAAGTGATAAGAAAGCACCACCAGCTGCAGCATCCATAGTTTCACGAGCCTTTGGGAACAAGCCCATGATAGAAAGTCTGCATCAACAGCCACTTCTCCATCCCATGGTGTGGACATTCTGAAATGTATTCTTGGAAACGCTCCCACGCTTCCGGGACTGATTCATCATGCTGTTGTTGAAAATTTGATATCTTTCCTCTTAAGGCATTTGTCTTGCCTATAGGAAAGAACTTAGCAAGAAAGGCTGTGGAACATATATCCCATGTTGTATTCTTATCTTTTTGTAGCATAAAACCATTGCTTAGCCCTTCCCAAAAGTGAGAATGGAAAGAGACGGAGCAAGATTGCATCTTGGATACATCCTTCATAGTAAATGTCTTTGCAAATCTCCGTAAAGTGTTGGAGATGAGCATTAGCATCTTCATGGGCCTTTCCATAAAATTGACTAGCTTGCACCATGTTGATGAGCCCTGGCTTAAGCTCAAAGCCTTTGTCTCCAACCTCTACCTTCGGACCAACAAGAATGTTGTCCGTGGTAGGAGCTGAGAACTCACGAAGTGTCTTGGTTGCCATAGCTTCAAATTCAGATGTCAAGTCTCTAGTAACTTGATTAACTTCGATTCAGTAGGTCTTGGATTCTCGGGCGATGATGATGATGATGATGATGATGTAGGTGCTGGAGTTTGTGCGAAGTTTTGCTCACGCCTGCCTGATTAATTTTTCGGGATCTTCAATATAATTTTCTGGAAGGTTCCAATTCATACATATATTTTTCCCCTGCATAAGATCAAAAACAAAATAGAAAACAGGGTTGAACTTTGTTTGAGTATGTGATAATGGGTTCTCAATGCATTATGTAGTGTAAGTGATCTCTCTGGTTTCCTTATATGATGTGTTCATAGGTTTTTTGGCTAGCACCCTTTCTAACTAGTAAAAGTTAGAAACAATACTAACTTAATAGGAATAACACTGTCTAAGTCTTGGCTAATACCCTTCCAAACTAGAGAAAGCTGGAAAGAAGCACTAGAAAAACTTTTGAAGTTAGAAAACATCTTTTCAAATTTTAAAATGTGTTTTTCTGGATAGACTACGCCTTCCCCGGCAACGGCGGCGGAGAAATGCTTGTTGATATTTCTTACATGATCCCAATTAGGAAGGCTTAAAAGAAATATATATAGGATATCTATCTAATCATGTTAGCTTCGATATGGGATTAACCTCATGATCCAACAAAGTGGAGTTAGGCGGTGTTAGTAGTGGGGTGTAAACTTAGCACCATTATCCATAGTGGAGTTAATCTCACCAGGATATGTACTCAAGGTATACCACTCATTTCTAGGCATTACCTATACACTAGTCTGTCACCCTAGCAATAATGCTCAAAGAAATGCGGGGCATGGTACTCTTGAAAGGCCTTGATAAAAGAATGAACATGATATCCGCAAGCGCCTGAGATAGAAATACCAATTGTAGCACTTCACGGGGAGTAATCCGGTATCGTATTTATATTTTACCACCACGGGGAAGGGAGTCTATGGAAAGTAGAGAGAAAAAGGACATCTAATGATTTATATTGTGATTTAGTTATGAGATCCACCTTACAGTATTGTAATGCGAGTAGCCATATGCATCTAACATTACTCAACAGGATAAGTCACGGGATAAAGATAATTATATAATTGATAAATACCCAAGTCTAAGATCATCATATGCCACTAGTATCATAAGAGCTATTAACATGTTATAGAAAGAATAGAATGAATATTCCTAAGATACTCCTAATCATATATGTCAAATGAATACTACAATTAGTGCAATACATCTAGCTATCATGGCAAGGTTGGATTTCTTCTACACATGGCAAGCATTACCAATAACTACCAAGGACGAAACTTGATCATTACCGTAATAATAAACTCGACTAGTCCTACATTCGGAGGGTGGATTCCAAAGGACTCAACAGATTTGTCACTCCCGCGATCTACCACATGGCCGGAATGTAGGGTGCAATTGCGAGATAAACGTTGTATAAACACCACGTTTACACATTGCTTATCACCCACATAGTGATCATCTATATGGATGCTATACAATTCCATGCATAAAATATAAAGCAATCTTACTAAACTAAACATATAATCATAGCAAGCATAAACACATATCAATAAGAATATAATAATTATAAAAATCAAAGCCATAACAATTGTATTCTAAATATAAGAGTACTTACGGATCGAATACAAGAGAGAAGTCTCAAGAACGAAGATCCTTGCTACTTCTTGACTATCGGGAACTCAAGATGAACTTGATCTTCAACTAGAACTAGCTAGATAGCTAACTACTTCTAGTATGAACTAGGGCTTAGGTCTAGACTTTTTTGGACTAGATGGGTATGAGTTGATGAATGAGTATGATAATGAAATTGTTATCACCACGGGGTCATTTGGTCTTCTTATATAGCACTTGGTGATGAACGTCAACCCTGGATCAAACCGACCTTCAACAACGGTGTAGATACAACCTCAAAGTCGGTAGTAAACCGACCTAGAAAGGAGAGGCTGACAGGGCGACCCCACCTGGCGGCCGGCCTACATGGCACTGGCGGCCGCCAGGGTGGAGTGCCACCTTGGCATCCCGTCTTTTCTGGTGTCCTCTGGTATCTTCTAGAATGTTTTAGTCCACTTTTCGGGTTGAGTTACTTCACGGTCAAGTCTTGTCTTCATATGTCTTGTATATTCCGGAACTTTCTCCATTCTTCTCTGCAATTATCTATCAAGTCCCTGGAAAGTCACAGAATACCAAAACTCGTGGAATTATGTTAGTTAGACCCCTAGACTTATGTTTGGTCTTTAACTTGAGCCCTTATTTCATGTTATTTGACTTATAAAATTATACTATAACAGGTGTCAACACTCTTCCTCCTCCTCCGTCGTGCTCCTCCCTCTTCCTCCTCCTCCCCCCGCCCCACCGTGGCTTTAGGGGTTCATTTCTTTGTGCCCTCGCTTTAGGGTTCGGCGAGGTCGCCCGGTGAAGCTCCCCGCCGCCTCCATCCCTGCCCGGCTATAGAATCTGCCCGGCCGGCCGGGCGATGGCCGTGATATCGATGGCGGTGGTGGCGGATCGGCCGGCGATGGCGAGGCGGCGGCGCGCCGCCGAGCCGGGCCAGGGCGGACCCATCCGGTGGGTATGGGTAGGTGTGGGGGCGGCGCTGGAGGTTGCGGGAGTTGGAGGAGAAGGCGGCGGCGGGGCGGGGGGCAGGGGCGGGGACGGAGGGTTGGTGGAGCGGCGGCGGCGGCGTTGTGCGTTGTCGAGGAAGATGAACAGGGCTTGGGCCGCGGCGGCTTGGGCCGTCCCAAGCGAGGGCTGGTCGGCGCCCTCCCCCAACTTGGGTGGTCGGCCACTAACACGACCCCACCGCGGGTACCATAGCATCTAATAAAAACAAGAGTCAAGAAGCTAGATTTGTTTGTAAGTTCAGTCGAGTCCAATCCTCCCTATCTATATCTATTACCTACTAATAAAGAGAGACAATTTCTACCATTTCTTTTTCACCAACGTTTTGTTTTACCTCTTCTTCTTCCAAGTTTCGATCGGGTTGGTACTGATCGGGCCGAAGTTTTCTTTCGTCAATTCGTTTTCCATCTTCGTTTTCCATCTTCGTCAATTCGTTTTCCATCTTCGTCAATTTCTGCCATAATTTTTTTCACCTCCTTTTTTGTCTGCCTCCCATCACGTTTTACTGCGTGCCTCCCCTCCACCACTCCAGATTCGGATGGCCTCAAGAAAAGATTCGTCTGTCATGATCGATCGATCCAGCCACCAATTGACGCCGGTGCATGGCGAAGGTCCAACGCCAACGTGCTGCCGTTGGCAGCGGCGATACCGAGAGAGAGCCGCCGCGGTGGCGGCGGTGAGGAGGAGGTGAGGTCACCGACGGTGTGGCGCCACTCGCTCCCCGTTCATAGTGGGCACACGGTGTGTTCAACGCCAAGGGCGAACTTCGCCTACAGCGTCAACGGCCTACGATCTTTGGGCCGGGGTTGTGCTCATGGAACCTACCGGCTGCCCAGCTGGTCCAACTCGCAATAGACTCATGTGTTCCTTCTTCAAATTCGGTCTAAATAGATTTTTGCCCTAGATTGACTTGGGAGTTGTGAATTATCACTAGGGATGCTAATGATAATTCGATCTGCCTGGCATCCCTGGCAGGGGCGGAGCTATATTCATGGTGTTGGGTGCAGCCACACCCACGCAAAATTCAAAAAAACAGTGCAAAGAGCTAAAATTTCACTGTATATGCATCTATATATTATACAACTTTTTTTGAGTAAACCTCTAAGCTTTCATTCATTCACATCGTGATTACAATCGACGACCGCCAGCTGAACTAGCCAGTCTGGGATACAATCAAGCCAAAAAAAAATGAACATACAAAGGCAGAGACAGTCGCAGCACAAATGTGAGCAACCAAGTTCGCATCTCTACGTACCCAATTAATTCTAAAATCCGAAAAACCTTTACCTAGCTCTAAAATCTCATAGCATAAGCCTCTGATGCTTGATCTTTGCGCTGCTGGTTCCTTCGGGAGAGCAACGAGACCCTGGCATTCCACTTCCATAACAACACGATCTTTGCCCAATTAAGCAAGCTCCAGGCCTTCTCGTGCTGCCAACGCTTCACCCCGTTGGATTGAAGTATAATCTCTAACCTAGGAGGCCGGAGTAGGCAAGCGGTCTACAAGGAGACGGCACGGGAAGAATGGCCCGTGGTTCGGTTGGCGTGGTTTCTATGTGGTCTTCCACGTAAGTTTGGGGTTGTGGTATTCGCCATGTTGTGCACATTTATATATATAGAGATGTTTGACTACGTACAGGGACACATCCTCCGTAGCACAGTTCGCTACGTACAGGGATGGCAGCCTCCATATATAGTTGGTTTCCTCTGTGTACAGGGATGACATACTCCGTAGTGTGTACTGAAGCTACGTACAGGGACGGTCATGCTCCGCAGGGCAGGGTACGAGGATGGCCTCCATAGTGTGCATTGAAGCTACGTACAAGGTGCATCCTCCATAGTACCAACCCTCGAGAAGCCATGGTAGAGATTATAAGGATATCTAGGTTGGCTACCAAGCGGGTACAGAATCTCGTTAGGTCTGTCAGAACCAAACCGGATGGGGAAGACTGTGCCTATCATGTGGGGAAATTTGTACAACCTCTGTAGAGTTAACTGAATCTATTTGAATAGCGACGACCAAGGAATGGGCAAATGCTAGGCCGGAACATCTATGATTAGTTTTCTCACTAAATGACTAACCAGCTTGCAACCTGTGTTGTTGATAACAAGATCCACCCCGGGAACTAGCGAGACCAGTTTTAGAGACTCTGCCAGGGCCCAAACCCTTAATAACCACTAGCACCCCTGGTTTGGACTTGCTGTGTACGTTTGTACTCACCCCTCTATTTTTATAGACATTGGCATATCAAGAGGTAAGATCGTCGTCAAGGTAAAGGACCGGCGTTAGTAGGAGTTCGTAAGGTGTTTGCTTAGGAGAAAGACGTTGAAGCCCAGGATTCATCCATGCTCAAGTTTGCATGTGGAGTACGAGGCAATGTCATGGTTAATCCACCGCATCAGAAGAACACATGAAATAGTGACTCCTCCGGGTCCCCGCACACCTCACAAAAGCATTCCTTCTCGATATGTCTTTGCTTTAACTCAGCTTTCGATAGCAAGGAGTTGTGAAGCATGCGCCACCAGAAAATTCTTATCTTAGGCGGCACATCCATCTTCCAAAGAGTGCTCCAAAATTTATCATTTGTCGAGATCAATGTCTCACTAGTTGATGCCATAGCTGCAACCGCCTGCTCTTGTTTCAAGAGTTTATAAGCTGAGCGCACTGAGTATGCACCATGTTCTCTTGAGAGACCAAGCTAGAACATCCTCTTCCAGCCGCAAACTCGACTTGATTTTGAGAACTTCTTGCACTTCCACAGCCATGAAAGATTTGTTAACAGCTTCCACATCCCAAACCCTGATTCATGGTATGAACAAATCCTTGACTCGCTCTGCTGTAGCCTGTGGCATTCGGACTAACGGTTTGAGAGACCTCAAACCAGGAATCTAGTTATCCTCCCAGATAGATACATCTCCCAGGCCAATCCTCCTAATAATGCCTTTATTCAGTACCTCTCGACCATAAAGAATTGCACATCATGTCGCCGAGCTCTTTCTCTTCTTGGTCGCATAAAGGAAGTCACAATTTGGATAATACTTTCCTTTGAGGACCTTAGCGCAAAGAGAGTCCGGCCTTGTAGGTAATCTCCAGCCTTGCTTCCCCAACAAAGCTTTGTTAAAAAGAGGAAAATCTCTGAACTCCATACCTCCATCTGCCTTTGGTCGGGTAAGCTTCTCCCAACGTTGCCAGTGGAGCTTGTGATTATCAAGAGAACTCCCCCACCAATAATTCGAGACAACCAAGGTCAACTTTTTGGAAGATCACCAGTGGTATCTTAAAACATGACATTGGGTAAGTAGGAACCTACTGCACATTAGCCTTTAGGAGCACCTCTCTAGTTGCACAGCTCAAGCTCTGCTCCACCCCTCTCTCAGCTGAAGTAGGTAGCCCCAAGTACTTTTTGCACACAGCTTCAGTTGAGATTTGGAGACTATTATGCACAATATCTTTCACCTCTTGCTAACAATTCGGGCCAAAAAGGACAACGGATTTATTTTTATTCACAAGCTGCCCTAAGCCTGATTATAGTCCTCAAGGATGCATGCCACTCTATCAGCCCCCTTCTTCGATGCTTGGGTGAAAATGAGGCAGTCATCGGCAAAGAGAAGGTGAGACACCCAAAGCGCATGCCTGCTAACCATCACTTCCCTTGACTTATCCCTCTGGAAGGTTTGAAGCTCTCTGAATAAGACCTATTAACTCGAGCAGAGAGAATGAGACCGATGTCACACATTTCATGATCCGAGCACACGGGTCTCTGGAAAACCCATCGTTCTCATTAAATTCTTGAAATAATTCCACTCAACTCGATCATAAGCTTTTGCCATATCTAACTTGATTGCACAACTCCCTGATTTCCCCTTTTGTTTCTCAGGTAGTGGATGCACTCATAGGCTATTAGCACATTGTCCGTGATCAATCTCCCTATCACAAAGGCACTTTGTTCAACCGAAATCACATCATCCAGTATGAGGCATAGTCAATTGGCTAAAGTCTTGGAGCACAACTTGTGTAGCACATTGCCAAGGGAGATAGGACAGTATTGTGCTAGTTCTTGTGGGTTACATACCTTTGGGATTAGGACAAGTAAAATGTTGTTAACCTCCTCCGGTAGATCACCCCCATTCAAAAAAGACAGTACCGCCGGTAGCACACTTGGTTTGATCAACTCCTAGTGAGTCCGGAAGAAACCATCATTAAAGCCATCCACCCACGGCGACTTGCTGGCGCCTGGAACAAAGCATTCTCAACCTCCGTCCCTGAGAAAGGTTTCTCCAGAATCTCGCACATATCTACTGTTATTTTACAAGGCACATGAGTACACACTTAGTCAAGTTGTAAAGCATCTTGTGCCGTGAATAACTATTGATAGAACTCTCTCGCCAGCGTATCCAGATTCTACTGGTCACTAAAGACTTGGCCATGGTCATCAGTTAGCGACTTGATTCTGTTCGCCCGATTACGCGCCCTGGCTTTCATCCGGATAAACTCCGTATTCCGGTCTCCATCTCTCAACCAGGAGATACAGGATCTTTGCTTCTCCATCACCTCTTCTCTAGCAAGGGTATCTGACAACTGCGCCATGAGAGCCCGCTCGCGATCGGTAGGGCCCCGGTACAGCGTATTGCTTCTCTCCACTTCGAGTTCCGTTCTTAGATCCTTCACCTTCTTTTTAACAAAACCGAAAACCTCTCGATCCCAAGATTGCAAGGAGGTGAGAGCTGATACAATCGAACTCAAGTTACCTCCCCCCGGTCCAGGATCCCATAAACTATTAATAAACTCCATATACTCACCATGAGCCTTCCACATGTTCTCGTACTGAAACAGCTTTGATTTCCGCTTCCTGCGTTCCCCCAAACAAAACCCGTTGCCACACCTCCATCAAAAGGCCAGCATGGTCCGATTCCGCCAACAGTAGGTGATGCACCTCGGATTCACCCAGCTCCGACATGAGCCAGTGATCCCCAGAGCCATGTCCGAGCGAGCTTTAACATTACCCCCCCCTCCTCCTTGCCGGTTATCCCAAGTGTACAGTAGCCATGGAAACCAAGATCATTTAGCCCACAGTCATCCACCCCTCCTTGGAAACCAGCCATCTGCCATTGCTCCCTTTCGTTGCCACCAATTTGTTCCTCCACAGCTAGTACTTCATTAAATCCCCCGGCATAACCAGGGCACCGATGACTGCACCCTCAAAAATCTCATGAGGTACAAACTTTCTTTTCTCCATTCTCTTCTAGGTTCTCCATAAAAACCAGTGACACTCTCAGTCGATCACAGGAGAGGACCATATCAATATGTGATCTACACTTGCTCATCTCTAACACTATGACCCCATGTCGCCATAGCAACACAAGACCACCACTCAACCCCTCAGACTTGACGACAATGGCATTAGGGAAGCCAAGGCCATTTTAAGCCAAGGGCACGCTCTTCAACCATTCTCATCTCCATCAAAAACACCACCATGGGCCTCTTCTCCTCCACCAGATGGCAGAGCTCTTGAACTACCTCAGGCCGCCCATAGCCCCCGGCAGTTCACATTTAAAAGATTCATGGCGCCCAGTGTGGGGATATGGACCCCCTATCCCCTCATGGACCACTTTGGGCCGCACCATCCAAGGAGGCCCGGCCCAAGACGAGAAGGCGTGCACACATGCACGACTAAGATATTGTACCACATTGCTTACCAAAGCATGTAACCCTGTCTACCGGACTATATAAGGTGGGTAGGGATCCCCACAATCTCATCGAATCCTAGATTAGATCACCCGATCTATCTGGATACGATATTCTCAATCAATCAATACAAACTAAGCAGGACGTAGGTTTTACGCCATCAAGGCGGCCGAACCTGGGTAAAACCCGTGTGTTTTGTCCTTCGCTCGTTCTGCTTAACGTCTCGTTAGCCGTAGCTGTGGGGATATGGACCCCCTATCCCCTCATGGACCACTTTGGGCCGCACCATCCAAGGAGGCCCGGCCCAAGACGAGAAGGCGTGCACAGATGCACGACTAAGATATTGTACCACATTGCTTATCAAGGCATGTAACCTTGTCTACCGGACTATATAAGATGGGCAGGGATCCCCTCAAAGGACAAGGAATCACATATAGATCACCTCGATCTATCATGTAACGATATTCTCAATCAATCAATAACAATCTAAGCAGGACGTAGGTTTTACGCCATCAAGGCGGCCGAACCTGGGTAAAACCCATGTGTTTTGTTCTTCGCTCGTTCTGCTTAACATCCTGTTAGTCGTCTAGTGCACCTCTACCGCTCAATCTACTAGCTGGGCATACCCCTGCTAGACTATCGTCAATAAACCGACGACACCCTGCAGGGGCTGCACGCTGCCGTCACCGCCGATCCTTCATGTTGGTTACTGCCTCTTCTCTGCTTCTTCAGCTTCTGAACCATATTCGTGCCCCCACCATATCCATTGTTGGTATACCTTATAGCATAAAATATAGAGTCTTTTAAAACTAAAATAAGGGCTTAAAATGAATAACAACATAGTATAGGGGCCTGACTAACATAATTCCACAAGTTTTGGTGATTTATTTAGGGATTAAACAGGAATATGCCCAAGAGTTTGCAAGCCCTACACCATAAAGACTTATCCGTGAAGTAACCCGACTTGAAACCCACGCAAGAATATTCTAGAAGACACTAGAGGACACGACGCACAAGACGGGGCCCACCTGGCAGTGTGCCTGGGCGGCCGCCCTAATAGGTGAGGGCGGCCGCCCTAGTAGGGCCCACTGTCAGCCTCTGCTTCGTAGGTCGGTTGCAACCGCCTTTGAGGAGTAATCTAGTCCATCTATCAAGGTCGGTTTGATCCAAGGGTTGTGGTGCATCCTCCGGGGCTATATAACAAGACCCCCTGACCCCTGGGTGAAACCCTAATTCATTCCAACTCATTCTACTCCAAGTCATCAAGTCAAGATCCCAAGCCCTAGTTCCACCATCTTAGAGCATTAGCTATCTAGGCTAGTTCTAGAGGAAGTCAAGTATTGTCTTGGATTCCTGATTGTCAAGAAGTAGCGGGAGCCGAGCTTCTCGTGGATTCTCTCTTGTATCTAATCTTGTAAGTATTTTGGTTAGTTACATTTGATATGACATTACTCTATTTAATGATTATATTCTTAGTTATATGTTTCAATGTTTATTATGATTATATGCTTAGTATAGTTAGATTGTCTTTATATTCAAGCATGGAGTCGTATAGCGCTCACTTAATGTGTAAACGTGGTGTTTATACAACGTTTGCCTGCGACATCACCCTATATTCTGGGAAGTGTGGTAGATCGTGGATGTGATATTGCCATTGAGTCCTTTGTAATCCAATCCCTGAATGTAGGGCTAGTTGAGCTTTATTACTATGGTAGACTTGCTTTGTTCCTGATCTTCCTTAGTAATGTTCACCATGTGTAGATATATTGCTTTCCTGCCATGATTACTAGGTGTATTGCACTAATCTTAGTATGCATTGACATATAAGTAGGAGTAACATAGGAATATCATGCTATCATTGCCTTTTATGACACATTCTAGTGGCACACCATGATCTTTGACTTGGCACTTATCATTTACCATTATCTTTATATGACTTACCCCTGCTCAGAGTAGTTAAATTACATATGGTTATTCTACTTTTTACAACACTGCAAGTGACCTCAATCAATCTACCCATAACCTACCCCTTCTCTGTGGAACATATAAATACGAAACCTGGACTTACTCCTGGTGAAGTGCTACATTGGTGTTTCTATCTGTGTGCTTGCAGATACCATAATTATATTATCATTGCAAGAGAATCAAGTGTCATATTAAAAATACCATTAGTGCATTTCTTAGTGTTGTTAACTAGGGTGACAGACTAGTTCGTAGGCAATGCTAGAATGTGTGGTACACCTTTTGTGCCTGTCCCGGTGAGATTAACTCCACCATGGATAATGTTGCAGAGACATACACCATAACTAATTCCGTCTAACTATTTTAACTCTCCACCCTAACCCTTGCTGGAATGTGAGATTAACTCCACATCCAGGCTAACTTATTAGATAGATACCATTATACATTTCTGGCACCGTCCTGGGGTTGGGTCTTAGATCCATCCTTTTGTGATTGCGTTAAGAAATGTCAACATCCATCAATAGAGAATTGGGTCACCCTGGAAGTCACCTGACCAGCCAGCACAAGAGCACCTGAAACACCTAAAGGTATATTCAGGTCAGGGGTTTGGGTGGCCGGACTGGAATTCTATGATTTCCTCTTCCGTGCTAACTTTTGAATATCATCAGCATCTAAAGGTTCAAGGCGACGATTGGCCCTTCCCCGCTCTTCTTTTTCTCCTCCATCTTCTCACTTACCTTATTTTTTAGGGGCGACTGAATCTCCGGTTCCTCAGTTTTAGCAAAACCCTTAGAACGGTGAGAGCCAGACATAGACCCCCTTTCACCTGTTTTGTTATTTTGCTTTGGTGGACTGGATGTCGAGGAAGAACCGCTCCCAACCGAATGCCCCATTTTATCGCATGAGAAACATATGAAGGGGAGCTTCTCGTACTGCACATGGAAGCATTTTGGTTCCTCATCTCTACGCATCCGGATGAGAACCCCCCTTCTGATCGGCTTATCGACTTCAATCGCAACACGAGCTTGTAGGAAGGCCCCACTTGCTTTACCATCAGCATCAACATCCACCATCAGGACTTGCCCAATCAAGCTCATAGGTTTTGATCCTTTTGATCGATTCATCCAGCATAGAGGTTGGTTGAGGATCCGAACACACAGCTCTAGTCTGTGAAACACGATCTCATCAAGCCTCAACTTCTTGTCATAATCCTTTAGCAGGACTGCATATTTATCAAACAACCACGGTGACCATGTCATCACGCAATCCAGATCCTGACCACTTCCGAATCCAGCCATGAACATGTTGTCTCCCTTCTCACCGATCCCCCGGAGTTTGAAACCAGCCAGGTTGCCCCATGCCGGCCTCATCGCCGAGCGTACCATCCCCATGTTAACCGGCGTTGGTGAGAGAATTTTCCCCACCAGCGCCCATTCTGCCGGTTCCATCTCCTCTTCGTCTTCCTCATCGACAAAATCCATCACCGCTCCTTCCTCTTCCGTTAGGTTGAGGTTCCGGAACACGTCTTCGACACTAGGCTTTAGGCCGCCGGCCCCACCCTTCGCACCGTGGTCTCCTTGCAAAGCCGTCAGACACCAGCAGAGACATGCAGATGGATGCATTGTGCCAAACCAGCACAGCCACCAAAAAACCAAGAGCCCCGACCTGGGAAGACCTAGGCGGCTAAGCCCTAATGGCTATCTGTGGTCGGCGGCGCCAAGAACGGCTAACCGACGATATGCGGGCTGACTCTAACTACGGTATTGGCATCGGGGCGTGGCCACCGTAACCGGGCGGTTAACAGCGTAGCGGATCAAGGTTGCCGACGGCTGCAACCTAGATCGAGGTCGGGGTGGGAATCGCCATCCGAGTCGCCAGCCGCAAGGCTCCGGGAATTTTGGCCATTCTGTTGTAGTCATGGGGCAAGGCACACCCCCTCGGATTTTCTCTAGCTTCGCCACTGATCCCTGGGCAGCATGAGAGCAATTTCGGAGAATCACGGGAGGCGGAGCCGCGGACGGGTATCGGTAAAAGAGAGTTGTGTAAGGAGAAAACGGAGGAGAATTTGCTTTCTCTATACATAAGTTTCATTTATGTTTTGCACCGTCTTCATGAAACAGGTAGCATTTTTTCCATTTGAAACAACGGCAACTCTAAAATTAGCCACAGAACAAGCAAGTATAATTTGGCATCCACCAACGCACAGTTCTCTTCACTTATTTATATGGATCATCAAAGAAATTCATGTAGCTCGATATTGGTTGAAACATACGAATAATATAAAAATAGAATTGAAATTAGGGACTGTCTAGATATCTGTCAACAGATTTTCTAATATAGACATTTGTCAACAGATTTGTATACAAGAAAATCTGTCAAATTTTTTGTATACAAGAAAACCAACAGATTTTGTATACAAAAATCTGTCAGAATTAGAAAAGCAACGATCCAAAACCCAACAACAATTAAAACCCAATAACACTCAAAACCCAATAGCTCTCATCTCAAAGTTTTGCACAAGGTCTTAACGAACAGATTCAAAAAGACACACTATAGAATATCGATGCAAGACTATAAATTGCATGCCCCTGTGTCAGGATTACAAGAGTACCCTTTGAAAAATGAGCTAAAGGTAGACGGTCCAGCAGAATATAGCTAGGTAATCCCTATTTACCATGACATGGTGTGCAATCCTGACACAGTACACTGGGAAACTAGTGTAGAACTTGAATCGGCCACCACTCTTGAAGGTCTTCATGGCACAGACCAAATGCCCTGTGTACGGGTACTTGCTTCGCATCAGGTTGCATCTTCTGAATCTGTGTCTTCACATAGTCAAAGGGCAAACTTGCATGGCGAAAAATCCGGAAATAGCACTGGCTCCTGTAATCAAATTGTACGATTGCATCAGCAAACTGATAGCAGGCCGAACATAGCTACATGTAGAAATGTACGAAATTAAGCACAATGTCAGTGGCATAGGCTAAGAAAATGAGCATTCGATTTCAATAACATAGCACAAAATGCACAAGGTTTCTAGGCACTAGAATCTTACCAATAACAGTAGAAATTTCTCCTGCACCAAGTTTGTCCCTAAATAGCTCGACATTCTGGTCATAGGAAGCAAGCATACCCATTTTGAGGGCCATAGCTCTCACCACAGTTGGACCTGCACCCTTCCAAAGGGCAAGGACTCCCTCATCAGCAGTGATATGGTAGAGTGCATGGAAACCATTCTTATAGTTGCATCATTGTGCAGCTGGCAGGGTCGAATCAGCTTGCATTCTAATGAGTGCCACATGAGCAGGACTACCAACAAAAGAACCTATTGCTCCAGCAGTCAGACCAGCAAAAGCTTTTTGAATTAGAGACAACGGCTTCCCTTTATTATTTTCAACTGCTTTGTTAGTGGATGTGTAAAACATTTTGAGGACAGCACAGCTCATCAAAAAAAAAGTTGTGTTTGCATCAATATTTCTGATAGGTGCTAACCACTAGCTACCAATATGTAGGTGCAATCTCAACGCTATGACAGGCACCAATTGACATGGAAATCATATGCTATAACAAGATGATTCAGATACTTTTGTGCAAGCAAATAAAAAAGGTAATGACTGGTCAGTTGATTGTAAAACAACACACTATACAAACCTGGAGGATCCAAGACGAGCAGTCGTGTATGTTGCTTGCCTTAGCAAACCGGCACACAAACCCTGCCAATGAAAAGCGTAGGATAAACTAAGCTATATGTCAATCCAAGTTACAATTAATTGCAAATGTCAATTATGCAGGCTTAATGTCCTGTAGTGTGGAAGATAAGAGTAAAATCACCATATGCTGGACTGCATTTAAGGTCAAGCAAATATTCTAGTGTGCAATATGCATCGTCATTTGCTGGATTGAAACTGTACATGCTGCATTAGATAAATACCTAAGAACAATATAGGCGTTCACAAGATCAAATACTCAAACTTAATACATGGTTCAGTTTCTCTGGACTAAAGTATGTCAATTGCAATAGCATAGGGTCAGTAACAAAGTTACAAGCATTAGACCTTTATATAAGGAAAAGTTACAGGGCACCCGGGAAAACAAAACAAACCTTGTAGAAGGAACGGGTACCCTCATTTGCAAGCATGTTCCTCATGACCTCTGCCCTCACCCCAACTGGATCTTCACCTGAAACCACAACAAAATAAGAATTAGTACAAGATGGCCTCCACGTGCAAAGAGCCCTAGAGTATAAAGCTCCAAAAAGGCATGCCATCAAGACTTGACAGTGACATCTACTAAGCCAATTTACAAATTGGAATGGTTCCCTTTGCGTATGACCTAAGGTCCTTTAAGGGGCAAGCATCAAAAAACCTTGGCAGGGGGCAAGTCACTGAAAAGAATCCCAACAAGTAGATCCTCACCAACAAATTACAGTGGCATTATGATAACATAATTATATTTGCTCGAGTCCACTCAAACATAGAGACAATCAAAGACTAGTTCACAAATTGTAACTATCCTCTTCTAAGAGGAAATCATCACAGGGCATATAAAAAACAAAGTCAGCACCAACCTTATTATGCCAAGCCAAAAAAATTGCTATCGAAGACATTGCACCAACATCCACTAACTTGATGAGACATACACACTCAAAGAGAGACAAAAATGCAGCTCACTCTCAGTTCATAAAAAAATCAAAGAGAACCAAAGGCATTTAGGCTAACAAAGACACACACAGAGAGAGAGAGAGAGAGAGAGAGAGAGAGAGACAGAGAGATAGACACAAAAACACTCACAACAACAGAGAGAGAGAGACACACAAAGAGAGAGAGATAAAAAAAAATAAACAGAGACATACTGGACTAATAAATAAAAGGAAATGCAAACAAGTCATACACTTGCATTCGCCAAAAAAGGACTCCCTCCAAAATCAAAATTCTACTCAAATACATCAAAAACCTTCATTAGATATACACACACCACAGACAGAGAGAGAAATACAGAGAGAGGGAGAAAGAGAAACACACAACACACATAGAAATAGACAGAGAGAGAGATAGAGAAACACACAGAGAGAGAGAAAGACACTCAATAGCCAAAATTCAGGTCAAAATTCAAGTCATAAGATTGTTAACATAGAGGAAGAAAAAGGGACAAAAAAATTCAAAAAATAAAGCACAAAGAAACTTGAATTCAACGACAAAGATTCACATAGATAAACTGTCAAACAATAACATCTCAAATACACTACAGTATACAACACAGAGAGAAATACAGAGAGAGGGAAAAAAAAGACAAACAAAACATTAGCTCTCAAAGACACTGCAACCATGTCCACTAACTTGATGACATGTCTGATAGAGAAAACTGACACCACAGACATACAAAATCAAACCAAAGCTAGGAAACAAAAACAAAGAGAAATACAGAGAGAGGGATACGTAGACAAACAAAACATTATCAAGATTTTATTTTTATTTCATATAATCTTTACATCTTGTCATCTTTAGGTTATATTAAAGATGTTATGGTCTTCATAAAATAAATTTTAGATTTCAAATTTTATAATAAAAATGAAATACAAATAAATGTGTAGCACTTTCATCGTTGTTTTCAATAAGCATTTGATTTTTGGGAATTTGGTGATTCTACCCCTATTTTAAATCTCAATGGTGATTTTACACTTGTTTTTAAATTTTACGTTTTTACCCTCACTTTTTTTCAAACAAAACCTCCGTCTACCTATCATGTACCAACAAGAGGCCCATGGCGGAAGCCCAACAGGGCACCACGCACGCGGCCAGGGCTTGGCCAGCACCGCCGCCACCGACATCATCATCCATTGCTTCGCTCTTAAGTAATAATTATTTAGGGAATAAATATTTAGGGAAAGAAATTAGATTGCTTTGTCAAGAGGTATTACAATCTATAAGGAAACCTCTTAGATATTTCTTAGCATGGAAGTCTTCCCGGACTATAAATACAAGGGAGGTGTAATCATTTGGATTTTAATCGAGAAAATAAAGGGGTAACTCCCGACGGCTTTTTCGACCTTCGACCTCTCTCTCTCTCTCTCTCTCTCTCTCTCTCTCTCTCTCTCTCTCTCTCTCTCTCTCGCACGTGGCCGCCCGCCCGCCGCCGGCCGCGCCCCTCTCGTGTGCCGCCGCCGCGGGCGCCAGCCCGCCGCCGCCCGTCCTCACCACCATCTCCTCCCTACCTCGTCGTGCGCCCGTCAAACTCGTCACCGGCGTGTCACCAACGCTGGAGATCCATCCGGTTTGTGGCGGCTGGTATCCGGAGACCGGGACGATTCACACCACCGACGGCTTCCGACCACCACTACGATCAAGATTTCATGGCCGCTCCGCTGCCATCCTGCTCGGAGATGATCAGGGAGGCAATCCACGCGCTCAGATTCAAGGGCGCCAGAAATGCTTGTTGGTATTTCTTAGCGCAACCACCGAGAGTAGACTTTTGATCTACCCAGGATGATTACTCTAGAAATACTCAGTTAGATTCATAGGATACAGAGTTCAATCCGCAAGCGCACGGAACTATCATTGTAGCATTTCACCCGTGAGTATTCGGGTATCGTTATTTATATTTTCCCAAAGGAAGGCAGGTTTATGTAAAGACTAGCATAGCGATGATTATGGCTCCATAATGTAAGTATGAATAACCATTAGTCTAGTACAGGGGTAAACATGATAATCCAGGATAGGGAGAACACACTTCGAGCTACTATAAGGATAAAGGAAAATAAGGATAAAAGAATATCTACTGTGAACAGGCAATTCTAATATTATATATGCAAAGAACATTAGTAGTCATACGAAGTTAATGGACAATTGTAACACTATGTTTAGATGATGAGGAGATGCCCGCAGCTGGTCTGCCAGCCGATAGACACTTTCAAAACTCCAACTCAACACCCGAACGTGGAGGAGTGCAAGGGGACGGACAGGGGTCAGCCACCACCGCCGCTACCTCACTACCGTGGATGCCGACATCTTCGATGGTCCCTATAGACCTAGGCACCACGCCTATGCATATAGGAAACTACCAATATCCCCCTGGGACTCCGACCCTACGGATCGACAAGCAAGGATAAAGGCAAACCCGAGAGTACACCGAACCATCACCCTAGCATAATACTACAACCCTCCAAGAACAACATATGAACAATTAACCTATAGTTAGTTCATGTCATTCCATAGCATATCAACTATAGTCTAGTTCATATCCTACGAATATAACATGAAGATAACTATACTCTAGTTCATATGCAATGTAATATGAATAAAAGAACTTGAATATGAAAGAACACTCCATAGTATATTACCAAGAAGATCCTTCCAAGGAGACAAGCCCTCCTTGAAGCTTAGCCTTGCTCACAATCTAACTACTAGGACTAAGAATGAACAAGTGAGGGAGGTAGTAGCTCTTGGTGTGATGTTCTACATAGAGGTGAGGCTCTACCCTTTATTTATACTGATTTGTGGTCGGTTTGTGCATGTAAAAATGAAGCACCTAGCAATACCGCCTATGCATGGCGGCATGCAACCGCCAGTGCAAGGTCGGCTCGAGAGGCGGCACCGTGGGTCGGGCGGACCCACTTCGATCCGGCCGACGGGGGGGGTCTTTGTCTCGCGACCGCCTTTCGTCTGTGGGCTTCTGGGCCGGCCTGGATCCGTAGTTTAGGGGTGCTTCGGTCCATCTTGTTCCAGGCTTGGCCCTCTTGTATTGCACTTGTTTGATAAACATGTTTTCCAAAGTGCACTTTCCATGAAGTTTGGCACATTCTCACTTGATTCCCTGTGTTTGTCCTGCAAAATATATTTCTCAGAATACAAGTGGAACTAGGTTAGAAGTAAAGGTATATGTGTCGTTGGTGTGCAAGATTCCCTGGAAAAAGACATAAGTTGGCGGTACAAAATGGTCGATAACGACCGCCAACAGCGACCCCAACCAGGCTGCGATCACCAACTACATCAGCACGAGGTATGGCCTGAGCCTTCTGGTCGACCACAATGCCGCCATTGCTATCCACCTCGTCCTCATGAAGTTCCGTGGCAAGCTCGTCCAACTCGGGAACAACTACTACCTCCTCAATGACAACCCAATGGGCAACACCAACCTCGACGTCACGCCAGCCAGTGACGAGCTAAACGTCCTTCTCGATGCCGCCCCTACCATGGGTGACACTGTTGACACCTGTTATAGCATAATTTTATAAGATAAATAACATGAAATAAGGGCTCAAGTCAAAGACCAAACATAAGTCTAGGGGTCTAACTAACATAATTCCACGAGTTTTGGTATTCTGTGACTTTCCAGGGACTTGATAGATAATTGCAGAGAAGAATGGAGAAAGTTCTGGAATATACAAGACATATGAAGACAAGACTTGACCGTGAAGTAACTCAACCCGAAAAGTGGACTAAAACATTCTAGAAGATACTAGAGGACACCAGAAAAGATGGGAAGCCGAGGTGGCATGCCACCTTGGCGGCCGCAAGTGCCAACTAGGCCGGCCGCCAGGTGGAGCCATCCAGTCAGCCTCTCCTTTCTAGGTCGGTTTACCACCGACTTTGAGGTTGTATCTACGCCGTTGTTGAAGGTCGGTTTGATCCAAGGGTTGACGTTCATCGCCAAGTACTATATAAGAAGACCGGTGACCCCAGGGTCGATAACAATTTCATTATCATACTCATTCATCAACTCATACCCATCTAGTCCAGCCAAGTCTAGACCTAAGCCCTAGTTCATACTAGAAGTAATTAGCTATCTAGCTAGTTCTAGTTGAAGATCAAGTTCATCTTGAGTTCCCGATAGTCAAGAAGTAGCAAGGATCATCGTTCTTGAGACTTCTCTCTTGTATTCGATCTGTAAGTACTCTTATATTTAGAATACAATTGTTATGGCTTTGATCTTTATAATTATTATATTCTTATTGATATGTGTTTATGCTTGCTATGATTATATGTTTAGTTTAGTAAGATTGCTTTTTATATTTTATACATGGAATTGTATAGCATCCATATAGATGATCACTATGTGGGTGATAAGCAATGTGTAAACGTGGTGTTTATACAACGTTTATCCGCAATTGCACCCTACATTCGGGCCGTGTGGTAGATCGCGGGAGTGACAGTCTGTTGAGTCCTTTGGAATCCACCCTCCGAATGTAGGACTAGTCGAGTTTATTATTACGGTAATGATCAAGTTTCGTCCTTGGTTGTTATTGGTAATGCTTGCCATGTGTAGAAGTAATCCAACCTTGCCATGATAGCTAGATGTATTGCACTAATTGTAGTATTCATTTGACATATATGATTAGGAGTATCTTAGGAATAGAGACATCCTTTTCTCTCTACTTTCCATAGACTCCCTTCCCTGTGGTAAAATATAAATACGATACCTGGATTACTCCCGGTGGAGTGCTACAATTGGTATTTCTATCTGTGCGCTTGCAGATATCATGTTCATTCTTTTATCAAGGCCAATCAAGAATACCATGCCCCGCATTTCTTTGAGCGTTATTGCTAGGGTGACAGACTAGTGAATAGGTAATGCTTAGAAATGAGTGGTATACCTTGAGTATATATCCTCGTGAGATTAACTCCACTATGGATAATGATGCTAAGTTTACATCCCACTACTAACACCGCCTAACTTCGCTTTATTGGATTATGAGGTTAATCCCATATCCAAGCTAACATGATTAGATAGATATCCCATATATATTTCTTTCGCCTTCCTAATTGGGATCGTGTAAGAAATATCAACAAGCATTTTCGGCGTTGTTGCGGAAGGCGTAGTCTATTTAGAAAAATAATTTTTCTTGACTTTGTTTTTCAAAACTTTCCTAGTTTGGGAGAGCATAGTCAATCTTTCAATTTTGAAAAGATGTTTTCAAAACTTCAAAAGTTTTTCTAGTGCTTCTTTCCAGCTTTCTCTAGTTTGGAAGGGTATTAGCCAAGACTTAGACAGTGTTATTCCTATTAAGTTAGTATTGTTTCTGACTTTACTAGTTAGAAAGGGTGCTAGCCAAAAATCTTTTAAGCACATCATATAAGGAAACCAGAGAGATCCCTTACATCACCTAATGCATTGAGAACCCATTATCACATACTCAAACAGGTTCACCCCTGTTCTCTATTTTGTTTTGATCTTATGTAGGGAAAAATATATGTATGAATTGGAACCTTCAAAAAATTATATTGAAGATCTTGAAAAATTAATCGGGTAGGCCGAGCAAAACTCAGACAAACTCCAGCACCTACATCATCATCATCATCATCATCATCTGAGAATCTAAGACCTACTGAATCGGAAGTTAATCAAGTTACTAGAGACTTGACATCTGAATTTGAAGCTATGGCAACCAAGACACTTCATGAGTTCTCAGCTCCTACCACGGACAACATTCTCGTTGGTCTGAAGGTAGAGGTTGGAGACAAAGGCTTTGAGCTTAAGCCAGGGCTCATCAACATGGTGCAAGCAAGTCAATTTTGTGGAAAGGCACATGAAGATGCTAATGCTCATCTCCAACACTTCCTGGAGATTTGCAGCACATTCACTATGAAGGACGTTTGTTCCATAGCCTTTCTTGCTAAGTTCTTTCCTGTAGGCAAGACAAATGCCTTAAGAGGGAAGATATCGAATTTTCAACAACAATATGATGAATCAGTCCTGGAAGCATGGGAGCGTTTCCAAGAATATATTTCAGAATGTCCACACCATGGGATGGAGAAGTGGCTGTTGATGCAGACTTTCTATCATGGGCTAGTTCGGTGCTCGTGAAACTATAGATCTTTGCGGTGGTGGTGCTTTCTTATCACTTACATTAACTCGTGCCACAGAACTTGTGGAGAAGATGGCTTCCAACCAAGGTTGGAGTGAAGAGCGTCAATCTCGCAAGAGAGGAATGCACCAGCTGAAAGAAGTAGATATGTTATCTGCTAAAATAGACCTTATAATGAAGAAGCTAGAGGATAGAGATCCTCAACCCAAGGCAGTTATGCAAATTCAAGACTCATGTATGACATGTGAAGAATGTGGAAACTCAGGCCACACTGGCAGGAATTGTCCAGAGATCCTGGAGGACATCAACTTCATCAATAACAACAATAATTTCCGTCCTCAACAGAATCAAGGTTGGAACCAACAGAGGCCCAACTATCAAGGTAATTATCAAGGTAACAATCCAGGTAACAATTTTAATACTTATCAACCTTCTTTGAGAGACCTTGTTGTTAACCAAGGTAAGACTATGGAGAATCTGTCAAGAAAGATAGCAACTAATGATAAAGCTCTTGAACTTATCAATACTCGTTTAGAAAGCTTTTCTTCAGCTATAAAGAATCAGCACAGCTTTAATAAGATGATAGAATCTCAGATTTCTCAGTTATCTGTTCCACTAACCACACCGGGGAAAGATTTCGGGGCATTTGGAAGAATTAGAAAGCGCAAACCTTGTCGATATTTATAATGCAGGTCGTTACTATAGAGAGACATCAGAAAGCTGTTGGTTGGATGACTCAATGCCACCTAAAAAGGAAGATCCAGGGAGGCCAGTCATTACAATCAAGATTGGACAACACACATTCGACAATGCTCTCTGTGATTTTGGCTCAAGCGTCAACATACTACCCAAGGTAATTTATGAAAAGATTTATAGTGAACCACTTTGGAAAACGAATATGTGCTTGCAGCTTGCAGATCAATCATTCTGTTATCCCGAGGGGATCCTTGAAGACGTGTGTGTGGGAATCAGAGGCTCATACGTGCCAGCAGACTTCGCAGTTGTAGACACCGGAAGAAATGAAAGAGCAACAATCATACTTGGTAGACCATTCTTATGCTCAGCCAAAGCTGTCATCTATGCAGACAGTGCGAAGATTGTTTTCAACATCAAAGGAAAGAGGGAGAAATTTACTTTCAAGAACAAGGTACACACTTCTCTTACTTATTCTCAAAATACCAATCATTATATTCTAGAACCGAAGATAGAAAGCTACAACAAGAACAGAAAGAGGAATCAGAGTCAGAATCAGAATCAGAACAAGAACAAGACAGCACAGCCTACAAAGGTAATGGTAGTAAATAAAACAACATCTTATAATGACCATTTACTTGAATCTCCAATGCTTCGTCAGCAAGATGATCCAGGTACTCCTACCATCGCATGCTCTATTCAATGCTTAACTTTCTATAATACATATTGCGATACTGGATCTGGCATTAATCTAATGGCAAAGGTTACATATGAATTATTATTTGGAAAATTGCCGTTGCAACCAACATATGTGTAGCTGCAGATGGCAGACCAATCCTATAGAGTTCCTGAAGGAATTGCCAAAAACATACCAGTCAAGATTATGGACCACTATGTTCTCACTGACTTTGTAGTCATGGACATGGGGAAAGAAGAAGATCCTCCATTAGTGCTTGGGAGACCGTTCCTCAACACTACTCATGCAATTATCCACATCCATACAGGAGAGATTCATTTCCAATTTCCTAAAGAGAAGGTACGTGTTTACTTTAATAGTTATAATGAATATACAAATCCCAGGGGGAGAAGCAGGGCAGCTCGTCACCGCCATAATAGAAGATGGATCAAGAATCTAGAAGAAGATAAGGTAAGTAAAGAGGTTAAAACCCTTACACCTAATACATCCACGGAAAAAGAAGAATCAACTACTCCAGAGAAAAGTTCATCATCCAAAAGATGGAGGAAGAAGAAGACATCTCCCAGAACATCATCAGAAGAGACAATAGAATCATCAGTGCCACCGATTGTGACAACTGATATACCATGGGAGTAAAGAGCAGAACTTGAAGTCTTGTTCGGAGGACTCTAAACACCGAATCCTCGCCGAAAGGTAAGTCGGTAAGTTATCCATATTTAAAATCCCCGATTGCATATTTTATTCTTTCTATCATATTTATCTTTTTAGTATTTTATATCTGCATTTGAAAACAACAAAAATATTTTGAGTTTTGTTTTGAGAAAACCTTTAAGCCCCATGCTAATATCCCAGAGGCTTAACACCTCTAGGCTATTTGCTGTGGTGGCATAAAAAATAAAATAAAGATGCATAAATTCTTTATCTTTTCTTGCATATAAAAATAAAATATAAAAATTTGAAAAATGAAAATCTGAATATATCCGGGCAACCTAAAGCAATGTGGTTAACCCCTAATACTTAATCAAGTTCCACTAGCTTTGTTGTCTATTTGAGATCAGCAGATTTCAAGAGGAGAAGAGATATGTTAGGCGCCATCCTTTGTTGCCAACTACCTCAACTTCTACATCATTAAAGATGACACTCCAATCTAGCTTGGGGAGTGCAACCCCAGATTATCCAGATAAGTATCTCTATCTATTTATATATTTATATTATTATTATTAGTTAAATATCTTGTTTGCTAGAAAGTTTGTTAAGAGTCTAATAGTTTATAGAGTCTTTTGTTAGAGTGTAAATAAAAGGATCAAGAGAGAGTGCACACTAAGTTTACTTTGCTCAACTAAAAGGAACCCCAAAATCTGCCAACATGGAGATGATGAATAGTTGCTCCGTTGTTATACTTTTCTAGTACCTAGCTTTCAAGCTTAATTTCTCTTGAGCTCCATTTGCAAAATTACTTTGATTTGATATTTACTCGAAAAAAAACCCGAAACCTATGGGTTGCAAATGCTTGCTCTAAAAGTCTAGGTAATTGACGGATATGATATATGATAGTCTGAGCTGCTATTTGATCTTACTCCTAGTGACACTAGATTTCTGGAGATTTATATTTTGAAAATTAAAAATGCACATGATAAGTTCCTGTGTGACAAGAGTGTGAACCTCCTACCACAGCCATATATACATGCTATTTAGATTAGGAAAACCTTTAAGATATATATATAGGCTGCTTGCTTTGCATTGAGTTTGTTCAATCTTTGTCAACCCTTAGAAACTTGTCATGCTGATCATGTACACTCCACTTCATTCTACTCCACTATATTCCACTCCACTCGACTCCATACACATATGCTATTTCCATCCTGGAAGTACGCATCCACTATATATACATCCACCATATATATACCACTATCATTTCACTCTAGCCAGCAAAAATGTTCTACTCCTATCCTAGGAGAGAGCAATCAAAAATACTCACTATACCCATTCACTCATTCATTGCTAGCCAATATCTTACAAAAGCTCCATTATATTTTACCTCTCAAAAAGTTAGTACAAAAGAGATCTGGGTTGTAGATTAAAAAAAAAGAGAGAAAAAGGGAGATGAAAAATGGACAAAAGTCCTACGGGCGAGTAGAGCCTACCTCCCTAAGAAAAAGAAAAAGGAGGATGAAAAATGGACAAAAGTCCTACGGGCGAGTAGAGCCTACCTCCCTAAGAAAAAGAAAATAATAAAGATGAAAAATGGACAAGTGTCCGAGGGTGAGTAGAACCCACATCTTTAAAGAGAGGAAATAAAAGACAAAAGTCTAGGGTGAGTAGAGCCCACCTCTCTAAATAAAAGAAAAATAAAGAAAGAAAAAGATAAACCCAGGTTCTCTATAAAGTTTCCAAATCCAAAAGAGAGAAGATTCCTCAAGGAGCAAAAGTAAGATTTCCCCTCATCTATTCTATTCACTTCACTATACACCTTACTATGTTCTCTATATTCCATCCACCACACACATGCACCACTTGATCGGTGTGACTTGTAACTTTGGATCCATTGCTTGAATTTACAATATATGCTTAGTAAGTAAATAAATTATTTTCTCCTACCTATGAACTTCACATATAAGCCTTAGATATAGGGTGAGAGAGAAGAAGGCATAGTGTGCTACTGCCTTAGCCAAAAATACTACATACTATGAGAGAAAGGCAACACTACCTTATTGCCTTAGAGAGGATCCACAAATATACCACAAATAAGAGATTAGAGAAAGTCATCTTGAGGAACTTTGAGTTTTATTTGAAAACCAAAGAAAAAACTCGGAATGACAGTTGATCAAAAGAGTTTGAGATATAGTGTTCGACTTGGATCGTTTCTATCTTTCAATTACCCAAGATTAAAAGAAAAAGATATAAGCCCCAAAAGGTAAGAGGTAATATGGGTAAATTGAAGTTTTAAAAAGTTTATCTTTTACGGAGAGAAATTTTGTTTGAAAGCATGTGTACTCTTAAGGTGTGATAGCGTTGTAGCAACTCCCGATCCAAGTAAGTAATTTAATATAATATCATGTGTCTTGCTAAGACACTAGCAAGAGGTAAGCTTGGGGGAGCTTGTTGACACCTGTTATAGCATAATTTTATAAGATAAATAACATGAAATAAGGGCTCAAGTCAAAGACCAAACATAAGTCTAGGGGTCTAACTAACATAATTCCACGAGTTTTGGTATTCTGTGACTTTCTAGGGACTTGATAGATAATTGCAGAGAAGAATGGAGAAAGTTCTAGAATATACAAGACATATGAAGACAAGACTTGACCGTGAAGTAACTCAACCCGAAAAGTGGACTAAAACATTCTAGAAGATACCAGAGGACACCAGAAAAGACGGGAAGCCGAGGTGGCATGCCACCCTGGCGGCCGCCAGTGCCAACTAGGCCGGCCGCCAGGTGGGGCCATCCAGTCAGCCTCTCCTTTCTAGGTCGGTTTACTACCGACTTTGAGGTTGTATCTACACCGTTGTTGAAGGTCGGTTTGATCCAAGGGTTGACGTTCATCGCCAAGTACTATATAAGAAGACCAGCTGACCCCAGGGCTGATAACAATTTCATTATCATACTCATTCATCAACTCATACCCATCTAGTCCAGCCAAGTCTAGACCTAAGCCCTAGTTCATACTAGAAGTAATTAGCTATCTAGCTAGTTCTAGTTGAAGATCAAGTTCATCTTGAGTTCCTGATAGTCAAGAAGTAGCAAGGATCATCGTTCTTGAGACTTCTCTCTTGTATTCGATCTGTAAGTACTCTTATATTTAGAATACAATTGTTATGGCTTTGATCTTTATAATTATTATATTCTTATTGATATGTGTTTATGCTTGCTATGATTATATGTTTAGTTTAGTAAGATTGCTTTATATTTTATACATGGAATTGTATAGCATCCATATAGATGATCACTATGTGGGTGATAAGCAATGTGTAAACGTGGTGTTTATACAACGTTTATCTCGCAATTGCACCCTACATTCGGGCCGTGTGGTAGATCGCGGGAGTGCGGTTCTGTTGAGTCCTTTGGAATCCACCCTCGAATGTAGGACTAGTCGAGTTTATTATTACGGTAATGATCAAGTTTCGTCCTTTGTTGTTATTGGTAATGCTTGCCATGTGTAGAAGTAATCCAACCTTGCCATGATAGCTAGATGTATTGCACTAATTGTAGTATTCATTTGACATATATGATTAGGAGTATTGTTGGCGGTCATTATCGAGTATATTATACCGCCAACCTTTATCCAATTCATGAGAAAAGGGCAAACTTATGTTACATATACCTGTACTTCTAACCTAGTTCCACTTGTATTCGTAGAAAGTATGTTTTGCAGGTATAAAAGTGGAAACAGGTACAAAGTCGCCAAATAAGTTCAGGAAGCGCATTGAATAAAAGACGCCAAGGAAAGGATCAAACAAGAGGACCAAACTCCGCACGGACTTCAGCCCATGCACCAAAGCATAGGCCCAACATATGAGGGCCCAAACGCGCGCGGGGGAGAAGGCCGGGGCCAGGGGGAGGCCCGGCCCGAGGGGGGGCCGGCGGCTGCGGCGGTCGGCGCAAATTTTCGCCCCTGTTCCCGCCCTTTCTCCGGGCGGTTTGGAGCGATCTTCACGCGGCGGTTGCATGCGGTGCAAACTTTCGTTCCCGCCAATTGCCCTCGAAGCAAGGAGCACCCTCCATTCCCTCCTCCTCTCCACTATATAAAGAGGGGCACCCCTCACTTGTAACACACAACATTCTACACTTGAGCTTCATCTTCCATACATATATTTTGAAGTAGTGTCCCTCTAGGTGTTCTCCACCTAGTTGTACAATTTAGAAAAGAGGAAGAGAGTGAGAGGAGAAGAGAAGAGGAAGAGCCGGGTTTGTCGGTTCTCGCCTCAACTTTTGTACCTCTACGGCCGACTCGATTCAAGTAACGTCCAGGTCATCTTGTGGCAATTCTAATATTATTATTTTACTAAATTCAGTATTTATTTTATTTTACTTGCGGATCTCCGTTCGACCGAAGGTTCTAGTCTTAGCGAGACTAGTTTCAGTATCCGCTAGCGTGGGCGTGGTGTCTAGGCTAGAGTTTACCCGAGATTGCGCCCAACACTATGGAATAGTTGTGGTAGCCCCGGGGGTGACAGCTCCGACCAGGCCTTTGTAGTCCACCCACGCGTGTTGGTGTTTTAAGTAGAGCTTTTGGTGGCCTTCCCCGATTACCGTTTCCCAGTCTTTTCGAGAATCGGAAAGGTCACCGCTCGAAGCAAGTAGAATTTAGTAAGCTTTGAACATTAGTAATTTAGTAATTTTGGGAAAACCCTAGAGAACCCCTTTCTTCCTAAAAAAATATTATTCCTACCCTGTCTTGGGCGACCTTAATTCTTCCTAGTTCACTTCTCGTTCCCCGTGGAAATCGATACCCACGAATACTCGGGTGAAAGCTACAACGGTACTTTCCGTGCGCTTGCGGATTTATCGTGTGCGTTAAAAATACCAACAAGCTCTCGGCGCCGTTCCGGGAACGGTAGCTGTTCTAGGATCGAACCAAGTCGATCGTGTATTTTTTTTTATTTTTACCACCATTTTTATGCACCTTACCACCACCATCACCACAACCACATGGACTCAACGCCTATCTATAAACATTCGGCTCCAAAGGGCGATTTGTTGGAGCCTCCACCATCATCCCATCGATTCTTACAAATGGCTTTGAAATTCGCCCGCTTTCATAGCCATGGTTGAGACCAACCCTTCTCTCGGGCACGATAATGAAAATCCATATAGCCACCTTCGGGAATTCGAGCACACTGTGTTCTTGCCTCATTTTATCCGGCATGACACACGGGAGACCATTAAATGGAAAGCTGTTTCCATTCTCCCTTTTGGGAAGAGCGAAACAATGGTATGCTCATACCGTAGGAGGTGTTCACGGAAACCGTGTTGAACTTCGAGACAAATTTTGTCTTGCTTTCTTCCCCGATTCCCAAGTCGCCGCCCTTCGAATAGAAATTCTCAGATTTAAACAAAAAGAGAAGGAGACTCTAGGAGCATCTGGGCCGAGTTACTAAGTCTTATAAATACTGGCCCAGACCTTTCTTTGCCGAGACCAAGTCATTCTTTGCCACTTCTATCTTGGTCTTAGCAAGGAGGATACTCTCCAACTTGACCTCTCTTCTAGAGGCTCGTTTGTGCATAAATCCATTAGTGAGGGGAAAGCCATTCTAGAGAAGATCTTAGAAAACACCCCATACACTGGTATATATGACGAGTTTCCAGAAGATCCAATAGAGTCAAGCCCCGACCAACAAAAGGAGGCACTTACAACCGAATTTGAAGTTCCTTCAAATTCTTCTCATAATTTGGTTGTCGAGGAACCTCCCGTTAAGGGAACATGCAATCACACTTCTTGGGATGATGAATCCCATCCTTATGCATGTCCCTTTGAATTTGAGGATGACCATTTCCTTGATGATGATTTTTGGAATGCTTTAGAAATTCCCAGATCAGAATCATCATATACCTCGAATTCCTATATGAGACATCAAGAACACTCACAACACATAGAGGGTGAACCAATTCATATAGAAGACATTTTTA
The DNA here is from genome assembly GCA_015847255.1 of Hyparrhenia diplandra. Lineage (NCBI taxonomy): Eukaryota > Viridiplantae > Streptophyta > Magnoliopsida > Poales > Poaceae > Hyparrhenia > Hyparrhenia diplandra. Next base: position 638,612 of record JADLZK010010000.1, read on the forward strand.
CACCTTCTCCCCCTATGCCCACACACGATGTCTCATCAGAATTCATTCCTGATCATCACTGGGGAGAGCGTGAGACAGTCTCCGCAATAATAATTTCTGATCCATATTTTGCAGATAACTTGATCTGTCATGGAAAAGAAAGTGCTCCCTGTTGACGTTTCTTAACGTCGCAGAAGAATCCGCAAGCGTACAGAATTGTCGTTGTAGCTTTCACCCGGATATATTCAGGGTATCGTATTTTCCACAGGGGACGGTTTGAGAGGGCTTTTGGGATAGCGTCTACCCAAGGCAAGGTTATGTTCTAAGAGTGGTGAGGTATCTCTATAGGCTTAAGTTTGCAGGCAGGGATTTTCTGAGCTTGTTAACTACTCACTTCGGGCACCGGCAATCGCCCAAACTGGGATGGAGACCGGCAATTGCACTGCGCCACACCCGAACGTGGGGGGATTACAAAGGATGGACAAGGCTGTCACAACCCAGCCGCCTACCCCCTCAACCGTGGGATGCGCCACAAAAGATAGGCTACCACTAGTCCAAACACCACGTTTGCACTGATGATTGCTACTCTAGGGTGAATTCAAGGCTTACCCGTCCCCGGGGTCCTTCCACTAGAGCACCGCCAAAAGACGACTATCAATCCCGTAAGATTGTAACAGCTAAGATAATATGCTTGAAAAGTAATAGGCCGAAAGATAATCACAAACTTCTTACCAAAGCGTAAGTAGATTGTAGAGGTACAAGCGAGGTGGGTACCGACAAGTCCGGCACTCCGTCCTCCTAGGAACCGCGGTACACCGAGGGCGGACCGACAACTCCAGGTAGAAGGAATCAAGTTTCCTTCTAGCCTTTCCTCTCTCACTCTCTAGAATTAGAATAGGGGTAGAGATAGAAGACTCTCTCTCTTGCTCGCTTGTGCTTGTAGCTCCTTATGATGAGTGGTAGAAGAGCTCTACTAAGAGAGGGAGAGCTCTTTACCTTTGGAATTGGTGTGTTACAATAGAGAGAGATGGCCTATATTTATACTAGAGAGGGGGGAGAGGGCATCTCTACACTTGGAAACATTTCCTACCGCCTCTACTGGCATGCAACCGACGCTGGGAGGTCGGCAAGGAAGTTTCCTTGTGAGCTGCGTTGAAAACCGGCGAAGAACCGGCCTTTAAGGCGGTGAACCGGAGCTAAACCGGAGAACCAGGCGCTGTAGTGTATTTCTGGAAGGTAAATTCGAAGGCGGTGGGCCAAAACCGGCCGGTTCGGCCGGCCCAATCGTCCGCCAAGCGCTGGACCGCGCACCGCCTTGGGGGAGCCAGCCGCGGCGGCCACGTGTCCATGGGGACCCGGCCGGACCGCGCTGTGCTTGCGCGCGCGCGCTCCAGTAGCGTGGGGACGCGGCGTGGCCACGTGGCGACGCCCGGTTCTTTGGGTTTGAACGCGTGCGCGCGTCAGCGCGCGCCAGCAGCGGGGACAGCGCTGCCACGTGGCGGCGTGTGATTGGCTGCCGCGGTTGGCAGCTCCCAGTGGGGGACAACGTCCGCGCGTGGGGCCGCGTGTCGACCTCATGTCCGGTTCTTTGTTCTTTGTGTTGCACTTCTTCATTCCATGTGAATTTTGTTTATCTCATATCTTTTCATTCGGAGTCCAAATATACCAAGTAATATATCCATTTTGATCAGCGCGACGACCCCGCCGTGATGGTGTACTCCGTTTTGTCATATAAGATAGTTTTTTGTGATGAAAAATGGAGAATTCCTGCATCGCATTTGAAAATACCAAAACTCGTGGAATGAATTAGTTTCAAGCCCTATCACTAAGTTTGGTAGTCAAAAGTGAATGTTTTGTGCAGGTGTTGACGGTGTTTTTTATGTAGTTAATTACCGTCAACAAACTCCCCCACACTTAGCCTTTTGCTCGTCCTCGAGTGAAAGCATAGGACTAAGGTGGTTCAATCTTCAAGATGTAGACCTGCATACAAGTTATTCGGGCCTTACACGCTTTGTGAGCATTCAAAAGTGGCTACCAAGTTATCTTAGAACAATTGAGCAATGGAATAGCATGAAATTCTATCTTCTCACTACTACTCATGCACAAAGACTTGGTTGATTTATTTTTTATAAAAGAAAAACAGCATTGCTCCATGGTTGATTCTCACAAAAAGTCTCTCAAGTATGTGGTTTGTTTTCCCCACCAAATTTCTCTCTTCTTTTTGTCACTCTCACTCATCCTAACATTTTGCAGGGTTTTGTGGATCTTTTGAGTGGAGAGATGCATACTTACCTCTGTATATATTTTCGGGTCAAACTCTGGATCGTTGGAAAGAGGTGCCATACTCCTAGATCGATATGTGCAAAAGTGTGTGGAAAAATATTTTTGGTATTTTTGTGGTTACTCCTTGACTCATGATCTCTCTTTTTTCTTTGTGTATGCTTTTGGAGAGATACAGGCTACTTTTTCTTCTATTTTTTTTCTTTCTCTTTTTTTTTAGAGATGTGGGCTCTACTCGCCCTCGGACACGTGTCCATTTTTCATCTCTTTTTCTCTTCTCTTTTTTTTTAGCCTGCATCCTCTTTTTGCATGATACTTTTATGATAACAGGAGATGATCATGTTGTAACTTGGATGGAGTATTTATTTTGTGGATGGTAGGGGTGCATGTTGTGCGCAATTCTCATTGTGAGAATCGGCGTGCATATGTGGGTGTACGTGTTTTTCGATCTTGGGGGTATGAGCCTCTCTCAACGCAGATCACGGAGCCTGACAAAACTCAATACAGCAGAAAGTAGCTATAGTGGATATTCATGTCATTATTCAGGCTTTGGTAGGATTTGTCTAAGTCAAACCAGGAGCATGCTTTATTTGAATTTTTTGAAATAAAACCAAGTCTCATTGCATAAGAGAGCAAGTGTCAAGTCATTCTACCATATCACAAAGCTCAATTATTTAGATAAGCATGGGGTCCCTAACAGGTAGTTGCTCAACAAAGTGTGGTTTTTAGCGAGGAATAAAATGTATGCACATCATGTATCAATTGGTAGACTAGAGATGGAGTATTTGCCAACTTTGTTTAGACAATGATTTACATAGGCGAGGAGAGGTGAAATATGTCACAAGTCAAAGTGTAAAATGATACAATTTGTTTTGCGTACCTTTGACTTGTGAGCCTCCCCCACACTTGTTTTTGTACCTATTTTTAATTTTCTTTTGCACAAGGACAAAAACAAGTAGAGATATATACAATAATAAAATAACAAAACTTTATTGAATTTAAGAACAAAAAAGAATCTTTTTTTTTTTGGTATGCTGATAATTCATAAATCATTTTTGAAATAAAAGTCTATTCTATCGAGCTCTTGGTTGAGATCAGGCAATGGTTCAAAGAAAAGTTTGAGGCGTTGACCATTTACCTTGTGTATTTTACCTGCGTCGTCTTGGATTGTGATTGCACCATGTGACGAGGTATTGATGACTGTGTATGGTCCTTTCCACTTACTCCTCAACTTTCCTTCGCCAAATAGTTTCACCCGGGAGTTGAATAAGAGTACCTTATCACCCCTGGTGAATTCTTTCATCTTTATGCGCTGATCATGCCATCTCTTCATGCGCTCTTTGTAGAGCTTTGAACTATGGTACGCCTTTTCTCGCCATTCTTCAAGTTCGGAAATTTGCTTTTGTCGATTCTTTCCGGCGAGTTTGACGTCCATATTCCATCTCTTGATGGCCCAGTGAGCTCGATGTTCCAACTCAAGCGGTAAGTGGCAGGTTTTGCCGTATACCCGGTGATAGGGTGACATGCCGATGGGGGCTTTGTATCTTTGTCCGATAAGCCCAAAGAGCATCGGGTAGCTTATTTTTCCGACCCTTCCCCATCTCGTTGACCGTCTTCGCGCAGGATGTTCTTTATTTGCTTATTTGATGTTTCGGCTTGCCCGCTAGTTTTTGCGGATGATAGGGGTAGCTATGTTGTGCTCGGCGCCAAGTTCTTTCAAGAATGTTACGAATGCTTTGTCCTTGAAGTGTGATCCTCCGTCACTTATTACCATACGAGGCATTCCAAAACGGGGAAAATCACTTCATGGAACATCTTTCGAACATGTTTGGCGTCGGCAGCTCGCATGGTAATGCTTCTACCCACTTCGACACATAATCCACTGCCAACAAGATATACTCGCAATCGCCAGACTTTGGGAATGGTCCCATGTAGTCAATGCCCCACACATCAAATATTTCTATTTGAAGGTTGTAGTGTAGGGGCATTGCGTCGCGAGCTGTTATACCTCCAGTCTTCTGGCAGCTATAGCATCTTCTGATGAACTCCTTCGTGTCGGCGTACATTGTTGGCCAGAAGAACCCGCACTGCCAGATTTTGGCTTGAGTGCGGAATACTCCGAGGTGGCGGCATAAGGTGATGCATGGCATTTTTCTATGATTTGCATCCCTTACGCCCCTTGGTACGCATCTTCTTAGCAAACCATCCGCACACACACCCCGTACGGATACGGGTTGTCCCAAAGGTGACGTCTGCTCTCTACTTGGAGCTTTCGTCGGTCCTCCCCAGGGGGTACATAACCTGTAACCATGAAGTTGACAATGTTTGCGTACCATGGGTTGGTGTCCGTCACCTTTAGTAGCATGTCGTCGCGCAGGTAATCATTGATTGGAAGTTCCTGCATGTTAGTTACCGCATACGCGACAAAGGATGCGCAGCGGTATTCTCTACTCCCTTTTTATCTTTTATTTCTAGATCGAATTCTTGGAGCAGGGAGAATCCAGTGGATCAAACGAGGTTTCAGCGTCTTTCTTAGTGAGAAGATACTTAAGGGCAGCGTGGTCGGTGTAAGCGATTATCTTTGCACCCACTAAGTAAGACCGAAACTTCTCTATAGCAAAGACTACCGCGAGGAGCTCTTTTTACGTGGTAGCGTAGTTTAAGCGGGCTCTGTTAGAGTCTTGCTAGCATATGCGATTGCATCTTTGCTTCTTATCCTTGGTTTGGCCTAGGACCGCACCAACGGCATAGTCGCTAGCATCGCACATGATTTCAAACGGCAACGACCAATCCGGGGTTGGATGATCGGAGACGAGATGAGTGCTTTTTAAGGGTTTCAAAGCGTGCATGCACTCATTTGTGAAGTCGAAAGGAGCATCCTTGGCTAACAGGTTCGTGAGGGGTCTAGAGATTTGTGAAAAATCTTTTATGAACCTCCTGTAGAACCCCGCATGACCTAAGAAGCTATGAATTCCTTTGACGTTCACTGGGGGAGGTAGCTTTTCGATAACATCTATCTTAGCTCTGTCTACCTCAATCCCCCCCTCTCGGACACTAAGTGTCCAAGAACGATGCCTTCCCGGACCATGAAATGGCATTTTTCCCAATTAAGCACCAGGTCCTTTTCTTGGCATCGTTGCAAAGATTTTGTCTAAATTCCTCGAGACAACTATCAAAAGTCTTACCATAGACGGAGAAATCATCCATGAAGACTTCCATGATCTCTTCAATCATGCGAGAAGATAGACATCATACAATTGGAAAGAAGCGAGGTGCATTACACAGCCCAAATGACATTCTACGATACGCATAGGTTCCGTATGGGCATGTGAATGTGGTCTTGCTTTGGTCATCGGGGTGGATCGGGATCCGTGATAGCCGAGAATACCCGTCAAGGAAACAAAAAAAAGAATGTTTCGCCAACCGTTCCAACATTTCATCAATGAATGGAAGCGGGAAGTGATCTTTCTTAGTTGCCTTGTTAAGTTTTCTATAATCGATGCACATTCTCCCCCCGTGACTTGTCTTTGTGGAATGAGATCGTTCTTTGAGTTCTCAACGACCGTCATTCCTCCCTTTTTAGGGACCACTTGGACCGGGCTAACCCAATCGCTATGTGGTGCGGGATAAATTATCCCCGGCGTGAAGAAGTTTGAGAACTTCCTTCTTCACGACTTCACGCATCGCGTTATTGAGCCTTCTCGGGGTTCACGTGATGGGGTACTAGAAGGGTCAATAGGTATGCGATGTGTGCAAAGTGTTGGGCTTACCCCTTTTAGGTCTTGCAAAGAATACCCAAAGAACGATCTATGCTTCTCTAAGACGGCGATGAGTTGGGATGTCTCCCGGTCACTAAGTTTATCACTAATGATAACCGGAGTTTGTGTGTCGCCGTTTAGGAAGACATGGCCGAGGCCAGGGGGGGGTTTAAGCTCAAGCGGAGGTCGAGTCGGCTCTTCCTCTAGAGGAAGTTCTATGGTTTCCCCGAGTCATCCTCTTCTTCTATGAAGAATTGGGCATCAAGTTCTAGGTCCTGCATCTCGGGGTTATCATAGAGCATGACTCCCATGACCTCCTCGGGCATGTCATCATTGTGGAGAGGGTGCATCACCGAAGTTTTTAGCTCGTGTATTTGGAATCGAAAATGAATTTCTCCCCAACTTGACATCTAGATCCTCGGATTTTGATAGATCAAGAATCTTTTCCAAGGGATGCCCGATTAGGATGTCAAAATCTTGGATATCAAAAATATGAAAGTCCAAAGAAAATTTGACATCCTTATGCTGAAGAATTTGGTCATGTATAATCTCTCGGCATTCTAAGGTGGTTCGAGGTGCCGTGCGCAATGTCCGAAAGGTATGGGTTATGAAAGGCTCTTCTACGAGGCATTGCGCATAGTTTTTGGACATGATGTTTACACCTACTGTAGGGTTATACATGACCTCCACCAAGTCCCTTTGATGTCTACAAAAGAGAGGAGTAGAGGGACAAGTTATCTGAATTTCTTCAGACGATCCTTCCCCCTCTTTTAACCACTCTGTGCTCATGATGGCCGTCAATTCCTTAATGGACTCCTTGAGAAAAAGTTCATCAAGGGGTTCCTTAGGATAGACAGGGGCTGGTGGTTTCTTCCAGCATTCGTAGTTCAAGGCTTTACCGAATTCTTCTGTAAGATTGGCCTCGAAAAACGAGAGATCCGAACATGCGGTCTCTTCTTTCTTTGGTTTTGGTTCAGGCGAGGGTTTCTCTAGAGGTGTGTCGGGTTTGACTTTGGCCGAAGAGACCTCCTCTAGGATCTGCTTGGGTTCTACACGGATGGGTTCTAGCGGGGGAGTATTCTCAAGAATACGGTTTAGAGAGCTTCTCCTTCCATTTGGGGTTTTATGTGAAAACGACCCTCCGGCAGGTTGTGTCAAGCAAGAGGGCGCTTGCTCTATCCAAACCTAGCCAAAAATCTTTGTAAAAGCACATGGTTCGGGGATGGACGGATCCGGGCCGGATCCGGTAAGAGTGGAATAACGGTCCTGGCTGCACCTATGGTTTCACCCTCTATTTGTCGGAAGTTGAGTACCTCTTGACGCAGGGGGGCCGCGTTTTCGGATAAAGGATAGAACGCGAGATAGAACGAAACTATTCCGCCAGTTCTTCCCATTCTCCTTTTACCAACCCTACGTTGTGGGCATACCATTGTTTCGCTCTTTCGGTGAGAGAGAACGAAAGCTTGATTTCCACCGCAGGTGTATCGTGTGTCATGCCCGCAATTGTCGGGCATGCATGCAGCTGCTCAAACTCCCTTAGGTGATGGTATGGGTTTTCATATTCCAAGCCCGAAAAGGCTTGGGCCTCGAACCATGGCTATAAAGCCGGGCGGAGCTCATAACTGCCGTGATTGGCTTCAAGATTGGCGTGGTTCTAAAAGCTCGCCCTTAGGAGCGGAAAGGGTTTGAAGGGTAGGTTGCTCCATGGGTAAAAAGAAAATGTTTTTGTATTTTTCTTGGAGACTACAAGGCACACGGGTCGACTAGGTCCGAAATACAACTACGACAACCGTCCCCGGCAACGGCGCCAGAAAGCTTGTTGACGTTTCTTAACGTCGCAGAAGAATCCGCAAGCGTACAGAATTGTCGTTGTAGCTTTCACCCGGATATATTCAGGGTATCGTATTTTCCACAGGGACGGTTGCGCAGAGGGCTTTTGGGATAGCGTCTACCCAAGGCAAGGTTATGTTCTAAGAGTGGTGAGGTATCTCTATAGGCTTAAGTTTGCCAGGCAGGGATTTTCTGAGCTTGTTAACTACTCACTTCGGGCACCGGCAATCGCCCAAAGCGGGATGGAGACCGGCAATTGCACTTGCGCCCACCCGAACGTGGGGGGATTACAAAGGACGGACAAGGCTGTCACAACCCAGCCGCCTACCCCCTCAACCGTGGGATGCGCCACAAAAGATAGGCTACCACTAGTCCAAACACCACGTTTGCACTGATGATTGCTACTCTAGGGTGAATTCAAGGCTTACCCGTCCCCGGGGTCCTTCCACTAGAGCACCGCCAAAAGACGACTATCAATCCCGTAAGATTGTAACAGCTAAGATAATATGCTTGAAAAGTAATAGGCCGAAAGATAATCACAAACTTCTTACCAAAGCGTAAGTAGATTGTAGAGGTACAAGCGAGGTGGGTACCGACAAGTCCGGCACTCCGTCCTCCTAGGAACCGCGGTACACCGAGGGCGGACCGACAACTCCAGGTAGAAGGAATCAAGTTTCCTTCTAGCCTTTCCTCTCTCACTCTCTAGAATTAGAATAGGGGTAGAGATAGAAGACTCTCTCTCTTGCTCGCTTGTGCTTGTAGCTCCTTATGATGAGTGGTAGAAGAGCTCTACTAAGAGAGGGAGAGCTCTTTACCTTTGGAATTGGTGTGTTACAATAGAGAGAGATGGCCTATATTTATACTAGAGAGGGGGGAGAGGGCATCTCTACACTTGGAAACATTTCCTACCGCCTCTATTGGCATGCAACCGACGCTGGGAGGTCGGCAAAGGAAGTTTCCTTGTGAGCTGCGTTGAAAACCGGCGAAGAACCGGCCTTTAAGGCGGTGAACCGAGCTAAACCGGAGAACCAGCGCTATAGTGTATTTACGGAAGGTAAATTCGAAGGCGGTGGGCCAAAACCGGCCGGTTCGCCGCCCAACCGCCCGCCAAAGCGCTGGACCGCGCACCGCCTTTGGGGAGCCAGCCGCAGGCGGCCACGTGTCCATGGGGACCGGCCGGACCGCGCTGCGGTGGCGCTAGCGCGGCTCCGCTGGCGTGGGACGCGGCGCGGCCACGTGGCGACGCTTTTCTTTGGGTTTGAAACGCAGCGTCGTGCGGCGCGGCGCGCGCCGCGGGCGGGGGGGCAGCGCTGCCGCGTGGCGGCATGTGATTGGCTGCCGCGGTTGGCAGCTCCCCACTGGGGGACAATGTCCGAGCGCGTGGGGCCCGCGTGTCGACCTCATGTCCGGTTCTTTGCTGCCGTGTTGCACTTCTTCATTCCATGTGAATTTTGTTTATCTCATATCTTTTCATTCCGGGGTCCAAATATACCAAGTAATATATCCATTTTGATCAGCGACGACGACCCGCCGTGATGGTGTACTCCGTTTTTTGCCATATAAGATAGTTTTTCGTGATGAAAAATGGAGAATTCCTGCATCGCATTTGAAAATACCAAAACTCGTGGAATGAATTAGTTTCAAGCCCTATCACTAAGTTTGGTAGTCAAAAGTGAATGTTTTGTGCAGGTGTTGACGGTGTTTTTATGTAGTTAATTACCGTCAACACTCCCCCACAAATAGGATATTTCATCAACGAACATGGAAGTTACATTCTAAATGTCCCATCCATTCCATGCTCATATGAAAAATCTCCCGAGTCGATCCATAACTCAGCCATCTTCACCATGATCTACAACCCTTTCTCGCTCTCTGTTCATAAAAATTTTGAAAGGGTTATTGTAGATGCTTTTGTCTACCATAAATTTTGCAAATTTCATGGTATCTCGGCATGAGTTTCTGAGGACGACACTCAAAGGTTGGTGTTGGAGGGGAAACCACTTCACCAACATTGGTTTCAAATTTAAAAGGTTTCGAAGGACGAGCTTTAGATCTTTAAACAAAGCACTTAGGGAGATAACCCGTCCTTATGTGATTTACCTTCAATAAAATTGTTCTTTTAAAAAAACTCATTTCTTTTTTACCTCTACCTTAATCTCTATTTCTTGTTATATAAAAAAAGCACTTTTCCTATTAATAAAAAGCAAGAACATGTTATCAAGCTAGTATACACCTTCGGGTATTTCTTGTTGCTAACCATTTCAGGTGGAGACAAAGAAGAACGAAGAAGCATACAATGCTTGAGGACATGAGGCTACATCAACAACAAACTTTGATGCTCATGGGTGATGGAACATACTCAAGCGAGAGGAGGCGGAACGGAGACGGTAGGAGCACGAGGCACAATTGGCGTTCGGCGCCACATGGGGTACTACCCCCTAACCCATAGGCCATCGGCTAGCTTGGGGAGGACCCCACGGAGGTAAGTACCTACCTCCCCTATCATTTTATTTTATCTCTTAGTTTTTCATTTTCATTTCCTTTAAAAAAATGAAAAGAACAAAAATATGATTCCACTCCAATATGTAGTATAAGGATGCTTAATTTCTCTCGAAGTTGAAATGATGAATAGATGCTCTGTCTATTGTTCAATTTGCACCTAGTTCATAACATTGTATTCCCCAATGTTTAAGTTTATTGGCTTAACTTGTCTTGTCCTAAAACCTAATGATTTGTGGGTATGCAAACACATGATTCTTCTCTAAGCTATTGCCGGATATGATATGGTAAAAAAATAGAATCTACTATGATTTTGTTCTAAGAGAGATTCATCATTCGGAGAATAATTTCCAAAATTCCTTAATGATCAAAATTCTCATGATAGCCTATGTGAGACACCTGTCATACGCTTTTGATCAAGATTCACATTCACATTGCCAAAAATAGGTTATGGGCTAAGCTAGAAAAAATGGACATGTGTCCGAAAACATAAAACAATGGGTACTTCGATACCCGCTTCTAAAAAAAAAAAAAGAAGAGAGAGAAGAATAATGGACAAGTGTCCGAGGGCGAGTAGAGCCCACTTCTCTAAAAAGAAATAAGAGCTAGCCCATACCTTATCAAAAAGAAATAAAATTTCACTTGCACATCTTGATCAAGGCTTATGACTTGTTTCTCCTTATGGTTTGCACACGAGATGATTTAAGGAATCATTACAAAAATCTCCGCATGAATGATCAATCAAAGAATGAATGACTAGTGTTTCTATGAAAACCGTTCTATCTTGCAATAACCCAAGAGTTTGGAGAATGTTATAAGCCCCATATGATTTAAGTAAACAAGGATAGATAAAAATGCCAATTTATTTAAACAACGGAAGAATACTTTATTATGAGCATGGTACATTTTGAAATATATCGGCATTGTAGCAACTCCCGATCAACAACCAAACACTTAGCTATTTGCTCGGGACGAGCAAAGGTTAAGCTTGGGGACTTGTTGGTGTCATTATCGAGTATATTATACCGCCAACCTTTATCCAATTCATGAGAAAAGGGCAAACTTATGTTACATATACATGTACTTCTAACCTAGTTCCACTTGTATTCGTAGAAAGTATGTTTTGCAGGTATAAAAGTGGAAACAGTACAAAGTCGCCAAATAAGTTCGGGAAGCGCATTGAATAAAAAGACGCCAAGGAAAGGATCAAACAAGAGGACCAAACTCAAGACGGAATTCAGCCCATGCACCAGCATGGGCCCAACATATGAGGGCCCAAACGCGCAACAGAGGAAGGCGGGGCCGGGAGGCCCAGCCCGGGCGGCCGGCGCAAGATGCGGCGGCCGGCGCAAATTTTCGCCCCCTATTCCCGCCCTTTCTCGGCGGTTTGGAGCGATCTTCACGCGCGGCGGTTGCATGCGGTGCAAACTTCGTCCCGCCAATTGCCCTCGAAGCAAGGAGCACCCTCCATTCCCTCCTCCTCTCCACTATATAAAGAGGGGCACCCCTCACTTGTAACACACAACATTCTACACTTGAGCTTCATCTTCCATACATATATTTTGTAGTAGTGTCCCTCTAGGTGTTCTCCACCTAGTTGTACAATTTAGAAAAGAGGAAGAGAGTGAGAGGAGAAGAGAAGAGGAAGAGCCGGGTTTGTCGGTTCTCGCCTCAACTTTTGTACCTCTACGGAGCCGACTCGATTCGAGTAACGCCCAGGTCATCTTGTGGCAATTCTAATATTATTATTTTACTAAATTCAGTATTTATTTTATTTTACTTGCCGGATCTCCGTTCGACCGAAGGTTCTAGTCTTAGCGAGACTAGTTTCGTATCCGCTAGCGTGGGCGTGGTGTCTAGGCTAGAGTTTACCCGAGATTGCGCCCAACACTATGGAATAGTTGTGGTAGCCCCGGGGGTGACTTGACTCCGACCAGGCCTTTGTAGTCCACCACGTACGTGTTGGTGTTTTTCGTAGAGCTTTTGGTGGCCTTCCCCGATTACCGTTTCCCGTCTTTTCGAGAATCGGAAAGGTCTTTGCTCCAAGCAAGTAGAATTTAGTAAGCCCTGAACATTAGTAATTTAGTAATTTTGGGAAAACCCTAGAGAACCCCTTTTTCTTCCAAAAAAAAAAAATATTATTCCTACCCCTGTCTTGGACGACCTTAATTCTTCCTAGTTCACTTCTCGTTCCCCGTGGAAATCGATACCCCGAATACTCGGGTGAAAGCTACAACGGTACTTTTCCGTGCGCTATGGATTTATCTCGTGTGTGTTAAAAAATACCAACAAGTATCTTAGGAATATTCATTCTATTCTTTCTATAACATGTTAATAGCTCGTATGACACTAGTGACTTATGATGATCTTAGACTTGGGTATTTATCAATTATATATTTATCTTTATCCCGTGACTTATCCCGTTGAGTAACGTTAGATGCATATGGCTACTCGCTTTACAATCTTTGTAAGGTGGATCTCATAAATAAATCACAATATAAATCATTAGACATCCTTTTCTCTCTACTTTCCATAGACTTCCTTCCCGTGGTAAAATATAAATACAATACCGGATTACTCCCGGTGAAGTGTTACAATTGGTATTTCTATCGTGCGCTTGCAGATATCATGTTCATTCTTTTATCAAGGCCAATCAAGAATACCATGCCCCGCATTTCTTTGAGCGTTATTGCTAGGGTGACAGACTAGTGTATATGTAATGCTTAGAAATGAGTGGTATACCTTGAGTACATATTCTGGTGAGATTAAGTCCACTATGGATAATGATGCTAAGTTTACATCCCACTACTAACACCGCCTAACTTCGCTTTATTGGATTATGAGGTTAATCCCATATCCAAGCTAACATGATTAGATAGATATCCCATATATATTTCTTTCGCCTTCCTAATTGGGATCATGTAAGAAATATCAACAGACACCGACGACAACGGCGCTCCCACGGGCATCGACAACATCCTCATCGCCATCAACGATGTACCGATGGCCACGTCAGCAGCAGCCCCACAACACGCGGCCAAGCTGTCCGACGACTGGCGCGTCTCCGACGTCACCTCAACCACCACCGACGACGTCCCTACCATGGGCGCCGCCAACGGTGGCGACGCTCCCGGCGCCGCCTACGTCATCCCCTCCAAGATCATCGACACTGCAAGCAACGGGCACGTCTACCCTGAGGACGCCCCCGCTATTGCAGTCCAGATCAGACCAGATCAGATCAGGAGGCTATGCCTGACGTCCACCAGCTGCTCGATGAAAAGCCTACCCAACTAGGCAAACGTCTCGTGTTATTACAATGGCGCAGATAAGTCCCCCAGTCACTAGCAACATCATCTTTGACATTGGGAACATCTGGAGTGCCAACGTCTTCACCAGCAAGGATGACACAACGACGTCGCCTGACGTCGATGCCGACGTCGCCAATCTCAACCTCGACATCCCCGACATCCCGGACAACACCCGACATGAACAACAACGGCGTCAACACCTTTGCCAACCGGGCAAGTCCAACCCAACCAACATGGAGCTTTTACTTCTACCATCCATGCTACAACAACATCGCCAGATGTCGTCATCGCAAACCATGACGCCTTCGACATCGGCACCATCGACGACAACAACGCCACCCCTATGGACGCTGAAATAGGAGGGAGCAGTGACACCCTCATGGGCGCCAATGACGTCACCAACGACCACAGCATCGCCATCGACATCGCTAAACACGACAGCCTCAACATCGCCATGCCTACCATCGACAACACCTCCAAGGGCGCGAACAAGGACGCCCCCAGCCACCAACGCCGACACCGGTGGCCACGGCGTCACCCCCACGGACGCCGCCACAGATGAGAACAAGGACGCCCACCGGGCGCCGCCGCTGACACGGTCTTTCCCTTGCTATACTTCGACGAAAATCCATTGAACCTGCTGGACATCCTCCCGACATCAACAATGGCGGAGACACCATCAAGCAAGCAGCAGATCTATTTCTTGCTATGACACTGGCAAGTGCATCATGGGTAACAACACTTCCAGAAGCCAACCTCAGAGTGACACCGACACAAGCTCCGGCACAGATGGCTCCAACACAAGTACAAAAGGTGCCCCCATCAGCACCGCAACAGCAGAACATCAGGTACACCGCTATCCAACTGACAAGAGCGGGCTCCTCTGCATCACCAGATAGGCGCCATTGGAAAACGGGGACACCTTACTATGGTGTCTCACTTGCGGCTTTGGGCCGCCCATCAACGGCGACACTACCGACTACTTCGTGCAACCTCGACGGAACGACGCCATGCTCGACTACATCTATGGCGCCAACACCTACGTCACGAAGGGGGGCTTCCCAGACACCACGGTGCCAAGCAACAACCATCGCGCCATCAAAAACTCAGCTCTGGTAGCCGAGACGACTCGAGAGCCAAGCCAGTTGGCTCTCTCGTTCCTCGGCGACATCGACGCCTAGTACGACTACGCCAACAAGCCCACCGACGGGCTCTGCAACAAGCTTTGGGCTGCAATGCATCAGGAGGCACCCTGCATGGTGGGCACAAAAATCCAACTTGAGGCCCCCATCTCCTACGAGGTCTTCGGCAAGCTCCAACTCGTCAGCTCCATCAATGCTGACATGAGGTACATGCCACATGCACTCTTCTTCTACAGCGTCTACCTCGTCGCTACCCCGGAGGCCCTCGTTCTACCCTAACTCGCTACACCGAGCGCTCCCGAGCTACATGGCATAGACGGAACCAACAAGCTCCAGGCAGGAGCACCAGTTTGGGCGACGCTTGAGGTGATTAGCGTTCACCTCCCAATGACTTCACCATTCGTGCCAAGTGTTGACACCTGTTATAGCATAATATTACTAGTCAACTAAACATGGATAAGGGCATAATATGAAAATCAACATAGACCAGGGGTCTAACTAACATAATTCCACAAGCTTTGGTGATTCTGTGACTTTACAGGGACTTAACAGATAAACACAGAGAAGAATGGAGAAAGTTCCGGAATATATCTCACATATAATGATAAGACTTAACCGAGAAGTAACTCGACCCAAAATGTGGACTAAAACACTCTAGAAGATACCAGAAGACACCAGAAGAGACGAGAAGCCAAGGTGGCTTGCCACCCTAGCGTCCGCCAGTGCCAACTAGGCCGGCCGCCAGGTGGGTCCCACCAATCAGCCTCACATTTGAATGTCGGTTTGTAACCGACCTTGAGGTTGTATCTATACCGTTATTGAAGTTCGGTTTGATCCAATGGTAATCATTCATCGCCAAGGCCTATATAAGAAGACCCCCTGACCCTAGGGTGAAACCCTAATTCATTCTCTCTCATTCTATTCATTATCTCTCAGTTGTAGAGGTGTCCTAATGTAAGGATCACCTCTCTCTCAGGGATTAGTGAATTAGAAGTAGATTAGCCATGTAATTAGAAGTAGATTAGCCATGTAATTAGAAGTAGATTAGATCTAAATTAGATCTAATCAAGAGTAAAGGAGAGTGGAACAATACTCCTGTTCTGGAGATGTCTTCAGAGTATGGTATGTCTTTATATCTTCTCTACAAGACTTATGTGATTCATATATTTATCTTCTCTATTTACTTCCATGACTTTTATATATTTGGTTAAGTATAGTTGTTATGCTATTGCATGGGATCTCCGCTTGTATTGAGGACTCTAGTTATTCTAGGTAGCTAGAGTAGTAATCGATAGTGTAGACTTGGTGTCTAGGCTATAGGTTACCTGAGGTTGCGCCCAATCCCACGGTTAGTTGTGGTAGCCCCAGGGGTGACGGCTCTGTTAGGCCTTTGTATTCCATCACGTTCGGGTTGGTGTTTCGTAGAGCTTTTGGCGGCCTTCCCCCGGTTACTTCTTCCCAGTCTATTCGAGAACCGGAAAGGTACCGTTGCTCCAAAGTGTATTAGTGTAATTGCTGTCATAGAACCTAAGTAATAGAGAAGTATTTAGGAACCGTGATCTCTCCCGTTGACCTCTTGATTATATTAGTTATCCTTTTATAATCTTAGGTAAGTTATTATTTTATGCTCTGTTATTTACCCTTTATCAATTACCCCCTCACTTTAGTCTAGTGGTTTGCTAAGTCAGTAGATGCATGATTGTGACTTATTAGATTCTTTAGCCAAAGCTTCCCTGTGGATACGATACTCTAGAATACTCATCCTAGGGAAAAGCTACAATGGTAGGTGTTCTGTGCGCTTGCAGAATCCTTCATATTCTTTTAGCACTTAACAAATGCCAACAAGCTTTTTAGCGCCGTTGCCTGGGAAGCAATTGGCCTAAAGATTTTAATAATGATCATGATGTCTGCTAATTTAGTATATCACTAGCTTTAGTAGGATTACCCTTGTTCTGTTGAGTTGTGGAATAGACAGGACAAAAGATGTCGTTGCGACCTTCCGACAAGATTCCCCAAGAAAAGAAAAGAAGAAAGATTGAAGAACCCAGGGTGCCTGATCATTCAAGATTCATCACCATTGGAACCCTGCTATCTCAAGGTGTGTATTTAAATATATATTCTAACCATGTATAGATTGAAGAAAAAGTCGTCGTCACAAGAATTCAATGCACACATCTCAAGTGACGTACTTAGAAGTGCACATTGTGGTAAGTATGATCAATAAAGGTGAGATAGTCTTGCTCATGGACTATAAATTGATTGAGTAGTTATCATTTAATTTCTTATATTGCATTGCATTTTTACTTGATCAACTCATGCATTCACTCCGCTAGTTTATGTTTTATCATAGTAGATCCATTGCATGTTTAGTCCTTTGCATATATCCATGACTTTTGCATCTAAAAAAAATCTCTCACCATGATCATGCTCTTTCATCTCTAGTTGGATAAATCTCTATAGTGCTTTCATGATACCTTTATCTACTATAGTATGCTTTAGTTTGGGAGTACTCTATAGGCCAATAGGGTATTCTCCAAAGGCTTTTAAATTAAGTGTGGTGCCTAGGTTAAATAGCCTTCCTTAATTGAATTAGACATGGAGTCTAGTTTGGTTATTGAACTAAAAATTGCTTGCGTAGACTTTGGCTATTGTGTTGGACTAACCCCTGTAGAAAACTCTTAAATCCAATTTGGGTAAGTCAAGAGATGAACTCAGATCAGAGATGAAGCAAGGCATATG
Source organism: Hyparrhenia diplandra (assembly GCA_015847255.1). Classification (NCBI taxonomy): domain Eukaryota; kingdom Viridiplantae; phylum Streptophyta; class Magnoliopsida; order Poales; family Poaceae; genus Hyparrhenia; species Hyparrhenia diplandra. The sequence continues at coordinate 656,147 of JADLZK010010000.1, forward strand.
ATGAACTCCAATCTTGGTCAAAAGACACGGTTCATTCATCATTGATGGAAGAATTGTAAGTATTAAATATCATTCACCTTGTCTTTTGCTACAAGTTACCTTTGCTTTGATCCATATACAAGAGTGCAGCCATTAAAAATTGATTATAACATATGATAAATAAAATCGTGCAGAGAGTAAACAAAGAACCACCTTTCCTTTAGCATAGATGAGATCTTATGTTTGGACAACAACCCCTGCTTCAACCATGTTGTATATTCCCTCGGGTATGTGTCCACTCATATTTTGCAGGAAAGAATATGTGCTATGTCTATTCAATGAAGAAGAGTGTCATACAACACGATCTAGAAAAGCTATCACTCGAAAGAAGTGGATGGACAAAGCAACAGACAAAAAGAACATCAAAAACAGGTAAGTGAATATAAATCACATATTTTTATACAACCTTTGTCTTATGTTCTCTATCTAAAAAAATCTCTCGAGCACATGAAGGCTCAAGCTAAAGAAAACAACAACAACATGTTCCTAGGACAAGTTCCTTCGGGTATTCTTGGTCACTAACCTTGCAGGAACAGAGGATGAACAACATGTAAGGACATGGTGATTGCAACACATGATTAGGGATGGTTCAAAGCATTCACACTTAAAGTGTCGAGTGACGGGAAGGCTCAAGTATGGGGGAGGAAGGTCAACTCCTTTAAAGATCATCCGACATTACTCTTCTTCTTCTCAAGCTCTCGCCACTCGACATCTTTGGTTTGCAATCCCCCTACTCACTATTACTTTGTCTCTCTAAGTTTGAATAGTTATAAATGTCATACATCAAAATCAAACTTAAGATAATAAAATTTCCCACTATAAAAAAAAAGTAATAGTGAGCAAATACAACCAAAACTTTGACTAGCATAAAAGCAACCTCTAGCTCCATGACAATTCTACCCTTGTTTACAATTATTTGTATATTCCTTCGGGTATATATTGTCAACTAATACTACAGGAATAAAACCATGAGAGGAGCAAAAAGCTCTAAGTTTAATTTAAAGAACAATAAAGAAAGGATGATGCAATAAAAGAGATAAGGAACAAGATACACAAGAGGCCAAAGAAGGAAAGCATCGAGTAGAAGAAAAGGACCACAACAAGGTGTTATGATGTTGTCACATTCCAATAATAAGGTAACATTTTGAGGTAAGTTGTCATTACTTAAGCTTTACCTAAAGTATGGCTTGTTCATAAATAAAGAATAAAACATGTTAGAGTAACAACCTTGCCCGATCCAACTTCATTAGCTCAACATGTTTTGTTTCTTTAGTTGTTCCTACCACCATTCTCTTGATCTCTTAGTCCTCATCTTATAAGCCAGAATATTGCTTACCTTGTTTTGGAAGAACATAATGATAATCATGCCTTTGGTGTTTAGATAAGAAAACCCTCCAAGAGTCAACGAGCTTGATTCGACCGTCGAAAGTTTTAACCACAAACAATCATGCTCAATCTTCGATCTTGTCACCCAAGTTAGGTTTAAGCAAAGCATATAAGAGTCAACTCTAGCTATCTTGTTTATTGTGCCTATGGTTAGAGAAGAATGAATGAAGTTTTGGTTCATTTGGTGTTTTCCCACCAACAGAGCCCATGCACTTGATCTCTATCTTGACTTTGCAAGCGGGGACACACTTTGAGCAAAAGGTGGAGAAGCATATCGGTCTCTCCAAAATTCAACAAGTGAATGTCCCTGCAAGCATGCACACTAAAACAAGACGCTGCCTATGTTTCACTCCAACTCATAAGGCAAAGAACATGGGTGACGTTGTCCTTCACCATCTCAAGGAGCACAACTGTCAAGATCAGGTAATACGCTCAAGGAAACAACAAGGTAAGAAGTCTCGTTCAGAGGACTTAAAACACTGAACCCTCGCCGAAAAGGTAAGATTGGTAGTTATCTAATGCATAGCATATTTAGCTCCTTGCATTGCATAATCATTTTCCTTTAGCATATTTACATTACAACACTAGCATTGCATTAGAAAAGAAAATAAATATTTGTTTGTTGCATATACATTGAAAAACTCTAAAGCCCCATGTGAGTAATTTTGTCGCGTGCAACAACCCACAAGGATATTTATTGTGGTGGCATAAAAATAAAATAAATATGCATGCATCATCATTCTTTATCTTGCATAGGAATAATAAAACCCCTCAAAAAATTTAATATTGCTTTGAACTACCTGTCTTAATGGAATTATCATAATCATTGGCAACAAGAAGCTAAGTGGCTAAAACCACTAACACTTAACTAGTTCCACTAGCTTTGTTGTTTATTTGAGTTCAGCAGGATTCAAGGAAGAGAGACATGATAGGATGACACCATCGTCATTGTCTACCTCTACTTCCACATCATCATCAAAAACTATGTCAACATCCAGCTTGGGGGAGGGCAACCCCCATGTATCCAGATAAGTATCTCTCTATCTTATTTAATATTAGCTAGATTTGTTTTCTTTATTAGAAAGAAATAAAAAGATGCATAACTAAGGAAACTAAATAAAAAGAGTCTTTATAGTCTTTATTAAAGAGTCTTTATTAGAGTGTGAGAATAAAATAAACTCTGAAGATAATCTCTAGCCTTGGAGATGATGAATAGTTGCTCCATCGTAATACCTTTCAAGTACCTACCTTTCAAGCTTAATTTCTCTCTTCTTTAAAAAAATTCTTTCAAAAAAAGCTTAATTTCTCTCGAGGTCTTATTGCAACTGCTTTGACTTAAGATTTACTCGATCCTAAAACCTGTGGGTAGCAAATGCTTGCTCTAAAGTCTAGGTGATTGTGGGTATGATATATAAGAGTCTGAGCTGCTATTTATCTTACTCCTAGTGATACTAAATTTCTGGAGATTTATCTTTTGAAAATTAAAGTGCACATGATAAGTTCCTGTGTGACAAGAGTGTTGAACCTCCTACCACAGCCATATATACATGCTCCATAGATTAGAAAAACCTTTTTGACATATATATATAGGCTGCTTGCTTTGAATTGAGTTTGTTCAATCTTTGTCGACCCTTAGAAACTTGTCATGCTGATCATGCCACTCCACCCCGCTCCACTCTACTCCACTTGCATTTATGCTACTTCTATATACCCTAAAAGTACGCATCCACAAAGCATCCACCAAATATCCACCAAAAATATTCTACTCCTACCCTGGGAGAGAGCAACCAAAAATATTCCCCACACATATCCACTTAGCCAACATCTCATAAAGCTCCTTTATCCTTGTTTCTATCTCTCTACAAGTTTATTGCAAAAAGAGGCTTGGGTTGTATAGTCGAAAAAAAAAGTAAGTAAAGAGAAAAAGAAGAAAGGGGAGATGAAAAATGGACAAGTGTCCTACGGGCGAGTAGAGCCTACTCCCTAGAAAAGAAAAGAATAAAGGAGAGTTGAAAAAAATGGGCAAGTGTCCGCAATAAAATAATGGGTACTTAGATGCCCGCCTCTCCATGGAAAAATATAGAGAAAAAAATATATATATATAGAAAGAGTATACAGCCCAGGTTCTCCCAAATACTTTCAAAGTCCTAAAGAGAGAGATATGTTTCCTACAGGAGCAAAGTAGAGTTAGGTTTTCACTTCATTCGCCTCATATACCTACCATCATATTCCACTATACACATGCATCACTTGATCAGTATGACTCGTGACTTTGGATTCATTGCTTGAACTTACAATATATGCTTAGTAAGTAGATGTAGTTTTCTCCCACCTAGAGCTCTAGATATAAGCCTTACATATAGGGTGAGAGAGAAGAAGGCATAGTGTCCTACTGCCTTAGTCTAAAATACCACATATTATGAGAGAAAGGCAAAACAACCTTGTTGCCTTAGTGAGGATCCACCAAAACCACAAATAAGAGACTTGAGAGAGTCATACAAGGAACTTTGAGTTTTATTTTTGAAAACTTGCAAAAACTCCAGAAGGACAGTTGAACAAAGAGTTTGAGATATGGTGCTTGACTTGATTATTCTATCTTTCAATTGCCCAAGATCAAAGAAAAGGCTATAAGCTCCATGGTTAAAAGTAATATGGGTAAGTTGAAATTTGAGCAAGTTTATTCTTATCTGCAGGAGAAATTTTGTTTGAAAGCATGTGTACTTTTGAGGTGTGAAAGCGTTGCAGCAGCTCCTGATCCATTGCTAAGTTTGGCTTTGCTAGGGACTAGCAAAGGGTAAGCTTGGGGGAACTTGTTGACACCTGTTATAGCATAATATTACTAGTCAACTAAACATAGATAAGGGCATAATATGAAAATCAACATAGACTAGGGGTCTAACTAACATAATTCCACAAGCTTTGGTGATTCTGTGACTTTATAGGGACTTAACAGAAAAACATAGAGAAGAATGGAGAAAGTTTCGGAATAAATCTCACATATGATGATAAGACTTAACCGAGAAGTAACTCGATCCAAAATGTGGACTAAAACACTCTAGAAGATACTAGAAGACACCAGAAGAGACGGGAAGCCAAGGTGGCTTGCCACCTGGCGGCGCCCGGTGCCAACTAAATTTGGCCGCCGGTGGGTCCCACCAATCGGCCTCACATTTGAATGTCGGTTTGTAAACCGACCTTGAGGTTGTATCTATACCGTTATTGAAGGTCGGTTTGATCCAATGGTCATCATTCATCGCCAAGGCCTATATAAGAAGACCCCCGTGACCCCAGGGTGAAACCCTAATTCATTCTATCTCATTCTATTCATTATCTCTCAGTTGTAGAGGTGTCCCAATGTAAGGATCACCTCTCTCTCAGGGATTAGTGAATTAGAAGTAGATTAGAAGTAGAATAGCCATGTAATTAGAGATGTCTTCAGAGTATGGTATGTCTTTATATCTTCTCTACAAGACTAATGCAATTCATATATTTATCTTCTCTATTTACTTCCATGACTTTTATATATTTGGTTAAGTATAGTTGTTATGCTATTGCATGGGATCTCCGCTCGTATTGAGGACTCTAGTTATTCTAGGTAGCTAGAGTAGTAATCGATAGTGTAGACTTGGTGTCTAGGCTATAGGTTACCTGAGGTTGCGTCCAATCCCACGGTTAGTTGTGGTAGCCCCAGGGGTGACAACTCTGTTAGGCCTTTGTATTCCACCACGTTCGGGTTGGTGTTTCGTAGAGCTTTTGGTGGCCTTCCCCTGGTTACTTCTTCCCAGTCTATTCGAGAACCAGAAAGGTACCGTTGCTCCAAAGTGTATTAGTGTAATTGCTATCATAGAACCTAAGTAATAGAGAAGTATTTAGGAACCTTGATCTCTCCCGTTGACCTCTTGATTAGTTTAGTTATACTTTTATAATCTTAGGTATGTTATTATTTTATGCTCTGTTATTTACCCTTTATCAATTACCCCCTCACTTTAGTCTAGTGGTTTGCTAAGTCAGTAGATGCATGATTGTGACTTATTAGATTCTTTAGCCAAAGCTTCCCTGTGGATACGATACTCTAGAATACTCATCCTAGGGAAAAGCTACAATGGTAGGTGTTCTGTGCGCTTGCAGAATCCTTCATATTCTTTTAGCACTTAACAAATGCCAACACCAGGCTTCATGACAAGCAACTCGCTGTTGGAGGAGCCACCACATAGCTTCTCTCCATCGGTGACGGCCTTCTTCTTCGACGACAACAGTCATCACTTCACCATCATCTATGACGTTCTCATGGGACAGGAGAGCAATGGACTTCCATCCATCAGACTAACGTCAGAAAGGTTACCAACCTCATCTTCGCCCAGCTCATTCCCCCTATACAAGTGGATGCAACAATGTTCGGACCATGCTGCATCGATCGCCCCGTCAACAACGATAGCAATGCAGAACCACAGCGCGAGGACGTGCTGTCAGGGAAAGGGGGGAGAGATGTCATGTACCAACAAGAGGCCCATTGCGGAAGCCCAACAGGGCACCACGCGCGCGCGGCGCCGGGGCTTGGCGGTCTTGCATTTTGCCGCTGCCCGCCGTGGTCGTCATCCTTCACTTCGTCATTAAGTAATAATTATTTAGAAAATAAATATTTAGGGAAAGAAATTAGATTGCTTTGTCAAAAGGTATTCCAATAAGGAAACCTCCTAGATATTTCTTAGCGTGCAAGTCTTTCCCGGACTATAAATACAAGGAGCTATAATCGTTTGGATCTTAATCGAAAAATAAAGGGGTAACTCCGATAGCTTTCCGACCTTCGAGATCTCGATCTCCCTCTCGTGTGCACGCATCGCCGCCCCCGCCGCCGCTGCCGCCCTCACGTCTTGCGCCGCCCGCGCCGCCCGCCACCGTCGCCGCCCTCGTCGTCCTCGCCACCATCTCTCCCTCTCCGGCCGCTCCAACCGCCCCTACCTCGCCACGCCGCCGTCAAACTCGTCACCGACATGTCACCAACGCCGGAGATCATCCGGTTGTGACACTCGAGGGATGAAAACGGAAATGATAGTTTCCGATTTTTTGAAGTTGTTTTCGAGATTTTTCGAATTTGATGCCTAAATGAAAACGGAAGTGGTAACCGGAAAAATGAAAATGATAATGGTAAAAATAAATGAAAATGAAAGTGAAAACAATTTTGCCCCCTTCCGATCATTTCGAAGATTCCCGTATTTAAGCGGTAATTTACCGTTGGTAAATACCGAATCAAAGACACACACAACCAACATGCACATAAGGCAAATACTTTTTTGAAACTAACTATATGGCAAGGATTGTACACATATAGGAACAACCTCTACTTAAGAAGGAACTCTAATAATTCATATTTTTATCATTATGCTACGTCAAGTCAACTTAAAACTTGATCGTTTATTTGTGTCATTGTCAAGAACTATGATAATGTTGTGAGTTATATGGCTCTTCTCATTTTCTATAGTTTAGTGTGTTTATCGTTTTTGAGGATACCGTTATCATAGATTTCGACCGTTATCGTTGTATTGTCCGACCGACTATATCGTTTTTCGAAATTCCCGAAATCTGTATTTGCCAGATTCGTTTCCAACAATATCGTGATCGATTTCGTTTTTCGAGAAAAGAAAATGAAAATGAAAGTGATTTGGCCTCCTTCCGATCGTTTCGATTTGTTTTCATCCCTAGTGACACTACCCCTCTTATTTAACACCATTAGTACATGTCATATTAATTAAGGAAAAGGAAACAAAAAAAGAAAGGGAATTTGGTGATTTTACCCTCGCTTTTAAGCAAAATGGTGATCCCTCGTTTTTTGTCTTTTTTAACACCGTTAGAGGGACTTAACAGACGAAGGCTAAACTCTCACTTCATTTTGAAATAACAGGTGTAAAATCACAAAGTTAAAAAAACGAGGGTAAAATCACCATTTCTCTTAAAAGCGAGGGTAAAAACGCCAAAGCCCCTTGATTTTTCTTCCGTTGCAATGCATGGGTATATTTGCTAGTAAATATAAAGGGAGATATATTTTTTCAATGTAAGCAAGAATTGTTCAGGGTAATGCAAACAATGATTTTTTTCATATTTGATAACAGAAAAATATGAATGATGGTTTCAATCTTGACATCGGTATGAAATAAGCCGAGTCAAAGCTTCCTTTCTCGACAAAGAATAATGCTATCCGGAACAGCACTGACAAAGGGGTTGGGCGAGCTAGAGCAAAGGCAAATAAGGAAAAAGCAGATGAGGATGATACTATCCATCCCTTTGACAGGTGTCAGCGACACATGGTCCTGAACTCATGATCTTAGTACACTACTAGTATAGTGCCCATGCTAACACTACGGCTTTATCTAGGGATACACATAAAAACAACCAAACGACGATTGTTTCATAGTTCAACGTTTACACAATTATATTTAAACATGTATACAATCCGGGAAACACTTGTATAAGAGGACAATGTTTTTTCTCGCATTAAACATCTAATTTATATTCTGCCTAAGTCCTTTCAACATGCCTTAGAGATCTTCCGAGAAGCTATTTGAACGGCTCTTCAAAATGTCCGTCAACTTATAGTGAAATAGAAGTTTTATGCCAAAAATGCATAGTTAGGATAGGACAAATGGAACAAAGAAAGAATCAGACCACCAGCGTCAACCATTCGAGTTGACTTTCAAGTTTATGAAGCAAATATTACAGCAAGTATATTGCAAGATTGTAACACATTCTTACAGCACTACTTATCCAAGTTATGTGAACTCCTCCTTTGCTAGAGTTTTTTTTTTTTTTTTTTTTTTTTTTTTTTTGACAACTTCTCCTTTGCTAGAGTTAACCTTCCAAGCCATGCTAGCACCATCAACTCTTTGAGTAGGTCTCTCCCTGCCACGAACTGCACACAATGAAGTTTAAATAGAATTCAGTCCCGATCCCTCAAAAAGAGGAAGAAGGAACGACATTCAAGACCCGAGATATCAAATTTTCTAGTGCTATATATGTCTGCGATTTGTCAGTTGTCAACTAAGATAATCAAGTTAAGGAAAAATCGTAAAATACAGTAACTTATGGCAGTTGGTAACGAACCGTGTCTTAAGCTTGCAAATAAATAAGTATTGAGAGAAGGATAAACATACCATCACAGTGAAGGGGCACAAACTCTGTTAGCATCCTGAATTGCCGCCTAAAAGTAGGTGGACCAAAGATAGGTACTCTTGGAGATGCTTTAAGTTGTACTCACTGGTTATTTTTTAAGAAGAAGAGTTCAAAAGAAATCTAGAAAACAAGTGGGCATTGAAATGCACGGGCAGCTAATATGCAAAGTGGTGCAATAACATCAAATCTCTTCCATTTAAGGTATGGTAGCTGTAAAGACCAAAAGGCATGAACTACAGATTCTTTAGGTAATACAAGTAGTGTCAACTGCTGAATACAAAAACTGGTACTATTACTGGTGATAAAAAATAGCAATTTCCTGGCTGATATAAGACAATATAATTTCCAAGTGTGTAAACAATGTGTAACATAAGAAAGAAAACGATGTGTTAACATGTTCCTTGGATTTTTTGTGTCAATGAACCTTTGACAGAAAAATTAGAAGACAATAGATTGTGTTCTCTAGGCTAATATTAAATGCATCTTGTTCCATCAAACCAAATATGCAGGCAATTATGTTGTATATTATGATGGCTGCTGTAATCTTATTCAACAATCAGGTATCATTTAACCCCAACCAATCAGATCTGGATAGATCACGCATCCTCTAGATCCGTCATTTACGCATCGATCTTTTGAGAATAGAGAAATACAAACAGGGCACTCTTCACAACCAAATCGAACATGATTGAAACCCGCGAAAGCCAAGAGGCGCGTGGCTCACCGATGGTAGGGATGGTGGTAAAGATATCACTGAGCTTGAACATGTAGAGATGGTGGTCTTACCATTGGCGTCGAGGCCGACCATGAGGTTCCGCATCTGCTTGGTGAAGAGCCAGCTTGACAATTGACATTGCGATTTCTGATCAGTGCACTAACAACCTTTAATACATTTCCAAAAGCACAGATGTACAAATCTAATTAAGAACCTAGACTGGATTTACCTCTCTCCTTAAATTTGAAGTACCAAAGCTCAGATGTACATTTAATCCTGCAGCCCTGCAGTCAGCACATCATGAAGGAATATAGATGTCCTGATTTCTTTTCTTTAGTGCAGAAAGAAGAGGGAAGAAATCAGCAAACTTTTGTTTATATTCTTTATTTCCCGTGACGGTGCAAATCAAATAGCAAAAGAAATAATTAAAAAGGTTCATGATATTATAAAACCCACATTACGCTCGTGCAATTAGCAGCACAAGCGCCAGATTCATTTTTGAAGCAATTCATAACAATGAACTATTGCAGAGCTTAGTCTAGCTGTAAAATACCAAGTTACAGAGAACTTGAACTAAAAAGAAAATCGAAGAAAGGAAAAGTGAAGGACTCACCTAACTGAAGAACTGGGTTCCATGCCAAGCACCATAATATCAAACAGACTCTATATGTATATTTCTAAGCATTCATATTTTCAATCTAAGGCAATACCATAAAGAAAAGAAATTAAAAGTTGCAAAAAAATCTTACCGGCGGATATTCCGACCTGACATGAACAGGAAACCATGGCTTAGCCTTTCTCTCACATTCCATTAAATTGCAATGCAAACAACACAGTAGATGCTACTGCCAGCTGCTAAGAAATCACATACCACTATACCAGGTCTAGGACCGGGTTGGACAGGTTAACGGTCATGGCAATGGTGAGGCCGGCCTCCCTCCAGACCATGGCGAACTTTGTGGCCTATGGATTCAGTATCATCCTCAACAACAAACTCAAAAATAGAAGACATTAAACCAAACAATATATGATTGAATTAAGAAATAAGAATATAAAAATAAAATTAACAATTCAGAAATTTGTGCAGCAAGTTTGTGTGCATCTAAAAATGTAGCTGTTTGTGTTTCTGGATTGATGTAATTCTGACAAACATGCAGCGGGCAAATATCATCAAGCACCGTAGCACAAGTCTGACCTTGCGACGGAACTGCTGCATCCATCATCATGAACCGATCAATCGGACGCATCAGGATCAACCAAACACATGTCCGGAGAGTAGGCAATTCGGAGGGCATGCATTGCTTACCATAACAAATCGATCGGCGACGGGGCCGCAACATGGCACGTATCGGACTATCGGAGCGACGGAGAGGTGGGGATCAGATCCGAGCAGTGCGAGGGTAGTGGTGGAGCAGAAGATGAGCGCGGGGTACTCCGTGGCAGCCGCATGGAAGCGGGGTCTCCTCCACCTCCGCCCCAATCTCCTTGTCGCACGGATTGAGTGACGCCGCAGCGGCAGCACACACGGGCCGACCCAACATCCTCGCCGTCGGATTGCGCTGCCATCGGAGTGAGTCTGCCAGGGGTCTTGCGTGCTGCGGCGGCCGTCCTGGTGGCTGCTAGCCTCCCCTTCGGCGGCTGGGGCGAGAGCATGAGGGCGGCAGGCAGACGTCGCGTGGAGTCGCGAGAGGGAGAGTGCGAGGGGAAAGAGGAAAGAGCCGATGATATCGCCCGATGTCTAAGGGTGCGTTTGGTTCCCTTCTTTGTTTTTGTGGCCTGCATCTCCTGTACAGGCTCCTCCAGCCGGGCCTCGGCATCGCAGAAGTATCGTTGTTTGGTTCTTAGGAACATTCAAAGCCGAGGCTAGAGAGAGCCGGCGTTTGGTTGTCATGACGAGATAAGTCGTATGAGATTAAAAATATTAAAAAAAAAAATATGATTATAATTTTTATTTTGTGTAAATACAGTTTTAAAGGACTTATTTTACCTAATCAGGTCTTAATTATCCATAAAATACATTAATATCACCTGATATTTACTAATTATTCACTAATGCATCATTAGTGAGAGAAACATCTGCATCAGCCGAGCCTGGCTCCCAAGAAACGGAAGATTTCTGCGTTTCTCCGGATGCAGGCTGCGGGGAGGAAAATGCATCTGGCCGGCCTGGCTCTGGGGGCGGTGCGGGCAACCAAACGCGGCTCGCCTGCATCCCATGGGCCTGGCTGGGCCAAAAAACGCGAACCAAACGCGCCCTAAGGCTCTCAGCGCGGCGTGCGCGTACGAAGGAATTGGGAAAGGAAGGACTGCGTGAATTTTGGGTAGAAGAAATTGATTAGCGCGGAAGGAGGAAGGCTGCGGGATCGGGATTTGTCATGAGTAAGGCCATACATTTAATCCTAATCGTCGGATGGTGTTTTGAGGATGAGAGAGAAGATTAAGAAGTAATTTAGAACGTAGAAACGTAGATTTGACAACGATTTGAATGGGCAGAAGTTGGTGTATTAGTAGGGTAGACTAGAAACCTGACACTTACAACGATTTGAATGGGCAGAAGTTGGTGCATTAGTAGGGTAGACTAGAAACCTGACACTGCTGCATGATAAGCCTCCTGGACCTGGTTGGTGAACTGCATGATGCATGGACGTCGTGGGCTGTCAGATGTCAGGAGAGGATAGCAAATAATTCAGCAATTATACAAATAAAATACATAATATACGCTGCCCAATAATATATACTACCAACCATAATTGAGGTTGCTGTGCATGTTCGGCCAGCGAATGCGGCCGAGCCAACCATAAAGAAGTGCCCTCGCCCACCTCTCCCACCTCTCCCAGTTTAGGCCATCCCCGCCCCACCTTCCCGTAGTCCCCTGTTCATCCATCTCAAGAACTCCTGAGATTGCGCTCGGTTCGCCGCTTGCATGCACAGCCCGAGCCGGGGTACCAACATATTCGTTCTCTCGTGGGCTCCTCTTCATCTCCATCCGAGCTTAACACGCCAGGCTGTTTAGATCCAGGCCTCCTTCCATTGCAACCTCTCCTCCTACACCTTGAGGCCTCCTGATCTTCTGCATTCCTGGCTCATTGGTCGACACAAGCGTGGAGTGCTGCAAGATCTTTGGCTTTGCTGGTAAGAGAAATCGATCTTGCTTGCTTGCTTTGTCTTGTATTGTTTTCTTTCGCTCTCTCTACATATACTGATATATTGCGACACCTCAAATGCGAAGTTTGGTTTGTAGTAGAACCCATCTTGTTGCTGATTTCTTTGCTGCGTGGGGAGGAAGAGGACCATAATATCGGTTTCCTAATATTCTGATAAATTACTGCCTATCATCATTGTGGATACATTTATTTCTGTGGCATATTCGTTTATTACAATCATAAATTAAAAGAATGATATCCACAACCACAAAAAATACTATTGAAACAATTACTCGAAGAATCACATGTGTTTGCTAGTTTGGGATTGTGTGTTGGTACGTCCACTTCAGAGTTACTCCTTCCATCCCTTTGAAAATATCACTCGGTAAGCGTGTTTGTGAGTGGGGCACGCTTTTTCAACAATACTTTAAAAGGGACGGAGGGATCACCAACCACTGCAGGGCCGGCAATTAATAGGTGCAAAGTGGGCGACCGTTCTGGGCCTCCAAATTTGAAGGGCCTCCAAAATTACAGAAAATAGTACTAAGATTTGATTTGTTACATAAGCAAATTTGTTACTTCAGTGCTACTCCACACTTCTACTCTTTTAACATTAAGATTTGATTTGTCCTTAGTAATTTAAAACCAATATATATTCTGAAGCTTCATAACTAAGTGAAGTATCCTTTGATTTTATTGATTTTTAGGGCCTCATCCTGTATTTTGTTCCGGGGCCTCAAAATCCTAGGTACGGCTCTGACCACTGACAGGATAATCAACCGTAAATGTGAGCACCTTGTCAAATCAGAGAATCTAGGTGGGCGGCTTTGAAGCTAGTCTGCTTCTGATTTCTGAATACACCTCATGTATTAGAAATTACTTTAATTAGTTGCACGCTACCATCTTCTGATACATTTCTTAATTAAGGAAACAAAAGTATTGTGAAGCAAGCAAGGTAAACGACAGATGCAGAGTGATGCAGTGTGACATTTGCACGAAACTTGGCAGTGGAGATGGAGCTATTGTTACTTTCTTGTTGCGAAGTTTTCTAATTAGGGATATGCTATACGTTGGTCACATGAGAACTATAGCGGTGGGTTGAAGGTGATTGTAGTTTGATGCCTTTGGAAACATGGTGTGATTGCTTGTTTTGCATTTATTCTTGTTTTTTTAGTATACTTATGAAATGTGTTAGAATGGCTGACAAAGCTAATAAGGCTATCTCCGACAACATGACTCAAATCTAAATTTAAGTTGCGAACAATGTTTTAGATGGCCAAACGCTCTCCAACCGAGGACCCATACCACAAACTCATTTCGCGTACACCTCTAGCCTACACGCAAATAAGCGTCCTCTAGACGGAAGAACGCAAACTCTAGCGCAGAGGCGTGGGCCGATAGAGCGACTCCGCAATGCGAGTGCGGCCGACAGGGGTGGAGTGCGGGGGCGTGTTATGCGCCGACCATGGAGCCCACCTAGCGGCCCACGAAGGCCCGCCCGGCGTTCGTCTTCCTCGCGCATCCATCGTCTTTTCGCCCCCGCCCTGCCGCCTCCGCCGCTGCCGTCGGCGCCCTAGGGCTCGCCGGAGCTCGGGCGAGCCCCGGGCGCCCGGCATCCGCCTCCTCCCTCCCCCCTCTCTTCTTCTCCCCGGAAGGAAACCCTAGCCGCCATTGTCTCCCGCTGCCTCCGAGCTCCAACCCGCCGCCATGGACGACCTCCCGCTCCCCCCGCCGCCTCGCTCACCGCCCGGCCGAACCGCCGGCCACCACCATGTCGACGGCCGCGGCCAAAGCCGGCCGGCCGATTCTACAACCGGGGAAGAATAGAGGGGGAGGGAGCTCGCCGACCCTAACTTCGTCGGGAACGCTCATTGTCGTCATGCTCGTCGTCGTCGCGACATCGTCGCGTCGGAGGTCCTGCACCTCCGCGGACTACTACGGAGGTCCGATGACCTTGGAGTTTTCGCGCGAGCTCATAGTCATGGCGGAGGTCCTACACCTCCGGTAGCCACGGCACCTCCGAGTAGGCCTTGGGGCTGTGCGGGCCGTGGGCCGGCCCACCAAAGGGGTGGTCGGCGCGATGTTTGGCGCCGACTGGTCAGCGCCTAACATCCCCGAGAGTGCGGCCGCCGCTCCAAGCACCATCGCACCTAACTGGCGGCGACGGCGGAGTTTGACTGCCTGCTGTGGTGGCAGTGGAGGGCACGTGGCCTTGCTCGCTGCCAGATCCTACGCTGGGACCACTACCGGAGCCATGCCGGTGCAGGGGAGGTCACATGCTCGGTCGGCCATGGAGAATCGGAGCGGAGAGAGAGAGGAGCTCGCGCCACCAGACCCACGACAGGGTATGAAGGTCACGTCCGTGGCCGGCCATGGAGATTGGAGAAGCAAGCGGCAGGGGAATGGAACGCCAGTAGTGCCATCACGTCCCTAATGGCACTGCTGGAGCGGACGGAGCAGCAGCAGTAGACGTCGAAACGCGCGGGCGCGGAGGAAGTGCCGGAGGAGATGAAGGGAAGGGCGGCTGCGTGCAGTTCGGCAGGACCCCAGAGCTGCCTGCATTCACGGGTCTAGTGTTGTGGGTTGCCTGTTGGAGAAGTCTAATTTTAGGTATACTAATTTTGCACTGTGCCTTACCTAGAACATAAAATGGGTTCAATGTTTGGTATTTGTTGTTGGAGATAATTTGCATCACTGGAGCCTGACAAATAGATAAACCCATTTAATTAATCGGCCAGATTGCCTCTGTATCCTAGTGAAACAGTATAGGTTTCTGCCTGCAAATAACCAGCTTAGGTCATGCAATTTTAGACTAAAATTTTCTTTTCTCTGTTGTGCAATTAATTTTTCTCAAGAGATGTCATCTTTTTGTTTTGTAAGAACTGAGCAATACAAATAATAATGCAATTTTAGACTAAAATTTTCTTTTCTCTGTTGTGCAATTAATTTTTCTCAAGAGATGTCATCTTTTTGTTTTGTAAGAACTGAGCAATACAAATAATAATGGACAGGAATATCCATCGGTGCACAACCATGACAAAAAATTATCATTATGGGGTGCATGTTTGTATCTATTATAATAATGGGCAATATGTTGTATGTGCTATTATAATTGGCTGAAAAAAGAAGTAAATGGGCTCGAATCAAATGTAAATGGGCTAAAAATAAAGTGTAATGGACTGGATACAGTTTGAAAATGGGCTGAAAATAGGTTGAAAATTGGCTGAAAATATGCACAAAATGGTCAATACTATTTATTGTTGGGATGTTAATAAATGGGCCAAGATGCCACGCCATTATTGCTGTGAGTCAGTAGAACCACATGGACTGGATCGTCATTGGGAGCATGACACACAGGACACGCTAACACTGTACCCAAATGATTTTGCGTGACTGGCGAATCTGATTTTGCGTGGCGGGCAGCTGGGCCCGTCACTAAGCAAAGGTCACGGTTAATCGCGGATTAACCGTGGCGGGCTACAGTGCCGGCCACGGTTAATAGAACTGCTCGTGGCGTGGGGCGAATAACAATGCCCGCCACGCCAAAAGTTTGAAAAAAAAAAAAAGAGAAAAACCCCTGACAGGCTAGTTTTGGCTGGGGCAGCCCTCCAAAAAACTATTTTCTTTGTCCGGGCTCTAAATGAGATTATGCAAATATTCGTTTTTACTGTCTCGATGGCAAAAACTTGATGGTAGGATGAGCCATCAGTACAACCCAGTTCATTAATTATTCAGGTCTCTAGCTAGTTCCAAGCCACTTGTAGCCTATGAACATTAATTAGATAGTTTGGATGCCCACATGCCATTAAAGTATGGAACAAGTCTCGTAGGCTTGAAAAGTGCCGACCAATTCTAGTCCTATGCACCTTAACCAAAACAAGTGAAAACCATGAACGTCAATGCCATCAAATCTTCCGTAGTATTTTAGCGCATATGTATCTTTAGGTGCATGAACATTTTTACCTAGATGCACAATTCTTTTTCTTTTTTGACATATTTGATGTTTCACGCATGACATGCTTTCTACAACTTTTAAATTAATTCTTCATAAATTCTAATCTCTCTATGCTAACTACAATAATTAATTATTCTTATTTTTGAAATGAATAAAATTAACTATGCTTGTTCTATTTCTTTCAGATCTATAAACATTGTGTTCTGTACTGTGAGGCCATTTTAAGGAATGCAGAAAGATGTGTTTGCTTGAAAAGGATTTATGTTGTAAAGAGGAAGACAATTCTCCGATTGATTTGAAATCACTAATTCTTGATGAGCGAGGATTTCAAGCACACATTAGATACATAGCAGAAATTAATTGTGATGCCACCAATGTCAGAAGTAATATTTCAATGTTGGCTCATATAATTTCTGAAGACGGTTGAAGGTTTTCTTAGCCAACTTGTCTTGCTACAACTTCATACAATCATTTGGTAGCAGGTGTTTATGATGGAAACAGAGAAGAATGGAAACATCCTTATGCAAAGATATGAGGTTGGCAAAATATTGGGGCAAGGAACTTTTGCCAAGGTATACCATGCTAGGAACATAGAGACATCTCAAAGTGTTGCTATCAAGGTTATTGATAAGGACAAAATTTTCAAGGTTGGCCTAATGGAGCAGATCAAACGAGAGATATCAGTGATGAAACTGGTCAGGCACCCAAACATCGTGCAACTTTATGAAGTCATGGCTACTAAATCAAAGATATATTTTGTGCTTGAATATGTCAAGGGTGGTGAATTATTTAACAAAATTGCTAAAGGAAAGCTAAGAGAAGATGCTGCAAGGAAATACTTCCAACAATTGGTTAGTGCAGTTGATTTTTGTCATAGTAGGGGTGTGTATCATCGTGATTTGAAGCCAGAAAACCTACTCGTTGATGAGAATGGGAATCTAAAAATTTCAGATTTTGGATTGAGTGCTCTTGCTGAATCAAGACGCCAAGATGGTCTTCTACACACAACTTGTGGTACTCCAGCATATGTGGCACCAGAGGTTATTAGCCGAAAAGGATATGATGGTGCAAAGGTTGACACATGGTCTTGTGGTGTGATCCTATTTGTTCTTATGGCTGGATATCTTCCTTTCCAAGATTCAAATTTGATGGAGATGTATAGAAAGATTGGGAAAGCAGATTTCAAATGTCCACCATGGTTTCCATCTGATGTGCGCAAGTTAGTGTCAAGAATTCTTGATCCAAATCCAAGGACTAGAATGCCAATTACAAAAATAGTGGAATGCTTTTGGTTCAAAAAGGGCATTGACAGTAAGCTAATTCGAAAGAATACTGAGATAAAAGGGAAAGTGTCAGCTCTAGCTAATGTTAAACAGGATGTAGCAAAGGTTACCAACCTTAATGCCTTTGACATTATTTCCCTTTCAGAAGGCTTTAATCTTTCAGGCTTGTTTGACGAGTCTGAGAAAAGAAAAGAGGCAAGGTTCACATCTAGTCAATCAGCTTCAACTATTATCTCAAAACTAGAAGATGTCGCCACCTGTTCAAAGCTTACAGTAAAGAAGAAAGAAGGTGGTGTGCTAAAAATGGAAGGTGAAAATGAAGGAAGGAAAGGTGTACTATCTATTGATGCAGAGATCTTTGAAGTCACTCCTTCTTTCCATCTTGTAGAGATCAAGAAAAATAACGGGGATACGCTAGAATATGAAAATTTGTTTAAGCGTGACATGAAACCAGGGCTCAAAGACATTGTTTGGGCATGGCAAGGTGAGCATAGGGACCAATAGGTCAACGATTGTAATCAGTGATAAATTTCTGAAGTAGTTTGTTTCCAAAATAAGCCATAACATTGGTTAATGTTCAAAAGTTGTATCTGCTTCACCCTTTCTCGAATCTCATATTTACATGTGATTTGATTTAGAATTTGTTAAATAAATCGTTGTTACATTGCATCTATCAATAATTGCTTTTGTGTAGATAATCTACCACTAGATTAATGTATGTATAGTTTTTGCATTAAATCAGTTCGAATAATATGTTGGATGCTTATTTGCATTGTAGCTAATTTTACATTGTATAATGTGTCATTTTTAGAAATCTCTTTTTTGTTAAAGAACTCTCTAACCAAATGGTTAGTGTTGAAAAATCTGACCAATGAGTAATTGTATGCCTAGTATGTCTAGCTCGGAATGGTGAAGTAAATTGAGACAATGGGGCGTTGTTTATCCTAGTTCGGATAGAATGTCCCTAGTCCAGCTGTGAGCGTCAAACTCACGGGTTTTTTTTGTTTATAGTAGGGTTATACAAGCAATCGAGAGAGGGAGTTGGTTCCCAAGTCTCTATGGAAGACGAGTTCTATACCCAAGCCTAGCTACGATGGCCCAAGCCTAGGACGAGGCTCTATGATCCTATGAGAAGGTGCGTGTGTGGGTCGAGAAGCTTTTCGAGTGGAGAGGCCTCCACTGAGTTCTAGCCTATGTGCGAGGTCTTCTATTGTGGATTTCAACCTATCTAAGTGGAGGGCTTGCCAATCGTTTTATAGTCCAAGGAGAGAGATGGTTTACTAGTGAGATCTCATAGCGGTGAAGAAATGTGTGGTACCAAGGTGGAATGGCCTTCACCATCATCTTCTTTCCCTTCATCCTACTCTGAGTTTTGTCGTCATGGCCTTCGTCGTGGTGGTTGTACTGTGCTACTCTGGTGCGTCGTCCATCCAATTAGGGCAGGGATCGCTTCCCTTTTATATGACGATCAAAGGTGTGACCCGTCATGGTTGTGCCCGAGTCAAGAGTTGTGACGCCAGCCCACGCCTCATTGCACGGCATGGCCGAGCCTGTTACTATTCGGTCTTGTCTAGAGTAGTTGGACTCGAGACCGGTCATGTCCCTTACGTATTACCCCATTTGGAAACAGATACGCTGAGCACTATAGTGTACGTTCACCTTTTCGTGTTGGGCGGGCTAAGGCATCCAATGAGTCCTTGGCATGCTTTTCTCGCTTGAGGGTCCCTCCATAGCTCATCACTCGGGCAAATTGCACTGCCCTAAGGCTTATAGCTCGTGGCTCGGGCAGGATGTTAGCTTCGTCCAAGGTCAGGCCAAGGTCAACTTATCCTTTCGCAGGATTTGTTCCCATTTTACTAGGTTGTCGACCTCTGCTATGGACCCGCTTAAGGTACCCCGGTTTTCATATCTCCGACACAAACATTATGTACATATTAAAAATAGCAACACACACTTTTGAAGGTTCTATAAAATCTATTACCATTTGTGAGTTTACTTGACATATTTAATCATGAGTTAAATGCACCAAGGGCCCTCGAACATGTAAGGGTGTGTCGCATATGTCTTGAACTTTGAATACGTAATTTTGTCCCTCTAAACTTGTGAAGTGGTACACATGCCTCGAACTTTTAAAATGCATTTCTAGCCCCTAAACTTGTTAAGTGGTACACTAAAGACATCTAATTAGTAACTTTTGATATTTTTATAAAACTTTTTTAAGAAATCCAACTCAAGAAGCAAGGAAGAGGTACCTAGAGAGCTAAAAAATACTTGATATGTTTTAGATTATAGAGTGAATAACAAGGATGACAATGGCATCGAACATACTATTTTTTAAAATAAAGTTGAATTAGTGCATTTCAAAAATGGTCAAACTTATTTATTCTATGAATTTTTAGGGTATAAGGATAGCAATAAAATCTCAAAAAAAAATTCAGATTTTTGCATCATTTAAACTCTAGGTAATTTTAGACATGTTACATTGGCAAAAATTGAGTTACTTTACAAATTTAAAATTTAATCTAAATTTCAAATAATAAAATTGTAAATCATAAAATTAGTTATTATTTAAAATTTTTTAAAATGGTTATTGTTTGATGTAGAAATATGAAGTTACTCAACCAATCTTAAGTTGGATTTCTAAAAGGTTTTGGAAAAAATATCAAATGTTATTATTGAGGGGCATGCAGCATACCACTTAACAAGTTTAGGGGGGGGGGGGCGGGTGTTGTACAAATGTATTTTCAAAGTTCAGGGGCCTATATGTACCGCTTAACAAGTTCAAAGGGGCAAAACTACGTTTTCAAAGTTCAAAGGCCTATGTGACAGACACCTACTAGTTCGAGGGCCCTGGTGCATTTGAATCTTTTGTAAAATAGCAAACAGGTTACCCCTAAAATCTTGGTGGCCATAGATTGCCGTCATAGCTATTTGCTATATAGCTTTATAAAGATGCAAGTTTGTTAGGGACCTCCTAGTTTTTGAGAAGTTTTCTATTTTCTAAAAATGGCGGCTATTTAATTTAGCCAAGCTGTTGGAGCTGCTCTAATATATATGGATTGATGTGGATAGGAGTGTAGCCAAACAAGTCCATAGGTGGTGTTTTACAACACAGTCATCTGCCACAACTATTTTCTGCTCCAATATGGTGAATTTATTATGCTCCAAATTTGGTCGATAGCCATCATCCATACTGATGCGATCGGTATCAAAACAGCGTCTTCTTATGTGGAGGAACGGCAATTGGCAAGAGAATATATATGTTACTCGAATAGGCAATCAGTTTGTTGAGAATTTAAGATCTGATTGAAGCTTCTCCCAAAGTTTTGGTAACTCTTCGTTGGTAGCTCTTTCAACCTCAACAAGCAACATTTCCTCGTGCAGCAGATGAACATTTGCTTGCGCGACGAATTTCCCGTCCATTGCTTCCAACAGAATCCCTCCAAACCCTCCCTCTTCCTTCCTTCTCGTCCTAAACCCTTCATCACGGCCTAGCTCCTCAACTTTGTCCAAGATTGACCTGGCATTTATACTCGAACTCGATACAACAGATCGAGCCCTATCTGGCGAAGTCCCGATCAAGCCGCTTAGGTCACACCCTGACGCGAATGTAAGGATATCAAATGCATTCATCTCCCTTGCCAGCTCTGATTCTGCTTCCCATTTCACCAGCTCAGGTGTAGAATAATAAGAAGAAGCAACTGGGATGGACATGTCATCTTGTTGTAACCAAGGGTGTCTTAAGATTTCACCAACCTTTATGCGACTATCAGGCTCCGGATCCAGCATCCTCCCAATGAGGGACCGGAGCTCCGAGGAGAACCAGTTGGGGCACCGGAACTTCCCCGAGCAAATCTTGCGGTACATTCCCATGAGGTTGCCGTCGTTGAACGGTAGGTAGCCAGCGGTGAGCGAGAACAGCACCACGCCACATGACCACACGTCGGCCTTGCCGGGGTCGTAGCGCTTCTTGAGGAGGATCTCCGGGGCGACGTAGGCAGGGGAACCACAGGCCGTGGCCGTGAGCCCGTCGGCGCCGAGCTGGCGATCAGCGAAGGCGCAAAGCCCGAAGTCGGTGAGCTTGAGTCCGCCGCGCTCGTCCAGGAGCAGGTTCTCCGGCTTCACGTCCCGGTGGAACACGCCACGCGCGTGCGCGTGGGCCAGCGCGGAGACGAGCTGCCCAAAGAGCCGGCAGGCGGCGGGCTCCTCGGATCCCCCCCTTTCCTCCAGCGCGGATTGGACGCTGCCACCGCGTGCGAGGTCCAGCACGAGGTACACGGTGGAGCGGGAGGCCAGGACGTCGAGGAGGCGTACGATGTGTGGGTGGCCCTGGATGCGGCGGAGCGCGGCGAGTTCCCGCTCCACTGACCGTCGCGCTGCCGCGGCGTCCTCGAGCGAGCACGGGTGGTGCGGCTTCCGGACAGCCTTGATGGCGACGTAGACTCCCGTGCGGACGTCGCGGGCGCGGTAGACCTTAGACGAGGCGCCCCGGCCGAGGACGCGGCCGAGCTCGTACCTGCCCTGAAGGACCTTCGTGTAGCTTTCTGACGCGGCGGTTGAGGAGGCCGCCGATGAGTCGTCCGGTTCCGATGGCATCTCCGGTGAAGCGGAGGTTGCACCAGCTGCACGCGTGGTTAGCCAGCACGGCTTTGGAAGAAATGGTTGTGGTGTTTGTTGCAACTTCCACCTCGCCTTCCAATGAAGTTGTAGCCGTGTATCTTGGATTCTTGGTATGATAAGTAGGCGTGTTTATACAAGCTAGCGTCTAGTGTTTTATATAACTAGACTAGATAAGCCTTATATTACTCTCCTCGAGGTCCAATATAGTGTCCTGGTTGAATCTGTAAAAGTGTGTTGATTTTCTGTGATGACGTTGACATGGATATATGCTGTATCGTTTTTAAGAACACGTGGAGCTATATAGTTTTATAGACCGATACTGTAGGTTTATATCCTCCCTTATATTTTATATATAAATGATCTGAGGTATTTTACACGAATAATTTTCCGCATCCAAGTCATCCCTCCTATCATCAGTAGTGTGCTTTTGCCTTGACGTCGACCCAATGCATAGAGAAGTGCATTATTGGTGTTTGGTCCAGCGGAGATTCGCTAGCAGGTGCACGTCAAGCAGTGACACGATGCCGAGCCCACGTCGATGGATCGGCAATCGATCAGTTGCAAGTTTCACAACGCAATTCCATTCGCACTAATTAATCGTCCCACAGGCTGCAGTGTGCCGGTACGTACCACGCCGTAAAATAGTCTTCGTCCACTACACCCTACTCTTGTATTTGGAGTAAATTAGGCTTAGATTAGACAACTAAGTAAAACTGCTCTATTTAGTGCATATATAACACAAACACTGAAACACTACTAGTGTAAATACGTGAGGTTAGTGTGGAACAGTTTTTAACATGGTTTTGGCAAGTAAGACAGACATCACGGAGGATGTGTTCCACGACATGAATCGAGAAGTTGATGCCGCTAATCGTTAATATAGTATCTATTGTTCTTGAACTTCAATTCTAATCATACGAAGGTGGATTTTCACACGAGACCTATTATAACATGAATCTGGCTCCAAAGTGACTAAAAGGTAAGGTTTAGTCAGTTTTAGCACCTCCCAAGTGACTAATGGGACTAAAATGGTTTAGTCAGTTTGTTTGGAACTTTAATCCCAAATAAAGTGACTAATGTCATTAAACTTTAGGAGGTGAGATCAAACAGGGTGTCTCTTTTTATCACCTACCCAAACCAAATACCATTGGCTTTTAGTCCTCAGTTTAGGTGACTAACACGTACACTCTCCGTCCAAAAAAGAAGGACGTTTTGGGTGTTCGTGTCATAAATTTGACTCAATTTATATAAAATACGTACAACATTTATGCTCTAAATAAATTTATTAAAAAACTAGACTTAAAGATCTTTCCAATGATACTAATTACTTAGCATAATTATTTTTATATTTTAATATATAATTATCGACAGTTATTTCTTGAGAAGTAAAAGGTCTTTCTTTTTGGGACGGAGGGAGTATAGGACAAGGAAACCAAAAAGCCGTGCTAACGGAAAACTGCCTCTAGTTTTTTCTACGTTGGATCCCATCTGAGCACCCTGGAGTATCATTATGACAAATTAAATCAGCGTCATCGATGCGGGTCCAATCCTAGCTGGCTCACTCTTCCGTGTATACAAATGCAGATGTACTAAGCCATAATTATGTCTTGATTTTTCGAGACAACAAATTTAAATGAATGTTGTTACATATATCCGTGTATCTTCAGCCACAGTGCCGCTGAGTATGGGTGAGATAGGGGTTTGAAGTTTTGTTGGACCTGTATGAAGTTTTCTTCTTGTGATACACGAGGCTGTCTTACCCTGCATGTGAAGGTTTTTTTCCCCATATATATCGCATCTTCGAGGTTTTTTTCCCCATATATATTACGCATCTTCGTTTCATTTTCATGACTTTGTTGCCGCTTTGCTGATAACACAGCGGATATATCAGGGACCTGTGCCAGCACAATAATAGCTTCCCGTTCTTATATTTTTTTTTTTTTTTTTGATGAAAACAGGAGGGGTGGAGCCCCTACTGTGCTTTTATTAAAACTTAAGGAACCAAGTTACAAACAAAGCTCAAGAAACAAAAAAGGTACAGAAAAAAATTAAAAAGGTTACACAAGACGGTCTATCCATTGATCAAACAAAGAAGAACGAGGAGCAGCAGCCTTTAGCTTAGCCAAAGACAATTCTTTTCTGAATACTTGCTTCACTGAACGCAGAGAGGGAGCAATGTGCCTGAAAATACTGTCGTTTCTTGCCGACCAAATTGACCAAAACATTGCAACAATGATCTCCATGAAAATAGGACAGTGAAGCTGAGCTTCTGAATATCCATTTGAATAGCATTCGCTAAGCCCAAAAGATTCCAAGCAGATATAGCAAAAGGACAGTGTAGGAAGAGATGGTCAATATTCTCTGAAAGATTGAGGTCACAAAGCACACAATTGTAATCATCAAGAACCATATTTCTTCTTTGTAGCAAATCTCTTGTGCTTAATCTGTCTTTTAACACAAGCCAGAAGAAGAACTTTCTTTTTGGCTGACATGCATTTTTCCAGAGCCATTTATAAATAGGGGAGGTCAGCATATGACCCGAGAGATGAGAATAAGCTTTCTTTGATGAGAAAGTAGAAGAACCCCAAATGTATGTCCAGGTATCACAACCTTCTTGTGGCTGGAGATCATTTAGGAGAATTGTGAGATCTTGAAACTGACTGAAAGCCTCAGAAGATAGTGGTAAGTGAAAGAGTTCTGAGAGATTATCTTCTTCTAAAACCTGCTGGACTGAAATCTTAGTATCCTTGGAGTAAGAGAAAAGTTGAGGCATGTTTATACTGAGTAGCTGGTCATTCCACAGATCTGTCCAGAAAAAACAGGAGGCACCATCAACAATAACTGCGCTAGCCATAACTTTGAAAGAGTCTAGGAATTTGCAGACATCCTTCCACCAAAAGGATCCTTTCCTGTTTGCAAAAGGTAAAGAGCCATTATGATAATGGGTGTTCCAAATGAGCTGAACCCAAGGGACTGAAGCTCTATTAAAGAACTTATGCAGGTGCTTTAGAAGGAGACTCGATTTTGGGTGGTCAAGTTGATTGCTCCCAAACCACCATTGTCTTTAGAAGTAATGACCGGTTCAGTGCAGCCTTGGAAGCTTTTTTTACAGTCTGTATTAGCTCCTCTCCAAAGACAATATTTCCTATACTTATCAACTTGCTTGACCACAGTCTTGGGGAACAGTAGAGTGCACATTGCATAAATAGGTAAAGCACTGATCACAGCATTCGTCAATTCAAGTCTTCCTGCATCTGTCAACATAGAGGAGATAGTGACAAGTCTTCTTTCACATTTGGAGACTAGAGGCCAGTAGTCTGCCACTGTGGGTCTTGTTAAACTTAGAGGTAAGCCCAAATAAGTGAAAGGTAGAGACCCAACTGAGCAACCAAAAGTGTTTGACAGAAACTGCAATCTTTCCTCACTTATGTTGATAGGAACCATCATTGATTTATTATAGTTTACTTTAAGACCTGTAGATTCTGCAAAAGCATTCAGGATTTCTTTGAGATGTAGCAGTTGACTCTCATCACCTTGGACAAAGATTAGGGTGTCATCAGCATATTGCAAGATGGGGAAGTCTTGGTCATGGGGTAGCTGAATTGGAAGTTGAAGCAGGCCTCTCTGTCTAGCATCATTGAGAATAGACTGAAGGAAATCTGCTGCAAGAACAAACAACAGAGGTGACAGTGGGTCTCCCTGTCTAACTCCCCTTCTACAGTGAAAAGTTTTTCCAGGAACTCCATTTAAGAGCACTGAAGAGGTACCTGAGGTAAAGATCATTTTCATCCAAGAAAGCCACTTAGACTGGAAGCCTTTGCTAGACATAATCTGCAACATCAATTCATGTTCTACTTTATCAAATGCCTTTTCAAAGTCTAACTTAAGAATGCAGATTTGCTGTCTTGATTGATGACAAAGGTGAAGGTATTCAAAAGACTAGGCTAAGCAATCCTGGATGGATCTGGCCTTGATAAAACCATATTGGTTCTTGTGAATAAGCCTGGGGAGCACACCTTGCAATCTATTGGCTAGAATCTTGGTAATGATTTTGATAGAGGTATTTAGAAGAGAGATGGGTCTGAAGTCATTGACTGTTTGAGCGAAGCATGCTTTGGAACAAGGGTAATGTGAGACCCATTTAAACTCTGAAGACAAATATTACCATCATAGAAAGCCTGACAGACCCCATAGATATCATTACAGATGAAGGACCAACACTTTTTGAAGAAATCAGTTTTAAAACCATCAGGGCCAGGGGATTTGTCTGAGGGTAGTCCCTTTACAACTGCATCAATCTCTTCCTTGGAAAAGTTCTCTTCAATATGAGATAAATCACCATCTGCAATAATAAGGTCAGGCAAATTAAAGGTTATACCAGTGAAAGAAGAGGAACCAAGTCTCTCTTTAAAGCTCTGCCAAAGGAGATTTGCTTTAGCCTCATGATCAGTGACAAAGACACCTTCTGAATTTTGTAAAGAATTAATGAGATTATTCCTGTATCTGATAGAAGCATGGGCATGGAAAAGCTTGGTACTGGCATCACCCAGAGTTACCCATTTTAAAGCTCCCCTCTGCTTCCAGTAAGTATGTTGCTGCCTTAGAAGACTAGAGAGTTTTTGCTCCAACAAAAATTTGAAATTCCATTCTGGGACTGTAAGGTCTCTGAATTCCTCCATATACAAGAGTAAAGAAAGCACAAGCTTCACATTGGAGATCAGTTGTTTCAAGTTTGAAAGACCCCTGGACCAATCCTTCAAAGTTTTCCTCAAGTTCTTTAGCTTAGCTGTTAGGATCTTGGCTGGGTCAGTTAAGTGAGCTGGGGCATACCATCCTTGCTGGAAGACTGTTGAGAAATCTAGGTGCTGCAGCCAATAATTCTCAAACCTGAAAATACTTTTCCTTGGTATGTTGGTTGAGAAGCTTATCAAACAGGGAGAGTGATCAGAAGTTTCATGAGTCATAGAGGAGGCAAAAGAATTTGGGAAGGTAGAGGTCCAGCTTACAGAAGTGAAGAACCAATCCAATCTTTCAAGGAGAGGACTTGACTGTTTATTTGACCAGGTGAATCTTCTTCCTTTTAGGGGTAACTCAACCAGTCCCAGGGCACTGATAGCAGTGTTAAAAAGAGACATCTCAGTATAGTCAGCTCCTGGCTTATTCCTGTCATCAGGGGACCTGTAAAGGTTAAAATCTCCAATCAAAAGCCATTTTACATCATCAGGCATTTGAATATGTTTGAACCACTGAATAAAATCCCTTTTGCCAGAAGGAGTACAAGGAGCATAGATGTTAGACAACACCCAAACATCATCATTAAATTTAGAGGTTAATTCAATGGTCAAACAATAATTATTCTCAAAGACCCTGGTACCAGCAAAAAAGGCAGATTTCCAGATAATGATGGTACCACCAGAGGCACCCACCGAAGGAATAAATTCAAAGGCATCAAAAGAAGGAGGACAAAGCTTTCTGATAAACATAATATCAAAAGATTGCTTTTTTGTCTCCTGGAGACAAATTACATCACAGGAACTTTCCATGACTTTGTCTCTAACAGCATCCCACTTCTTTTCAGAGTTCAGACCCCTTACATTCCAACTTAAGACATTCCAGTTTCTAAACGACATGATAAAACTTATTACAAAGGGAAAAGAAAGACACTCCTAGTTGAAACCAGGAGGAGTAGAGGCAGAGCTATCTCCCAGATCAGAGGAGCTCTGACTACCAGGAGCAGAACTAACTTTCTTGCTTGCTTTCTTTGCTGTAGGGGATGGAGCAGAGGTGGAAGCTTCTTCCCTCTTGATGCACTTCTTCTTGGTCTGTTTGGCAGATAACTTAGGAGAAGAAAGTTCTGTAGGGTCCAGACCACAGAATGAAGCTCCCAGGTTCTTAATCACCTTCTTTGAGATAGCAGGTGGAAGAGCTTTGCACCCCACACAGTTAGAGCAGTCCTGAGCATGCAGGGAGTTCTTGAAGCCCTTATGCTTGATTTTGAGCCTTTCACTTCTCTTGACTTCAGCATCAGAGATTGGAGCTTTGCCCTTGAGGGATGACTTATGTTTTTTTGGTGTCCTTGTTTTTGCAGGATCAGGAAGGTCTTGTTCCTCCAGGAAAGGTTCTAGGACAACAGAAGAAGTTGATTCAAAGTTAGCACAGACATCCAGAGAACCAGGGGGGGCAAGCTTTTGGGAGATGGAAGAGAGTTGCATTACCAAACTTGGCAGATTCAGGGGTCAGGAAGCCCCAAGCATTGGACTGAAGGATAGAAGAAGCCCAGTCATAGGTAGGGGACTGCATCAACATAAAAGTGAAAAAATTCATCCAGGGGTCAGGGATAATAACAGAAGGTAGAGATGGAGAAGGTTGAGAGAAGTATTTTACCCAATATCTGACAGCATCAGGGAAGGGAGAGGGAGCAGAAACCTGCAGATTCAGAGAAGAGTTCTGGTCCCACCAATCAGCACTGATAAATTGGTCCTGCACCTGAACAAAACCCACCTGAATATTCTGATTGAAAGCAGGACCATCCACCTCATTATTTTGGGCCTCTGGGTTTTGAACTGGAGCACCATCTTCATTAACTGGATTTACCCAACCTAACAGATCCTTTTCAGCAATACCTTCAGGGATCATGGGCTGCAGATTATTGAAATCTGGGAATGGAACAATCTCAACAGGAGGGATTGGAAGCTGAGCTTCAGGAGCAATAATATTGTTGTCAGAATCAGTGCCATCATCCATTGCTAGAACTTCTCCCTGTAGAATCTCAGGGGTGGCAGGGGCATCAACAAAATTCTGAATGACTTCTTCCACAGCTGGAGAAACCTGATCATCCAAATCCTGCTGAAACTCAATGTTGGGGTTAGGTGCTTGAACAAAGGCTTCTGGCTGGGCCTCTTGGGCTGGAAGATGGTTGGCTTGTGGGTTGTTATCGACCACATTGTTCTGAAGAGGCCAGTCAGGCCAATTGTTGCCATCATTGACAGCACCACCCTGAGGGAAAGGGCCATCCACTGGCCCATGTGCAGGCTGCCCAAAACCAAAAAATTCAAAGTTGTTGGGGTCCAAATCCATAGGGTCCTCTGGGGGGAAATCTTCATCTTGTGCAATGGCCCCAAGCATTCTGGTGTTGATCACTTCACACTGAACAGACCAGCTCTCAGATTCAGGAGTGTCACCTTCAGGAAATGTAAAAAACCAGGGAATCTCCTCAAGACTAGTGACTCTGACTTTGACAAGAGCTCTAGACTGAAAACTGTGATCTTCATCCCAGCCCATAAGAAAACCAAAACCAGAGACAGCCTTCTCAATCAACCGGTATGACCACAAATCAAGATTAAGACCCAAAAGCATCAGCCACACTTCATGAGTAAAAACAGTGGTTCTGTTGTTCCAACCTTTATTGTGTGGGCTGAAAGTGATGTGCATATTTCCAAACTGATGAGGGCCATTGTTAACAAGAAAATCCCTATGCGCCAGATGATCCATAGTGACATAGGCTTGACCAAAAGGACATGGCTGGATAAACTGAAAGGGCATGCGAACAAAAGATTCAGGAAGTCACGAAGGATGTCATTCACCTCGGCAAAGTTTCGATGATTCTCGAGGCAGAGGGTGAATGTGAGCAATGGCAACATTGTTGTTCCTCCGGTGGATCGGGCCCGTGACAACTCTCAACATGGGGCGACGGCCAGGAATCATCACTCTTTGTCCCCATTCTGGCATAAACGGCGCAGGATCAACAAAGCGATACGCCATTCTTGGAGTCACTGTAGTACTTTGCAACCTATCACACGGAAGGTCTTATACGGGTGGCAGCGGACGAGAGTGGCAAGAAAAAACAATACTGAATGAACAAGCAACAATAATGGTGGAGCGACATTATTTGTCGCCTGAAAACGACCTTTGGCTATTTCCATCTAAAATTTGACTGGATTGGTGATCTACTTTGAAACGGTTACTCTGTAACTATAATTGATAATAAGTTTGTGATGCTAAGCTGCCAAAATTAAGTGACCAGATTACCCTCAAATATTTGCAAAAAGAAACTGTGGCTTCGAAGCTTGGGTTTGTGTGAAAATGAGTAGAAATGATCTGCAACGTGAAAAGCCAGATATTGATGCCCACATTATTATAACTGGATTCATGAAGCTTTAGACGAAAAATAATCCTGCATCATGAAAGATCAAGCTGCGCTTGGCATCATATATATTACTGCTCCAAAGTTACCAAACACTATTAGACATAAATTTGAGCAACATGACATTTAAGGTATAGCGATATACAGTTCACATATACAATCTAATCATGAAAGCATATGGTTTGTATTTCAGTTTTGTTTTCCTTCAACATGTACACAGCCAATTTTGTACAGTCGATGTCACACGGGACTCACATAGTGCCTGGACTTCTTTTTACACTAATTTGTTGCATGAAGCCATGAACGTTCATCCATGTTCAGGACTTCACGCTGAAGAAAGGCTTGACGACTTGTGATCCAGCACCAACAGATTTAACTCCACACACATGGATAGAGTTGCAGAAATCTCTCTTCTCAAGGAACTTCTTAATATGCTCCATTATGATAGGTGCATTTTGGATTATCAACCTCTTGCACTGATTTGGAGAAATGGCACGGTTCAGAAATAATTATATGCATTAATAATAGTACATTTAGCTCAATTGTAAGTGTTACCTTTTGTACAAAATTCTCTGCATTATTGCACCCTTTCAGAAGTATCTCAATTATCTTAAGCTGTCAACAGTAAACAGCATCATGGCATAAGGCTTTGTTTTTTTTTTTTGAAAAAAAAAAAAACAAATTGGCTAAAAATTGTTAAAATCAGTAAAATAAGAAGTATGACGTATGAACCTCCCAGCCCAAAATTAACAAAACTCCATAATGCATCCGTTGTTGAAATAACAATATTTTATTTTTACAGGGAAAACATTACTACATTAGAACCCTATTGTACAGGGAATCGACATAGAAAGTTTATATGAAATATTAATATTTGATCAGTAATACAGTACAAAATGCCACTGTAAAGGAAACCTCAGTATTGTATAACCAGAAACCATAGTGCAAAACAATCAGGTAGAATATACCAATGTTTTCACTGTTTCCTAAAAGCTCAGAATTTGGAATTTAACAAAAAAAAAGTCTAAAAAAACTCTAATGCTGTAAAACACCATAACTTGGCAAGTTAGGAAAGAAACACTACACAAGCAAGATTTCTTAGGAGGGTGGATTGAACCATTTGATAAATATTGTGGTCGATTCATTGAGCAAATATCAGATACATTCGCACCACAGACAAGGAAAATGAAGGCAGTTGCTCATATAAGTCAAATGCAACTTGCTGAACAAAATCAGAAAGTCATATGCAAGTTCAGCAGCCAAGTACAGACTGTATAGTTCTCACTTCATCGATTTGTTGAGGAAAGGTAGAAAACATGTCAATTTAGTTTGAATCATATTCACCAGATGTTAAATTGGATTGTTGGCCCCAGTAACATATAATGAGTTTAATTCACAAGCCCGTTCATCCTATTTTGCAGTAGTTGGACCAACTACGAATTTATGAACACGTCGTCCAATGGACTAGCATTCAAAGCAATTAAACTAAGGGCCCGTTTGGATCCCTTCATTTTGGAGGAATTGGAATCTACTTAAGAAATTAGGTTATTTGGTTTGGAATTTGAGAGTCCACAACTTTTCAAAGTTCACATATGGATTCTTCTTCTCCAACTTAAGTAAAGTGTAGACTTTACTTAACGGATTCTATGGATTCTTCTTCTACAACTATAACTTATACGATGAATTCAATTCCAAGGATCCAAACGGGGCCTGAGAGATTGATGCACAGCAAGCAACATAGCATGATTCGGATGGATGAAAGAGAAACAAGCAAATCAGAATGGTCAGTGATCCCTGTGTGATTTTGACCTGCAAATCATATGCCCAAACTGTACATCTGTTCCCATTTGGTCCAGCTAATGAGTTGTATCCCCAGTCTTAATTATCAGTTGGGCCAGATAATGAGTTAGATCCCTCGTATAGAAGCAACATCATAGCAAACTCACTGGCAACTAACCAGGAGGAACTGCATGACAATAATGGAAAATTGAAATATGTGATTTTGATATCCATGGGGAAAATTTGGACTTGACATGATAGAGCAGAAACGTATATTACTAGATAACCGTAGTGCACCAGATCTGCACAAGTGCAAATTCATAGACAGAACTGAAGCGTACCAGCAGTCCTCAAAAGTCTCCCTGTGTCTCAGTAAACCAAACAGGTGATGTCATCTCAGCAATCCAAATTGTCCCATCATCATTTCTAGACTTATTCAAGAATTTTTGTGATGTATATCTAGTTCAACATATGCTTATAGGCTATCTAAATATGGATAATAGATTAATAACAACACAAGAAAGTTCAATGCTCGGCAATCTAGAATCCTTAAATGCATTGACGGTATGACCATTGCAATACAAAAGCTCGTACCTGCCTGACTTTGTGTCTAAAGGACTCCATGTACATGCTCACTCAACTTCAGTGTAGAGATGTGAACATGGATTTTACATTTGAAATATTTTTAGTAGTTTTACAGCACCCTAATAGTACCTAATTTCTAACATATATCAAACTACATGGTCCAGTTCCTACTGAAATACCTCATGATCTCATCACCTAGCAGAATTTACCATTAAGTGCCTTAGCTCTTGCTAAATGTACCCACTAAAATATGTTTAAGAATTACACAAACACCAAGAAAAAGAACCTATTAATAACATCCATTGCAGTCAATCTAATGTATATTATATGTGACATGCTCTGAGTAATTGAACAAAAAAGATTCAGAGGAAAGGTTACATGAATCTTTATGATTAAAGAACACAATATAAAAAATAAACACAAACCGTACAACAATTGATTAGAATAAATTGAATTGACGAACGTGTAACAAACAAATACCTCAATGTCTGGATCTTCAAGATTAGTAACAATCTCATCGACAACCTCATGGCAAAGGGTGCAGGTATCTTCATGTCTTGGAAGGCGAATGAATGTTACCTCCCCACAAAAACTTGTTGATGCACAAAATTCTTCAGGGCTTAATGAAGCAATTTTTGTGAAGAAAAGAGGAGCATAATAATCCACCAACCTTGTACACTGTCATGAGTCCAGTTAGAAATATTGAAGCATATATTACTTATGAAATGCCAGCTATTAGAATACAGCACAAATATTGAAGCATGCAAAAGTATTTAAGGTAAAACAACAATACCTCCAGCTTAAAAGAACGAAACTTTGAACAAGCTTTGTGTAGTGTATCAATGATTTCAGTTTGGGTCTCATTTTCATTTAGATAGAAGAGGGCTTCTGATGCAAACTCCTCACAAAGTTGGCATAATTGTGGATTTTCCTTCATTGACAGAAATATTGTGCCCACATTTGGAATCCTTGTAACAGCTAGAATGAGGAAAACCAGTGAGAAATGTCAAGATACTTTGAAAAAAAGGATGAATATCAGAAGTATGGCATTTAGCATAACAGAATAAAAGGACTGAAATCAATGTAGGTAATGTATTATTGCTCACTAAATACCGAAACAAAGCGGTTGCTTAAGATTCAGTGATCAAGTTTATGGTATTTAATATAAAATTATAAATACATGCAGATTACCCGCTACGATTTTTAGAGTATCTGATGAAAATTGCCATTTCCTGATTTCCTTTCAGATATGCATAAACAATGCAAAACCATAAAGTTAGATGAATATGAAAACACGGAACAGAAAAGGGAGACAATCTACTATGGGGTATTCCATCAGAGCTTTCAACAGTTACAGCTGAGGCGAAAAAGAGAGAACAGTGCCAGGATAGTAAAAATTATCTACTATGGGGCTCCACCTTTCTTGATTTTGCTCATCTATTTGCATCTGAAACAGGGGCCCAAATTAAAATTCAGTAGTGGTGTTGCATTGTTTTCTTTTTTAAACAGAAATAGAATCGCATTAAGTTACCTTAATTACATGACCACAATTATATTCTGAGTAAATTGAATAAAACAAAATTACTAGCCATGTAATACTTGCACAAGGCACATGATTGCATACAATAAATCATTACGCACCAGCATCATTCAAAGCAAAGCTTGTTGTACACCAGAGCACAAGACTGACAATGAACATAACTTGAACTCTTGTGTCCATTCTGTCTGTAACACCTATGAATTATAAGTAACAATGTCATTATGAATTACGTATTAGCTAACTAGTGACTACACTAGCAGATAATGCAAATGATAAATGGTAGCCATAAAAGAGATAAATAATTTTCTTTTAGGCACAAATCAGAGGGCTGGACAATAAACCCGGTGTACTGTTCCAATTCCCCTTGTTTTTCTTTCAAAATCAAAAGTAGCAGATTTTGAATGAAATTCAGTTTTGGCTCAGCTCATTAAATTGCTTGAAGCTAGGTCCTAAACAACAACATAGGAGACTATAATAAGACTATCAATTTCGAAGAGAGCTCAAAAAGCTCAGTTGGCTCTGTTATCCAATCCAGCAGGTTTTTATTTGTTTATTCTTTGATTATGTGCAAATTTTCATGTAAACCGATTCACAATTCAAAATAACTAGAAAATACATCAATGTCAGATATGCATCTAAAAATAAAACTTTATTATCTCCATCACTTGTAATAACATCATATTGGAATACCGGCAGCTAAGCTAGGGGCAGGAGGAGAAGGCCTAGGCATACCTGCCGGGTGCCCGTCTCCCGCAAAGAGCCCGAACAAGACCTGAGGACCAACGTAGGGCGGCGCCGGCGGCTGTCGCTCAGTCGTCGCCACTCGCGACGAAAGATGAGACCAGACGCGAGGGGACGGGAGAACCACGAGAAAGAGACTGAGACAACGCTCCGGGGACGGGACAACGTTGACCTAACACAGCAACACCGGGCGGAGCTAGCAGCGCCGCAAGTAGAATATACACGGCCGCACGCGGAGCAAATGTATTGAGCATTTAGGTGTTAAAAAAAATGTTATACTCATCCAAGCCACCAAAAAGTTAGATTTATCTTATCCCGGTTTATAATTTTTTTTTCTTTCAAGCAATTCCGGCCACTCTCCTTTGCCCCGCCGCTAAAAACCTGACACGTGGTCAGATATGGGTCCATCCTCTTCTTTCTCCTCTCATTCTCCTCTCCCACGGCAAGCACGCCCTACCCATCATCCACATCCTCATCCAGTCGGGTAACCGCACCTCCTTCTCATGTTGCACTAGCCGCCCACCCCCGCTGACCCGGCCACCCGTCGCCCTCGCGCGGACAAGCGGGATCCAACGCGCAAAGCGAGATCTAACGCACGCGGTCGCCGACGCCGCCCCACGCTGGTGCTCAATGGAATGTCCCACCCTCCATCAGCGCCAATGTCGGACAGCCTTTTGGACGCCTTCGCCGCCATCCATGACCACACGATGTCGTATCGCGTTGAGGATGCCACGCGGGACTAGTACCGCTAGCCGCGCCGTGCCTCGCCCCGGGAACCGCTAGTGTAGGCAAGGAGGTGTCCCCCGCCGCCAGCACCCGGCCGCGGCCCGCGTACGGTGGGCCGCGTTGCCAGATCATCCCGGAGAGCAGTCGTCGCGGAGTTTGTCGCGCCTTCGTGAAATCTCATGTTTGGTTTTGGAAATTGAAGACACCTTGTTATGCTAATTTTTTGCTCTAAGTGTGACTTAAGAGATAGGATTGCATGAGTGACGTGGAGTATGATGATCATGGACATGGACGTTGATGATGGACGTGATAAATCATCAAGCTTGGTTGTCAGAACGGAAAGGACCCGGAGATTAAGGCAAAGGTATAACTTGATAGGGTTTTCTTTCTGTGATCAAGACACTATAGAGAGTGTGATCACATTTAGGATAGATGGCCGACTATCAAGAGGGAATGCCACGGCTAATCCAAAGAGAAAGTGCCTCTAGGTTCATGATAACTTGCATATACATTTAGAATCTAGCGCACTAACTTCGCTCTTGTGATATCATTTGCGATATGCTGACACACGTCCTCTCGGGACGTACTTTGACGTGTTGGCAACTTAAGACAAGAGGCGAAACTTGGAAAGATGGAAAAACGATGACGCGGAGATGAAGTGGAGCTTCATCAGTCGCGCCGGACATCGGCCCTCGGCGTGTTCGGCTCGTCTGCGTGACCCGGTGGACGCGGTGTAAACCGGTCACGACGTCCGCACTGTGCATTCAATCTAACCAGCGCAAATTTGAACGCCGCCTGGCGCGCGTCCGGCGCGCGCCGGACGCAGAGAGGGTGTCGGGCGACCCCCTCGGCGAACGCGCGCTGGCGTGTCCGACGCCTTTGCGTCGGGCGCAGATGGTGCAGCCGGGCGCAGCACCGGGCGCCGTCCGGGCGCAGCGTCCCGGAAGAGGACGCTTTGAACGAACGGCTCTATTTCGACTTGTGGTCTATAAATACTTGGTTGGCCAGTTCATTTGTCTCACTCTTGCACATTTGAACACTCTTGCACATTTGTGGGCTTGAGATACTCCCCTCCACTCATCTCTTCATCCTAACTTTGAATCTTCGGTGAGATTGAGAGAGATTGAAGTGCATTTGCTTGATAGCTTGCATCTAGAGACACTTCATCCTTGGAGGAGTTGCGGGATTTCGTTTCTCTTGGTAATTTGCTTGGTTCCCTAGTGGCTTGGAGGTTGAGGCGGTGTTGAGCTCGATTGGAGCTTGTTCGAGGCCACACCGGTGGACTTGTGAGGGGTTGAGCCTTACCCGCGGGAGATTCACGAAAGGCATCACTAGTGGATTGCTCGTGGCTTGTGGATCCCCTCTAGTGATTGTTTCATTGAGCTCCCACCGTGGGATTTGGCACCGGCCATTAAGCTTGTGGAACATCTAGTGGGTGCATCGCCACAACGAGGAATAGCATGTTGGCAAACACGTGAACCTCGGTAAAAAATCATCGTGTCAATTGTCTTGTGTTCGTTGGAGATTTCTTTGACCCGGTGATTGGCTACGACATCCTCCACACTACACCGTCGGTATATCGAGGATCCTTCACTTTTGTTTTTACCTTGCTCATATTGCTTAGCTTGTGTTGTCATAGTTGTTTTAGTTCTTACCTTGTTCATTTTGTGTAGTCTCTAGTTTTAGACTTGTTAGCTTATCTTGTCCACCTAGGATCAACATAGGTAGATTGATTGTGTGACTAGAGATCATAGCCTACACATAGTGTTGATTGCATAGGGGGCTTGCTTAGTTAACCTTGTAGCACCGCTTTGTTACCCTTCACCATTTTAAATTCTAACCGGTTGCTCAAGTGTTCTTGAAGGAATTTTTAATAGGCTATTCACCCCCTCTAGCCATTAGGACCTTTCAAGTGGTATCAGAGCCGAGGCACCGTATTTCAAGGGCTTAACAACCTACGGTGAAAAATGGCGTTGAGTATGCATATCAACAACACCAAGAAGGCGCCGCCTTTCGATGGCACCAACTTTGCCTATTGGAAGGTGAAGATGACCGCACACCTCAAGTCAATCAATAGTGAAGTGTGGAAGGTCACGGAGAACAAGTTCGAGGTGGCAAATCAAAAAGCACCCACCCTGCTCGAAGAGAAGAAGCTACAAGCAAATGACATTGCCGTGAGCGCATTCCATGAGGCGTTCAATGATAAGGTGTTTGAGCAAGTCAAGTCAATTGAGATTGCTCATGACATATGGAAGAAGCTTGTGACAGAGCCGACCAATTTATAAGAAATCAAGTATAATTCGCAATTACCGAAGCAATCGCAGTCTACACTTGAGTCCATATAAACCCGGTATTCCGGAAATCTCCGAGTGATTTCAAACCCATCAACAATACAACCAAGATCGTTGAGCTCAGTAGTTCAAATCCGCAGGTATTTTAAACCAAATTCGAATATATTATAATCAAAGTGCAATGTACTCATTTGTTACAAAGTATTTCAAAGTGCGGAAGCATTAGTTTTCGAAAACCAAATAGTTGTATAGCGGAAATAAAATAAGATAGTATAGTGCCAACATAATGTCACCCCTGTAATAGCATGAGACAGGGAAAAATGGAGACTACCATGCCCTAGGCATTATTCTTTACCACAACAACAATCAAGACTGGCTGGAACCATGCTAGACGGAGTCACCTGCAACAGTGGGAATTAACCCGTGAGTACTCAATTGTACTCTGCAAGACTTACCCGTCTTAAACCAGAAAATAAGGAAAAGACTCCAAGGATTATGCTTGGCTTTATCTGGAGCTGGCTGACTCACATTTATTTTCAGAAATAAAGTTGATTAGTGCGTCTACACATACTATTTAGGTTCTTCCAAGTTAAAAGGTTATTATTATATACATAAACCATAAGTCCTGTATAGTCAAGATTAAAACATATGCTCAGCGATATAAATAACAGCATAAGTAACTTGATCATAATTTTAACATCAGCAACATGAGAAAGAGTAACCATTATTATGATATTATGACTACAGTGCCGCGGAAGCAACTCGGGTTCTCACCGCCCGGAGAGATGGCGATTCGAATCGACATCGACCGGTGGGCGAATACCCCCGTCATACACCAGGTCTACTTAATTATGGCGACCCAATCACTTCCAAGATGTTAGGGACGTATGTCTCGGACTGTCGGCAACCCCCTCCCTCGGGCCACCAAGTGAGCGGCAACGAAGACGATGCCAGGCGCACCGCTTGCGCCCAATCAAACCCAACCTACCACGCCTAGGAGGGACGTTAAGCGTACAAGTACCGCCCTAACATTCCCACAAGCTTCGTGGCTCCACGACCCGGCGGAGCCTACTATATGAACAGGTACGTTCAACTTCCGACCGCCTTTCGACAAAGTACCAATCCTTAATCGATCAGATGGAAAGACCACAATATCCATCCAACCTTAACATGTTTTATTAAACAAGTTCTCAGCAGCAGCTTGTTAGTCACCCATGTGACTAACCACAAACATCCTCTCAGTGACCGGAAATCACTGTCTACTGCAATCATTATAACTGAGCATTTAACCTAGACTCTGCTAATAAGATAGGGTAACAACTTCAGCAAGGATATCTGTGCATCAACGGTTTCAACCATTTCCTATACCTAATGCAGCAATCATAAAAGGACTCAACAAGTTAATTTAGAAAGCATAGGAAAGTTCAGCATGCACCGGAGCTTGCCTTCAGAAAAGTAGTAGGAAGAAGTTAGGGCACTCTGGAAGCTTGATTCACGGTCCTCCTTCTCCTATGGGGTCTTTTGGCTGCACTCCGTGATGATAAAGGTTGACCTCCGACTCCTTGATCTCCTCCCGAACTAACTCCTCCGATCCTGATATGATGCATGCATATGCAAGAGTTATAATATCCGAATGCATAGAGATATACTTGCACATAAATAAACTAGAATGATGGATGAATACATTATGATGAATGATACTAGTAAGTGCATATCTCTTCTGTAGACACACAAATATAACTACACAAGAAACCCTAATAGCCTACATCAAGCCAACACCCTATTTCACTAATACACTGAAAATGGCAGCTAGACATGCTGTTACTAAAACAGTCACACAGGGAGTTCTATAACTCCAAATGCAGCAAACAAATACTTATTGAAAAGCTAACAAAATTATCTACGAAACATTCAATACACTCTCGACCTGATTCTAACATCTACAGCCTCAAAAACAGCAAAAACAGAGGCTCTGTTTTCAGGGGAACAAGTAACATGCAACTCCTATAACTCTCTAACCAAACATGCAGCTCTTACCAAACTTGACCAGCAAGCAAACAAGATTACAATCTACCAAATAAACCTACTGGTCAAGCTAAAAGATAAACTAAAGCACATGAAATGATATTCCCTAAATATCCACTACACATGCACACTTTGAATATAAAAGCTAGGATTAATAAATTGACCAAACACACAATACCAGCAAACTAACCACACTAACAGGTCCTTATTATCATAAGAACAAACATTATACCATCCAAGAATTATTACCATACTATTACCATGCATTTTGCAAGCATTTTCTATGCAACATAAATATGCAAACACCTTAGAAAACTCTACAAAAATTACAGGAGCATTCTACTGGTCTAACATGCCTACCATAAAAATTTCATGGCAAACTCATGCATATACTGTCCTACACAAAAATGGCATGCTAGCATACAAGCAAGGCATGAAAATACTTTGTACTATGAAACATGCAAAACCCCAGATCCATGAACATGAAAAGCTTCATAACAGTACCAAATGCATGTACAAAAATTAGCATGGCAAAAACCCTAGTAATTATTTTTCTATGAATTTTCTAAGAAAGCATGGTAAATAGCACATAAATCAAAAATCACATTTCTACAACAGAACATAGCATGTATGATATTTTTCCTGCACTCTACATCCAAAATTATGAACATTTTGTACAGGGACCACTATTTTATCATGCACCAAAAAGAAGATATGCAGTTCTCTAATTACTTGGAATTTAAAGCCATAAATAAAACTATACAGAAAAGTATCATAAAACTAACATGCAATATTTTTCTACTGTAGATCTACTCACAAGGATCACAGCAAAACTGGTTTCACAATGTTCCCACATTCCTAGCTCGAGATATGGATTTTCTAAGGGAAACAAGCATCTTTGGAAAAGAAAACGAAAAAGAATAAACTGCTGATGGCCGGGGCCCACATGTCGGCGAGACAGGGGACAGGGGAGCGGCGCTGCTCCGGCGGATCTCTGCCGTCGTTGGGTCTTCGGCGACACTGAGCACATGCATGGATTTACCACGACGAACGGGGTCGACGACGAACGGCGGCGGGACGCGGTGCGGTCATCGGCGATGCGGCGTTTTCCGGCGAGGGTGGCCAAGGTGATGCACGATGAGCTTCAGGATGTCCGGGCGATGCGAAAAACACCACTGGTTGGCGGGTTTGACGAACGGACGGCGTTCGACGACGACGCACCCGACGGCAGCCACGGGCACGGCGGCGACGCGACTGCGGTCCGACGAACTGACGGCTCCTCGGCTCGATTCGTCCTGGGACAAGGCAAAGGGCATCAACACGAGGCGAGAACATGGATCCTAGCAGGAAAAACACGAGAGAAAGGAGCGGCGGCGAGCTTCCTCGTGACAGCGGCCATGGCGGCGGTGACGTGCGCACACGGCGGCGACGCTCCGTTCCGGCTAACCAAGACCATGAACGGCTCAACAGGCTAGGGCTATACCTTTAGGGCTTCAAGGCGAACACGGTACGCACTCTAGGATGGACGAATCGGGTCAGGGTTGGGCTGGCCGCGGCGATCCGCGAGGTCGCTGGCGTTTCCGGCGGCGGCGGAGAAAGTGGCCGATGTGGCCCCTTTTTCTTGCTCTAGTTGATGCGCTAGCAGGTCAGGGAGATGGTGGGGGATGTGAGCGAGCTTCGACCGAGCTGGGACGGGCAGGGATGTGGCAGTGGGCGAGCTTGGCGGTGGCGACGCCGGTGGTGGCCGCGGCGGCGCTGCTGTGATGCTCCTGCTGCTCTGCTGTTTGGCGTGGGCGGCAAGGGAGAGGGATAGGGTGGAGTGGGGAGCATGGGACGGGTTTCCCCCCTTCAATAAGGCATGGGGCTGCAGGGATGGCAGGAGGACGCGGCCACGCGGCTCGCGCGGGTAGAGCCCGTGACGGTGGCCGGCCGGGCGAAATAGAGACGGGAAAAGTCCACGCGTCACTAAAGACCATTTTCCAAACCCTAATCGACCTATTTTGCTCTGTGCATCAAGATTCGTGCAGATTTAGCAAAAACTCCAATTGAATGAAATGTTCCTCATGAAATTCTAAACATTTCACATATACAAACTTTCTCCTAATTCAGCCTAGATTTGAAACTACAATCGATCAAAGCTCAAGTACTCCGACGGTCAAAGTGAACCCTAATTCACCCTCAACTCAAGCAAACTTCGACTTTTTGAACATGCTCCACTCATTATCACGCAACCAGGCCTATGACATATTTTTGTTCTACATGAAATTAGCTACACATTTCATGAAGGGTGCACACACATGCATCAACCCTAGCTAGGACTTTTGAGAAAAACAAAATAAATTACTTTCAAATTCAAACAAGGTCAAACCAAGTCAAACTACCATTATAAAATCAAATTAGGAAACATGACCAACATCAACCTTGCTCTAACACATCCTATAAACATCACTAAGAATAAATAAAGATTAAACAACTAATTATGCAAGCATTTCATACATAAAATGACAAGGCAAAGCATATCAAGCAAATTCAACCCATTTAAACATGAAAAAGGCATGTATCATTTTATGTGCATAAATGCATATGACTAAATGATGATTATGCTCGTGGAATACAGATGCTAATGACATGCTTAACACCAGGGTGTTACAAATCTACCCCCTTAAGAAAATCTCATCCCGAGATTTGTCGGTACTAACCATTCGTTAGAAAATACAGGATAGACTTCTCGAAGATACTCCTCTGTTTCCCATGTAGCATCCTTCTCTCCATGATTGCTCCATAGAATCTTGTATAGCTTCACTTCTTGTTATGAGTTGCTCTTTCTTTAGTATCCAATATCTGAATTGGCCTTTCAAAGTAGGTCAAGTCGGTATCCACTTCAGCATTTCTGACTGGAATGTGTTCTTCAAGCACTCTCAAACATTTCTTGAATTGAGATACATGAAAGACACTAAAGACTGATCTCAACTCTTGAGGTAATTGTAGTTGATAAGCAACTTTTCCTTTTCTTTCAACAATACGATAAGGACCTACAAATTTAGGTGCTAACTTCCTTTTAACTCCAAAGCGTTGCATTCTCTTCATTGGTGACACCTTAAGATATACAAAATCACCAACTCTGAATTCCAAAAATTTCTGACGCTTGTTAGCATAGCTTTTCTGGCGGGCTTGAGCTACGACCATATGTTGTTGCACCTTTGTCCTAACCTTCTGTTCTGCTTCATCAACAAAGTCGATGCCGAAGTAGGTTCTATCTCCTGTTTCAACCCAATTCGAAGGTGTTCTACACTTTCTACCATACAAAGCTTCAAATGGTGCCATCTTGATACTTGCTTGATAACTGTTGTTATAAGAGAACTCTACAAATGGTAACCATTTATCCCATGGGCCTTTAGCAGATAAAACACATGCTCTCAACATATCCTCTAGAATCTGATTCACCTGTTCGGTCCGTCCAGTTGTTTGCAGTTGGTATGCTGGGCTACAAACTAGTTTTGTGTCTAAGGCTTTTTGTAAACACTCCAAAAATCTATCAGTCCATTTAGATCCTCGGTCAGACACTATGGATTTGGGTACTTCATGCAGATGAACTAATTGGGAGATGTAGATCTCTGCATACTGGTGAGGTTCATAGCTAATGTTCACGGGAACGAAATGTGCTACTTTGGTTAGTCTATCTACAATTACCCAAATTGAATCAAATCCTGTCGGGGTACGTGGAAGTCCAACAATGAGATCCATAGTGATGTGATCCCATTTCCAATCAGAGATTGGCAAGGGTTGTAGCAGTCCAGCAGGTTTCATGTGAATGGCCTTG
The DNA here is from genome assembly GCA_015847255.1 of Hyparrhenia diplandra. Lineage (NCBI taxonomy): Eukaryota > Viridiplantae > Streptophyta > Magnoliopsida > Poales > Poaceae > Hyparrhenia > Hyparrhenia diplandra. Next base: position 700,102 of record JADLZK010010000.1, read on the forward strand.
ACTCTACAACAATTATCGCACTTGGCTACATGAGCTGCAATTTCCTTCCTCATCTTGGTCCACCAAAAGCGTGATCTCAAATCTCTGTACATCTTGTTGCTGCCTGGATGGTTAGATAAGGTAGAAGAATGTGCTTCTGTTAAGATTTGATCTCTAAGTTCCTTATCCTTAGGTACAACAAGACGATTATCATACCATAAGACATCATTCTCATCAATTCTGAAGTGTTTACTTGGTTCTGCTCTGAGCTTCTGCTTGATAAAAGAGATACCCTTATCTGTTTTCTGTCCTCTAATTACCCTTTCCTCCAGAGAGCTTTGCACTTGTATATTATGCAAGATTGTGGGGTGCATTAAACTGAACTTCTCTTCCGACAATGGTTGCTCAATAGTACAATGTACCTTTCGACTTAAGGCGTCTGCAACGACATTCGCCTTGCCCGGATGGTAATGTACCTCCAAATTGTAATCCTTGATTAACTCTAACCATCTTCTTTGTCTCATATTCAGCTGATCTTGGGTAAATATATATTTCAGACTCTTGTGATCCATGTAAATACGACACACATTTCCAAGCAGATAATGACACCAAATCTTCAAAGCATGCACTACGGCTGCTAACTCCAAATCATGTGTGGGGTAATTCACTTCGTGTTTGCGTAATTGTCGTGATGCATAGGCAATCACTCTTCCATTTTGCATGAGTACACACCCAAGATCTGTACCACATGCATCGCAAAACACATCAAAAGGTTTCTCAATATCTGGCTGTGCAAGCACTGGAGCGGTTGTTAACAACTCTCGTAGTGTACGAAAAGCTGTCTCACACTCCGGTGTCCACACAAACTTCTCATCCTTCTACAACAACCTTGTCATAGGTTTGGCAATCTTAGAGAAGTCGGGTATGAATCGATGATAATACCTGGCTAAACCAAGAAAACTCCGAATCTCTGTAACAGAGATCGGTGCCTTCCAATCCATGACTTCTTGAACTTTACTTGGATCTACTGAAGTTCCATCTTCTGATAACACATGTCCAAGAAATTGCACCTTCTTTAACCAAAATTCACATTTGCTAAACTTAGCATAAAGTTTGTGCTCTCTGAGCCTGGCTAACTGTTGATGCTCTTTTAATGCATGATTTATGACCATCAATATGCACATAAAAGGATAAGATTTCATATAAAATCATAACCAAATATTATCTATCTGACGGGTTCCACAAGTTTTGCTGGTTCTAAGTTATTTTACAGAATATCTCGAAAATACACATTAATTGACATTATATGGAAGAGAAGCGCAACGTAGAAATGCCCACAAGACCACCTGCTAAAATTGGAGGCAAGGCGGGACATGCATGGCGCGCCCCCGCCCAAAGTTTCACCATGCGCGCCCAAATTTGGATGGTGAATTCTCCCGGGACTCATGCGGCGGTTGCATGCGGGGAATTAAACTTGGCGCCAAAAACTTACTCAAGAGGCGGTTGCATGGCTTGGAGGCATTGCATGCCGTAGACTTTTTGTTTCACGCCAAAATTCCCTCGCGGAAGACACTGGTCAGTTTGGAGGACATTTTCCCGTGAATCAATGACAACCATCGACAGGAGGCGGTTGCATGTGGGCGACTTTGCGTTCCCGCCAAATTTCCCTCGAAGCAAGGAGCACCCTCCATTCTCCTCCTCCCTCCACTATAAATTGAGGGGCACTCCTCTCTTGTAAACACAACACTATAGATTAGCACTTCACTTTCACACATCCTACACAATGTAGTGGTGTCCCTCTAGGTGTTCTTCACCTAGTTGTATTAGTTAGAAAAGAGGGAGAGAGTGAGAGGAGAAGAGAGGAGGAGAAGCCGGGTTTGTCGGTTTCGCCTCAACTTTTGTACCTCTAGGGAGCCGACTTCTTTGTGAGTAATATCCAGGTTATCTTATGATAATTTCTTGATTATTATTTAACTAAATTCAATGCTTACTTTATTTTACTTACTGGATCTCTGTTCGACCGAAGGCTCTAGTTTTTACATGAAACTAGTTTCGTACTCGCTAGCGTAGACATGGTGTCTGGGCTAGAGTTTACCTGAGATTGCGCCCAATGCTACGGAATAGTTGTGGTAGCCCCGGGGGTGATAGCTCCGACCAGGCCTTTGTAGTCCACCACGTACGTATTGGTGTTTTCGTAGAGCTTTTGGCTGGCCTTCCCCGATTACCGTTTCCCAGTCTTTTTGAGAATCGGAAAGGTCGTTGCTCCGAAGTAAGTAGGGTCTAGTAAGCCTGAACCTTGGTATTTAGTAATCTTGAGAGAACCTTAGAGAACCCCTCTCTACCTACAAAAATATTTATCTAACTTATCTCTTGGACGTACTTGATCCCTTCTAGTTCACTTCTCGTTCCCCGTGGAAATCGATACCCTGAATACTCCGGGTGAAAGCTACAACGGTACTTTCCGTGCGCTTGCGGATTTATCTGTGTGCGTTAAAAAATACCAACAAGCTTTCTGGCACCGTTGCTGGGGAACGGTAGCTGTTCTAGAATTGAACCAAGTGGTCAGTGTATCCCTTTTTATTTTTATTTTATACACCTCACCACCATTACCATCTTTGCCACATGAATTTCACTCCAATTTTTAATCTTTGGCTCCAAAGGGTGATTTGTTGGAGCCTCCACCACCATTCACATCACATGCTTATAAATGGCTATGAGCTTTTCCCTGCTTTTATAGCCATGGTTCGGGAGTGATCCTTCAAAAAAAAATCTTAAATTCCAAAAAAAATAGAAGGAGACTCTACGAGTAGCTTGGGCCAGATTCTTAAACCCTATACATACCAGCCCAAACCTTTCTTTGCCTGACCACATCCTAGTTAATCACTTCCATTTTGGTTTTAGCTGAGAAGCTGCTCTCCAACTTGATCAATCTTTGGGAGGCTCGTTCGTGCATAAATCCATTAGTGAAGAGAAAATCCTTGAAAACACCCCTCACACCAATATCCAACGAGTTTCCCACAGAAACAATAGAGTCAAGCCCCGAACAATGAGAGGAGGCACCTACAACCGAATTTGAAATTCTTTCAAATCCTTTTTGATAATTTGGTTGTTTAGGAACATCCAACAAAGGAAACATGCTATCACACTCCTATGGATGATGAGTCCCATCCTTATGCATGTTCTTTTGAATTCGAGGATGACCTTTTCCTTGATGATGATTTCGGGAATGCTTTAGAAATTCCCAGATCAGAATCATCATATTCCTCGAATTCCTTTATGAGACATCAAGAACACTCACAACACATAGAGGGTGAACTAATTCATATAGAACACATTTTTTACACCTTCTCCCTCTATGCCCACACATGATGTCTCATCAAAATTTGTTCTCGACCATTGGGGAGAGCGTGAGGCAGTCTCCCAATAATAATAATTTTCGATCCATGTTTTTGCGGATGACCTGATCTATCATGAAAAGAAAGTGCTCCCCAGGGAATGGGAGGTTTTATTAATGAACATGGATGTTACATTCTAAAGGCTCCATCCATTCCATGCTCATATGAAAAATCTCCCGAATTGATCTCGTAGCTCGCCAACAATTGCAAAATCTACAATCCCTTTTTGCTCCCGGCTCACAAAAACTTTGAAAGGGTCATTGTAGATGCTTTTGTGTACCACAAATTTTGCAAATCTCATAGTGTTTTGGCATGAGCTTAGATATCGACTTACAAAGGTTGGTGTTGGAGGGGAAACCACTTCACCAACATTGGTTTCAAATTTAAAAGGTTTCCCAAGGGACGAGCTTTAGTCTTTTAAACAAAGCACTTTAGGGAGATAACCCGTCCTTATGTCATTTACCTTCAATAAAATTGTTCTTTTCAAAAAAAAAACTCATTTCATTTTTTTACCTCTGCCTTAATCTCTATTTCTTGTTATAAAAAACACTCTTATTAATAAAAGCACGAATAATTTATCAAGCTAGTATGCACCTTTGGGTATTCTTGTCACTAACCATTTCAGGTAGAGACTAAGAAGAACAAAAATGCATGCGATGATCGAAAACATGAGGGCTACATCAACTACAAAATCTTGATGCTCATGGGTGATGGAACACACTCAAAAGGAGGCCACGACCTTACACACTTGACTTTTACACAAAAGTTCAAGTGTGGGGGAGGAAGGTGTAAGTTCAAGTTCCACACACACCAATGGAGTCAATTGAAAAAAAAAAATTGATGTGAGCCTTGCCTTAAAAAAAAAAAAAATAGAAAAGTGAAAAAAAAAGAAGGATTGAAAAAAAAGAAAAAGGTGAGAAATATATAAAAAAGAAAGAGTGAAAAAAAAAATGGAAAAAAAAAAAAAAAAAATAAAAGAAGAGAGAGACGGAAGATTCTCCTCTAGACCTTTGCTATCATCAAAGCTTTTGATCTATACACACCACACATGTATGTGACTTGAAGCCTTGATGATTGCCCGAGTTGGATCACAAATCAATCGTTAAAAGCAATTTCTAAACTCCATACACTTATGCTTTGCCGGTAAGTATACTCGGGTAATGCAAAGGTAATGTTCATCGACTCCTTTACTCATATTTATCTCCATGAAAAAAAAATATATACTTTTTCTTGTTTATGTCGTATGCTTTGAGTTTGGATTGCATCTACATGTGCACATGTAATGCATCCATGGGTCTCTTTAAATTAAGCGAGGGTGCTTAGGTTAAAAAATGACCCTCTTTGATCAAACTTTAACATGGTGTTGAATCTTGGTTAATGAACTTAGAGTAATTATTTTCATGAACAATGAGAAGTAATCTTTGATGAAGATAAATCAAGACTAGGTTTATGTTGCAATCTTTACTTTGGTCTTGCTTGAGCTCGAATGGAAGATGGATGAACATGTTTGATAATAAAATAAATAAATAAATTTTGTTTTACATAATAAACTTGTTTTATCTTAGTTGTGTTTTGAATAAAGATCTAACCTCTCTCTGAAAAAAATATTTTACATCAAGATATATATATAAATATATATATATATATATATATATATATATATATATATATATATATATATATATATATATATATAAAACATTGGTGCTACCCTTCGGGTATTCTCTACCACTAACATTTACAGGAATGAAGAGGTGGCATAAAAAAAAAAACAAAAGAGTTTACACCTTGAGATAAGATCGATGTTCAACTCAAGGGTGACACTCTTTGTTCATGGAAAACTTCGGAGTAAATGAGAAGGACCATTCATGGTAATCAAGAGCTCATCACATGGTGCCATATTCCAAGATGATGAAGGTAATGTATTCAAGGTAAATGGTCTCCATTTTTAAAGTTTTCCTTGACCCATAAAATAAAATTGACTTGATCGAATTCTTGTGATTTAATGATTCAATCTAATGATCAATCTTGTCAAAAAAAATTAATAAATAAAATTTTATATAGAATTTAGAATAATGTGTTAATCAAATAAATCTTTGGCTCTCTGGTGTTTTTCCACCAGAAGAGTCCATGTTATTTTCACTTGTCTTTGTCTTTGTCTTTGAATAAAAACAGATATAGCTCCAAAAGTGTGTGGGGAGTGCAACACTCCATTGAAGAACAGAAAGCACCAAACCACGGCATGGTGGTGGAGGAGAATACACAAAATTCGGTTTGATCACTTCCTTCCCACCTGTTCATATGCATGCTCCTGGTTCTATACTTGTTTAAACCACGCAAACTTAAAAAAAAAGGAACCAAAATTCCACACTTAGATTTAAAATTTAAAAGTAAATATGAATATACCTCTTTGAGTTTGGCCTGCATAAATTTTATTCCTTACATATCCTTAGTGCTTGTGGGTAAAATATATATAGGGAAAAACATATTGCCTAAGTTGTTGTGAAGTGAGATATGGTTTTGGCATGGGAATCCAACCTTTTCCATTCGAAGTACTTGGAGAATTTCTGTTTTATAAAAATGCTAAAAACCATAGTTTCACATACTCCTCATTGGTGAGAACTTCCTACCAAGGCCAAATATATCATGGTACAATTTGAAAACCTTCTAAATATGCTACTTGTTTTTGTATTGAACTTTGTCAAACTTTGTTGACCCATGTTGAGAAATTTATCATGCTCTTAAATCAAGATCATTACACGCCACCTAATGTATGCACTACTCCTACTTTGGGAGTAGGCGCAAAACATGCCTTCCATTTAGATCCACCGAGAAAATGTTCTACTCCTACACTAGGAGTAAACAAAAATATCTTTGTTAGGTTCTTTCAAAATAAATGCTCCAAACACTTGCGATATCTCCCTCTCAAAGGTTTGAGAAAACGAGACATGAGGCTATCATCAAATAAAAAAAATATATATATAAAAAAAAATAGAGAAAAAAAAAATGGACAAGTGTCCAATATTAAAACAATGGGTACTTAGATGCCCGCCTCTCTATAAAAAAAAAAGAAGAAAGAAAACAAAAGATGAGAATAAAAGATAGCCCATGTTCTCACAAATGTTTTCTCCAAAGTCTTAATAAAAGAGAGAGATATTTCAAGGAGCATAGTAGAAATAGGATAGCCACCATATATCCACACACTTGCACATCTTGATTTGATTTGTGACTGTTGACACCTGTTATAGCATAAAATTACTAGTCAACTAAACATGAATAAAGGTTTAAAATGAATATAAACATAAGTCTAGGGGTTTAACTAACATAATTCCACGAGCTTTGGTGATTTATACATTTTCAGGGACTTAACAGATAAATGCAGAGAAGAATGAAGAAAGTTCCAGAATATACATCCAATATGATGACAAGACTTGACCGTGAAGTAACTCAACCCGAATTGTGGACTAGAACATTCTAGAAGACACCAGAAGACACCAGGAAGGACCTGACAGCATGGGCCCACCATGGCCTGGCGGCCGCCAGTGAAGATTAGGCCGGCCGCCAGGTGGGTCCCACCTGTCGGTCTCATCTTCCTAGGTTGGTTTCAAACCGACTTTGAGGTTGTATCTACACCGTTGCCAAGGTCGGTTTGATCCAAGGGCTATCGTTCATCGCCAAGGGCTATATAAGAAGACCCCCTGACCCCAGGGCCAAACATCAATTCATAATCAATTCATTCTATCTCATTATCTCTCAGTTGTAGAGGGGTCCCATGTAAGGATCATCTCTCTCTAAGAGATTAGTGAATTAGAATGTAATTAGAAGCAGATTAGAACTACAATTAGAAGAGTTAGTATAAGAGGATTAGAACTCATTAGTTCTAATCTTTAGAACAAGAGAGTTAGAGAGAGGGAAGGAATCGGAGGAAGTTAGGCACTGTCGATTGCTATCTCCATACTTGTACCTCGGTGGAAGTTAATCTACATTTGGAGTTACTCTGGTAATCTACTTCTTCTATTAGTAAGTTATATTGTTTATATTTATTCTTATTGGTCTATGAGTCTCTCTTTTGAGTACTTTAATCTAATGCATTAGGTTAAGGTAATATTCGTAGTGTAAGCGTGGTGCTTAGGCTCGGGTATCTCATAGATACACCCTACCTTCCGGAGCGTGGTAGTTCGTGGTAGTGACAGTACCTTTGATTCCTTTGGATTCCACATCCCGTTGGTTAGGACTAAGTAGGAACAAGTTACTGGGGGTTACTTTCCTTTGAGTACATCCCCATAAGAATACTATCAACATCACTTACCAAATTAAGATTTAGCTATCTTAGTAATCCTCTCTATACCCTCAACCTTCTTAAGTCTTGTATTACTCCGGGTTAAGATTAGATCATAGTCTCCCTCACCCGTTTCCCTGTGGATTCGATATTTAAACCCTCTCCCGGGTGAAGTGCTCATCGGTATCCGTGCGCTTGTGGATTATACAAATTATAAATATTTCTGTGGGCTTAGCAAATACCAACAGTGACATTTTTCTCCATGGATCCATTGTTTGACCCAGCAAAATATGCAATACAAGTATGCCCACAAAATATTTCCTACCTGAGCTCCACATAAGCCTTTTAGAAGTAGGAAGAGAAAGAAGGCAATGCTCTAAAATGCCTTGGTGAGGAAACATACACCATTGAGTGACTGAGAGTACCATTTAAGGAGTACATGTGAACTATGCTTTATTCTAAAAAAAACTCCAAGTTACTAAGATGTGAAAATAGGATGACTTTGTTTCGAAGCCGTTCCATTTCTCAACTGCCCAAGAATATATGTTAGACACTCCACATATCCCACGGTAATGAGGTATGTCTCGGGATGATCTTTTTGTCGAGTTCATAACTTGTATTGCTATGTTTATACTTACTTTATCATTAATCTTTACTCGGGACGAGCAAAGAGCCAAGTGTGGGGGAACTTGTTGATGCTCTTTTAATGCATGATTTATGACCATCAATATGCACATAAAAGGATAAGATTCCATATAAAATCATAACCAAATATTATTTATCTGACGGGTTCCACAAGTTTTGCCGGTTCTAAGTTATTTTACAGAATATCTCGAAAATACACATTAATTGACATTATATGGAAGAGAAGCGCAACGTAGAAATGCCCACAAGACCACCTGCTAAAATTGGAGGCAAGGTGGGACATGCATGGCGCGCCGCCGCCCAAAGTTTCACCATGCGCACCCAAATTTGGATGGTGAACTCTCCCGGGACTCATGCGGCGTTTGCATGCGGGGAATTAAACTTGGCGCCAAAAACTTACTCAAGAGGCGGTTGCATGGCTTGGAGGCATTGCATGCGGAAGACTTTTTGTTTCACGCCAAAATTCCCTCGTGGAAGACACAGGTCGGTTTGGAGGACATTTTCCCATGAATCAATGACAACCATCGGCGGGGAGGCGGTTGCATGTGGGCGACTTTGCGTTCCCGCCAAATTTCCCTCGAAGCAAGGAGCACCCACCATTCTCCTCCTCCCTCCACTATAAATTGAGGGGCACTCCTCTCTTGTAAACACAACACTACAGATTAGCACTTCACTTTCACACATCCTACACAATGTAGTGGTGTCCCTCTAGGTGTTCTTCACCTAGTTGTATTAGTTAGAAAAGAGGGAGAGAGTGAGAGGAGAAGAGAGGAGGAGAAGCCGGGTTTGTCGGTTTAAGCCTCAACTTTTGTACCTCTAGGGAGCCGACTTCTTTGTGAGTAATATCCAGGTTATCTTATGGTAATTTCTTGATTATTATTTAACTAAATTCAATGCTTACTTTATTTTACTTACTGGATCTCCGTTCGACCGAAGGCTCTAGTTTTTACATGAAACTAGTTTCGTACTCGCTAAGCGTAGACATGGTGTGCAGGCTAGAGTTTACCCGAGATTGCGCCCAATGCTACGGAATACTTGTGGTAGCCGAGGGAGGGTGACAGCTCCGACCCGGGCCTTTGTAGTCCACCACGTGCGTATTGGTGTTTTTTCGTAGAGCTTTTGGCTGGCCTTCCCCGATTACCGTTTCCCAGTCTTTTTGAGAATCGGAAAGGTCGTTGCTCCGAAGTAAGTAGGGTCTAGTAAGCCTGAACCTTGGTATTTAGTAATCTTGAGAAAACCTTAGAGAACCCCTCTCTACCTACAAAAATATTTATCTAACTTATCTCTTGGACGTACTTGATCCCTTCTAGTTCACTTCTCGTTCCCCGTGGAAATCGATACCTCGAATACTCGGGTGAAAGCTACAACGGTACTTTCCGTGCGCTTGCGGATTTATCTGTGTGCGTTAAAAAATACCAACACTAACACTATTCTGAGATGCGCTGCATGGTCTTCTTCATTCTCTGAGTATACCAAAATGTCATCGATAAACACGACCATGAATTTGTCTAACTTGGGCATGAATACTGAATTCATTAGGCACATAAAATGAGCTGGAGCTTTTGTCAAGCCAAAGGACATGACAAGATACTCATATAACCCATATCTGGTCGAGAAAGCAGTCTTCGGGATATCTTGCGGTCTGATCTTGATTTGATGATAGCCTGAACGAAGATCGATCTTGGAGAAAACCTTGGCCTTAGACAACTGATCAAAGAGAATGTCAATGCGTGGCAAAGGATACTTGTTTCTAACTATCACCGCATTGACTGGTCGGTAATCCACACACATTCTCAAAGATTGGTCCTTCTTCTTTACAAAAAGAGCAGGACATCCCCATGGTGATGAGCTTGGTCTAATCAAACCTTTATCTAGCAATTCTTGAATCTGAACCTTAAACTCGGCCAATTCATTGGGCGACATCCTATAAGGTCTTCTGTTCTGGATATTAGTGTTGTTCCTGGTAGAAGCTCTATGGCAAACTCTACATCTCTGTCTAGTGGCAATCCTGGTAAGTCTTCTGGAAAAACATTGGGAAACTCACATACCACTGGTATATCTGAGATACCAGTGACTTGTAGAGCAGCGGAGACACGATTCAGATTAGGTGTTTTGGAAAGAATTATTTGGTGTTCCTTTCCATCATGGGGATCTTTCAAAAGGATGACCCTATTCAGGGTGTCTATAATTACTCCCCAAGTCTTCATCCAATTCATTCCCAAAATAACATCCAAACTCAGCCCGGGTAATACTATTAGGGAGGTGAATATTTCTAAATTTCCAACTTTAATCTGCACATTTCTGACAACCTTCCTGGTAAGTTGATCAGCTCCTGCTGAGCTAATATGATAACCATAACCCAAATCTGATATCTGCTCATTATGTTCCTGGGCAAAAGCTTCGCTCATAAAAGAATGAGACGATCCAGAGTCAAACAATACAACAGCATTGTGATTGTTGACTAGGAAAGTACCAGCAGTTACAGACTCTCCTTCTGGACTCTCTTCAATGTTGGTGGAGTGAACTTGTTCAATCTTTTGCCTGTAGGGTTGGTTACTCTTGGGTTGTGGGCAAAACCGGGAAAAATGTCCTAGCGTCCCACAATTATAGCACTTGTTGCGAGTAGAAGCACTATCAATACCATCTGTCTTTGCTCTCGGAGCAGGTGTAACATGAGCCTTCCTGTAGCGAGAATTCTCAAACTGTGGCTCCTCTTGTAGTGGGGCATCTGGTTGGTGGTAGCTTGGATGAGCAATGAGCAAAACCTTGTTCTGACTCGAACTAGTTTCCATTGATCTCTTCTTGCTCTTGGCAGCAGCATATGCGTTGTTGCTCTCCTCCTGTAACAAGCAGTCACTGACGAACTCATTGAAGCTCTTTCTGAACGGGGCTCCAATAGTCTTCTGCATCTTTGGATTAAGCCCTCTTCTAAAGCTTGCTATTTACTTCTCTTCAGTGTCTACCATATCTAGTGCATATCGGGACAATTGATTGAAATCTTCAAGGTACTCAGTGATGGTCTTGTCATCTTGATTAAACTTGATAAATTCACCCAACTTCATAGCAATCACACTAGGATGAATATAAGCGTCACGAAAAGCTGCCGTGAACATATCCCAGGTAATAGAAGTATTAGCTGGGTAGGTGGCACGATGATTTTTCCACCAAATTCCTGCGGGTCCTTCAAGCAAATGAGCGGCATACTCACCTCTTCGTACCTCGGTCAAATCCAACAATCTGAACTTTTCCTCCTTTGAAATCATCCATTCTTCCGCTTCGGTTGGTTCACTTATTTGTGTGAACTTGGGTGGGTCAGTTCCCTTGAATTCTTTGTATGAATGGAGCCTATCTTCTGCATTATTGTTTCGATTTCCTTCTCCACCCTGTGCAGTGTTGCGCGAGATGTTGCGCAACTCACCCAGAAACTCGTTAAAGAACTGTTTCTGGTTGATGGGGAGGAGGTGGTGGTGGTTGGTTGCTCCCTCTAGCTTTTGGCGTGTTTTAACCATCCGCATAATCCAACCAATAATAATTCTCGGATGATGTTGACATAGTGTAAATGCATCGAATTTAAAGTTACGCAGAATTTATTGCGATAATAAATTCATTCAACAAATACAGGTAACCATAATTCCAATAGCATCACACCCATCATCGCAATAGTTATAATTGATGGGGATTATGTAGCAAATCAACTTCTCCGTCCAATGTACGCATAATCCAAAGTTCGATATAGTCATCATGACCATAATATCAAAATTGCGCACATTGCTTCACCAAAATGGAACTCTTCCATTAAATTCTTCAAAGGCTCAATTGACGTCTGTAGAGTCTGGTCACTTCCAGGTCTTCGGTGTCGATAGCCTCTTGCTAAACAAGATCGCTAGGGATAGGGTGGGTATGTAGCAACTGAGGATAAGATCTTATTTCCTATGATAGGACATGCTAACGAATAACTAGCGTGACCTAAAGAGATAGATTGTAACACTAAACTTCCATGAGACAACAGGGCATCACTCTCATCCTTGTTGTTGTCGTCTCCTAATTTTGAGCTTCATCTCTAACTCCTGCAAAGTGAGGTTGTATGCCTTCATCTTCTTCTACTACATCTGGCGTATATGAATGGTGATGATCAAGATAGGGCTGATAGAAATCCACTCTCAGAATATCAGCTCCCTTCTACTGGCAAGTGGTGAACAAGGGTCCATTCTAGAGACAGAAAGTAGCTGCCTCAAGTAAAACATCGGGTGTTCCAACATCAACTTCCCAGGACGTGGATTGTAGCATTGTTGACAACTTCTTCAGGTGACAGCTCATATTCGGTGATATTCCAACTTATCCAAACAGAACTATAAGGTAGGGCAGGGATGGACATATTAATTCTAGTGATGATTCGATCTGCCTAGGGTGCGGTCATCTGTGGTTTGGGGTCTCTATACAGTCTACATAACCATGTGGAGATACCGGGGCACGCGAAGCAACTTGTCTCTAATGGCACTATAGCTAGCCTTCAATGCGAGAGCCAATTGTAATGAGATTTGGAAGATTGTGTGAGATTGAGAACGAGATAGGTCAGTTTCAACAAAAGCGACAAATACCCACTAAGGGGGAGAGACGGAAATAAGGGTAAGAAAAGAAATGCTTTTATTTCATTTTAGTGATGCGGATGCATGAATGACATGATGCATGAGCGTATCTTACGTCCTCACAGAATAGGAAAGATAAGATACTACTCGTATAAATGGTGGCACATCTAATGTTCTCTCAAAAGAAAATAAACCGCAACTAGTCGGTCTACACGATTTGCGTGGTTAGTGTACCTGCATAGTTTCATTTCAGCCCCCACAATATAATTATGCAATGCACGAATTTAAATTGCATATACCTGCTTCATTAGGTCCACCCGACGGCATCGCATACCTTGCGGAAAAACACATTTTACACCCGGCACACCTGTGTACCCATACACAAGTCTACAGGGGCACTACCCGACCATGGAGCTCTCAAAACATTTTATTTTTACCCCCTAGACCGGCGTTTGTCCGATCATGCTCTCACAGCTCACATCTTACCTTAGGCATAGAGGCATTAAACATCATTTACCTGGGGCATAGAGGTATTTCGATCCATACATGACTACTCAAGTGAGTAGCCCCGTACTACTGGCCGCACGGCAACCCAGCACAAACAACAAAATATGATGCAATAACCCATCCCATGTTAGTAAAGCCACCTGACTGTCCTTAATTGGGCATAAGGGTATGACCATGACACTATTAATTTTGCAAATCTTTTACTCACACCACGGAAAAGATTTTGTTTCGCAAAATTTTCACAAAGGATTAGTGATTCATTTTAATTTTAATACCAGATCGGATTATTAAGTACTTGAACTAATCTCGATACCGCCAGACAGAGCCGACCAATTTATAAGAAATCAAGTATAATTTGCAATTACCGAAGCAATCGCAGTCTACACTTGAGTCCATATAAACCCGGTATTACGGAAATCTCCGAAAGTGATTTCAAACTCATCAACAATACAACCAAGATCGTTGAGCTCGATGTAGTTCAAATCTGCAGGTATTTTAAACCAAATTCGAATATATTATAATCAGAGTGCAATGTACTCATTTGTTACAAAGTATTTCAAAGTGCGGAAGCATTAGTTTTCAAAAACCAAATAGTTGTACAGCGGAAATAAAATAAGATAGTATAGTGCCAACATAATGTCACCCCTGTAATAGCATGAGACAGGGAAAAATGGAGACTACCATGCCCTAGGCATTATTCTTTACCACAACAACAATCAAGACTGGCTGGAACCATGCTAGACGGAGTCACCGCGCAATGGGAATTAACCCGTGAGTACTCAATTGTACTCCGCAAGACTTACCCGTCTTAAACCAGAAAATAAGGAAAAGACTCCAAGGATTATGCTTGTCTTTATCTGGAGCTGGCTGACTCACATTTATTTTCAGAAATAAAGTTGATTAGTGCGCCTACACATACTATTCAGGTTCTTCCAAGTTAAAAGGTTATTATTATATACATAAACCATAAGTCCTGTATAGTCAAGATTAAAACATTCGCTCAGCGATATAAATAACAACATAAGTAACTTGATCATAATTTTAACATCAGCAACATGAGAAAGAGTAACCATTATTATGATATTAAGACTACAGTGCCGCGGAAGCAACTCGGGTTCTCACTGTCCAGGAGAGATGGCGATTCGAATCGATTACTGACCAGCTGGCGAATACCCTGTCATACACCAGGTCTACTTAATTACGGCAGACCCAATCATTTCCAAGATGTTACACCAGGTCTACTTAATTACGGCAGACCCAATCACTTCCAAGATGTTAGGGGATGTATGTCTCGGACCTGTCGGCAACCCCCTCCTCTCGGGCCACCAAGTGAGCGGCAACGAAGACGACGCTTCGTGCGCATCTGCTTGCGCCCAATCAAACCCAACCTACCACGCCTAGGAGGGACGTTAAGCGTACAAGTACCGGCCCCTAACATTCCCACAAGCTTCGTGGCTCACGACCCGGCGGAGCCAACTATATGAACAGGTACGTTCAACTTCCGACCGCCTTCCGACAAAGTACCAGTCCTTAATCGATCAGATGGAAAGACCACAATATCCATCCAACCTTAACATGTTTTATTAAACAAGTTCTCAGCAGCAGCTTGTTAGTCACCCATGTGACTAACCACAAACATCCTCTCAGTGACCGGAAATCACTATCTACTGCAATCATTATAACTGAGCATTTAACCTAGACTCTGCTAATAGGATGGGGTAACAACTTCAGTAAGGATATCTGTGCATCAACGGTTTCAACCATTTCCTATACCTAATGCAGCAATCATAAAAGGACTCAACAAGTTAATTTAGAAAGCATAGGAAAGTTCAAAGATGCATTAGGGGCTTTCCTTCAGAAAAGTAGTAGGAAGAAGTTAGGGCACTCTAGAAGCTTGATTCACGGTCCTCCTTCTCCTGTGGGGTCTTTTGGCTGCACTCCGAGATGATGAAGGTTGACCTCCGACTCCTTGATCTCCTCCTGAACTAACTCCTCCGATCCCGATATGATGCATGCATATGCAAGAGTTAATATCCGAATGCACAGAGATATACTTGCACATAAATAAACTAGAATGATGGATGAATGCATTATGATGAATGATACTAGTAAGTGCATATCTCTTCTGTAGACACACAAATATAACTACACAAGAAACCCTAATAGCCTACATCAAGCAAACACCCTATTTCACTAATACACTGAAAATGGCAGCTAGACATGCCGTTACTAAAAACAAATCACACGAGGGAGTTCTATAACTCTAAAAGCAAGTAAACAAATACTTATTGGAAAGCTAGCAAAATTATCTACGAAACATTCAATACACTCTCGACCTGATTCTAACATCTACCTCGAAAACAGCAAAAACGAGAGGCTCTGTTTTGAGGGAACAAGTAACATGCAACTCCTATAACTCTCTAACCAAACATGCAACTCTTACCAAACTTGACCAGCAAGCAAACAAGATTACAATCTACCAAATAAACCTACTGGTCAAGACAAAAGATAAACTAAAGCACATGAAATGATATTCCCTAAATATCCACTACACATGCACACTTTGAATATAAAAGCTAGGATTAATAAATTGACCAAACACACAATACCAGCAAACTAACCACACTAACAGGTCCTTATTATCATAAGAACAAACATTATACCATCCAAGAATTATTACCATACTATTACCATGCATTTTGCAAGCATTTTCTATACAACATAAATATGCAAACACCTTAGAAAACTCTACAAAAATTATAGGAGCATTCTACTGGTCTAACATGCCAACCATAAAAATTTCATGGCAAACTCAAGCATATATTGTCCTACACAAAAAAATGGCATGCTAGCATACAAGCAAGGCATGAAAATACTTTGTACTATGAAACATGCAAAACCCCAAATCCATGAACATGAAAAGCTTCATAACAGTACCAAATGCATTTACAAAAATTAGCATGGCAAAAACCCTAGTAATTATTTTTCTATGAATTTCCTAAGAAAGCATGGTAAATAGCACATAAATCAAAAATCACATTTCTACAACAGAACATAGCATGTATGATATTTTTTCCTGCACTCTACATCCAAAATCATGAACATTTTGTACAGAGACCACTATTTTATCATGCACCAAAAAAAAAGAAGATATGCACTTCTCTAATTACTTAGAATTTAAAGCCATAAATAAAACTATACAGAAAAGTATCATAAAACTAACATGCAACATAAATATGATAAATATGCAAACACCTTAGAAAACTCTACAAAAATTACAGGAGCATTCTACTGGTCTAACATGCCTACCATAAAAAATTTCATGGCAAACTCATGCATATCTTGTCCTACACAAAAATGGCATGCTAGCATACAAGCAAGGCATGAAAATACTTTGTACTATGAAACATGCAAAACCCCAGATCCATGAACATGAAAAGCTTCATAATAGTACCAAATGCATGTACAAAAATTAGCATGGCAAATACCCTAGTAATTATTTTTCTATGAATTTCCTAAGAAAGCATGGTAAATAGCACATAAATCAAAAATCATATTTCTACAACAGAACATAGCATGTATGATATTTTTCCTGCACTCTACATCCAAAATCATGAACATTTTATACAGGGACCACTATTTTATCATGCACCAAAAACAAGATATGCATTTCTCTAATTACTTGGAATTTAAAGCCATAAATAAAACTATACAGAAAAGTATCATAAAACTAACATGCAATATTTTTTTCTACTGTAGATCTACTCACAAGGATCACAGCAAAACTGGTTTCACAATGTTCCCACATTCCTAGCTCGAGATATGGATTTTCTAAGGGAAACAAGCATCTTTGGAAAAGAAAAACGAGAAAAAAAGAATAAAGCTGGCGACGGCCGGGGCCCACATGTCAGCGAGACAGGGACAAGGGAGCGGCGTTGGGTCTTTGGTGCGAGCCGGCATGGATCTCGGCCGTCGTTGGGTCTTTGGTGACACCGAGCACATGCATGGATTCACCACGACGCGAGGATCTACCGTGCGGGCAATCTAGACCAACTACCCGGCGGCGGGACCCGACGGCAACGACGACAACGCGACCCGGAGAGGGTGGGTGGGTCGGGAGCGGCGGCAGGTCGACTGGGCAAGGCAAAGGGCATCGGTGGATCCCAGCGGAAAACACGAGAGGCGGCGGCGGTTGTCGGCGAGCGCGACGGCTTAACCAAGACCCGTGAGGGATGGCCTAGGAAGGTGAGCGGGCGGGTCCGCGGATGCGCACGAGCTTCTTGGATGTCTGGGCAATGTGAAAACACCAAGCGGTTGGCGGGTTTGACGAACGGACGGCGCTCGACAACGACGCTGTGACCCGAGCGTTTGGCGTGCCACGCACGGGTGGGGGCGACGCGGATGCGATTCGACGAATCGACGGCTCCTCGGCTCGATTCGTCCTGGGACAAGGCAAAGGGCATCAACACGAGGCGAGAACATGGATCCTAGGGAAAACACGAGAGAAAGGAGCGGCGGCGAGCTTCCTCGTGGCTGGGGCCGGCCATGGCGGGCGCGAGGTGGACGCGCGGCGGTGAGCGACACGGCGGCGACAGGCGGCTCCGTTCCGGCTAACCAAGACCATGAACGGCTCAACGGGCTAGGGCTATACCTTCAGGTCTTCAAGGTGAACACGGATGCGTGCTCTAGGATGGATGAATCGGGTCGGGGTTGGGCTGGCCGCGGCGATCCGCGAGGTCGCTAGCGTTTCCGGGCGGGCGGAGAAAGTGGGCCGATGTGGCCCCTTTTTCTTGCTCTATTTGATGCGCTAGCGGGGGTCGCGGAGATGGTGGGGGACATGAGCGATGCTTTGCGACCGTGGGGGCAAGGGGAGAGGATTGGGTGTGGGGAGCGGTGGTGGGTTTCCCCCTTCAATAAGGCATGGGGCTGGCGGTGGGCGAGGCTCGGTGGTGGCGACGCCCGGTGGTGGCGCGCGGCGGCCGCCGTGATGCTCCCCGCCGCCTGTTGTTTGGCGTGGGCGGCAAGGGAGAGGGATAGGGTGGAGTGGGGAGCATGTTGATATTTCTTACACGATCCCAATTAGGAAGGCTTAAAAAGAAATATATATGGGATATCTATCTAATCATGTTAGCTTGGATATGGGATTAACCTCATAATCTAATAAAGCGAAGTTAGGCGGTGTTAGTAGTGGGATGTAAACTTAGCATCATTATCTATAGTGGAGTTAATCTCACCGGGATATATGTTGAAGGTATACCACTCATTTCTAAGCATTACCTATACACTAGTCTGTCACCCTAGCAATAACGCTCAAAGAAATGCGGGGCATGGTATTCTTGATTGGCCTTGATAAAAGAATGAACATGATATCCGCAAAGCGCCGAGATAGAAATACCAATTGTAGCACTTCACCGGGGAGTAATCCGGGTATCGTATTTATATTTTACCACAGGGAAGGGAGTCTATGGAAAGTAGAGAGAAAAGGATGTCTAATAATTTATGTTGTGATTTATTTGTGAGATCCACCTTATAGTATTGTAATGCTTGAGTAGCCATATGCATCTAACATTACTCAACAGGATAAGTCACGGGATAAAGATAAATATATAATTGATAAATACCCAAGTCTAAGATCATCATAAGCCACTAGTGTCATACGAGCTATTAACATGTTATAGAAAGAATAGAATGAATATTCCTAAGATACTCCTAATCATATGTGTCAAATGAATACTACAATTAGTGCAATACATCTAGCTATCATGGCAAGGTTGGATTACTTCTACACATGGCAAGCATTACCAATAATAACCAAGGGACGAAACTTGATCATTACCGTAATAATAAACTCGACTAGTCCTACATTCGGAGGGTGGATTCCAAAGGACTCAACAGACTGTCACTCCCGCGATCTACCACACGGCCCGAATGTAGGGTGCAATTGCGAGATAAACGTTGTATAAATACCACGTTTACACATTGCTTATCACCCACATAGTGATCATCTATATGGATGCTATACAATTCCGTGCATAAAATATAAAGCAATCTTACTAAACTAAACATATAATCATAGCAAGCATAAACACATATCAATAAGAATATAATAATTATAAAGATCAAAGCCATAACAATTGTATTCTAAATATAAGAATACTTACGGATCGAATACAAGAGAGAAGTCTCAAGAACGATGATCCTTGCTACTTCTTGACTATCGGGAACTCAAGATGAACTTGATCTTCAACTAGAACTAGCTAGATAGCTAATTACTTCTAGTATGAACTAGGGCTTAGGTC
Source organism: Hyparrhenia diplandra (assembly GCA_015847255.1). Classification (NCBI taxonomy): domain Eukaryota; kingdom Viridiplantae; phylum Streptophyta; class Magnoliopsida; order Poales; family Poaceae; genus Hyparrhenia; species Hyparrhenia diplandra. The sequence continues at coordinate 719,792 of JADLZK010010000.1, forward strand.
TAGACTTTTGGACTAGATGGGTATGAGTTGATGAATGAGTATGATAATGAAATTGTTATCGACCACGGGTCAAGCGGTCTTCTTATATAGTACTTGGCGATGAATATCAACCCTTGGATCAAACCGACCTTTAACAACGGTGTAGATACAACCTCAAAGTCGGTAGTAAACCGACCTAGAAAGGAGAGGCTGACTGGATGGCCCTACCTGGCGGCCGGCCTAGTTGGCACTGGCGGCCGCCAGGGTGGCATGCCACCTCGGCTTCCCGTCTTTTTCGGTGTCCCTCGGTATCTTCTAGAATGTTTTAGTCCACTTTTCGGGTTGAGTTACTTCACGGTCAAGTCTAGTCTTCATATGTCTTGTATATTCTGGAACTTTCTCCATTCTTCTCTGCAATTATCTATCAAGTCCCTGGAAAGTCACAGAATACCAAAACTCGTGGAATTATGTTAGTTAGACCTCTAGACTTATGTTTGGTCTTTAACTTGAGCCCTTATTTCATGTTATTTATCTTATAAAATTATGCTATAACAGGTGTCAACAGAGCACAGGACGGGTTTCCCCCCTTCAAGAAGGCACGGCACTGCAGGGATGGCAGGAGGACGCGGCCACGTGGCTCGTGCTTGGGCGAGCCCGTGACGGTGGCCGCCGGGGGCGAAATAGAGATGGGAAATAGTGGCGGTGATGCGGCGCGCACGAGCTTCGGGATGTGCGGGCAATGTGAAAACACCAAGCGGTTGGCGGGTTTGACGGACGGACGGCGTTCGACAACGACGCGCACCGGACGGCGACCCCACGGGCGCGGTGGCGGCGCTGATCGCTGGTTCGATGGCCCGGCGGCTCCTCGGCTCGATTCGTCCGGGACAAGGCAAAGGGCATCAACGCGGCGAGAACATGGATCCTAGCAGGAAAAACATGAGAGAAAGGAGCGGCGACGAGCTTCCTCGTGACAGCGGCCATGGCGGCGGTGACGTGCGCACATGGCGGCGACGTTCCGTTCCGGCTAACCAAGACCATGAACGGCTCAACGGGCTAGGGCTATACCTTCAGGTCTTCAAGGCGAACACGGTGTTGACGGTCACCAACGACATATTTTTCCCGTCAACTTACTACCATAAAGGGAGTAAAACTATACCTTTTTATACTCATATACATTTATTACTAACATATTTCCACTTGTAGTATCCAAATTATTATTGTGCAGATTTCTAAAAGAAACAAGTGGAAAATATACCAAAAGGCGCCTCCCCGGAAAGCGCATTCTGAAGAACATCAAGCCCAAGGGAGAAATGGACCAAACACGCACTAACCGGGCCGAGCCAATGCTGCCCTACAACTTTTCGGGCCCAACAACGCCACCTGCCGGCCCGAGCCGGGCCGGCCCCAGGCCGGGGGGTGCGCGTGCACCACCCTGGTGTGGCCGCACCCCGGGCCGAGGCGGCTCGGGCCCGGCCGGGGAGGTGGTTCATTACCTTCCAAACGGGCACTACCGACATTGGATGGTCGGTTTGGCAGATTTAGAAGGTATTCCTAGGTCGGTTTTGCTCCTTCCATGTGGGGATGGCAATCTTCCAAAGAGCCCCCTCTCCTCTACCTATAAAAGGAGGCTCTCTCCCCTCATTCAACACACACCATTCCAAGGAAGAGTCTCTCCCTCTCCTCTAAGAGAGCTCTCCCCTCTACTCTACCCCTTCACTCCAATGGGCTTAGGCCCTCATTAGTAGTAGAGAGATCGGCGGAGGAGAGATGTGAAGGGCTGAGAGCGGGAAGCGTCGGACTTGTCGGTGTCTCCCCAACCTTGTACCTCGGTGGATTCGCGGACTTGGCTCCTTAACGGGATCTTGGCTAAGTAAGCTTCCACGGTTACGATAATCTTTATTGTCTTTTGTTTATCCACGATTTATCTACTTGTTTGCGGGATCGATAGCCGTCCTTCGCCGGGCGGGACTCTAGTGGTGGAACCCTTTGACCGGGAACCCGGCAAACACCGGAGTGATAATCACTAGCGTAGGCGTGGTGTTTGGGCTAGCGGTTTTCTATCTTTTTGCGGTGCATCCCACGGTTGAGGGGGTAGGCGCTTTGGTCGTGACAAGCCTTATCCGTCCCCTTGAAATCCCCCCCCACGTTCGGGTCGTCGTAGAGCTAATTGCCTGGGACGCCTCGGATGGGCGTGGGCGGTGCCCGAAGTGAACAAGTAGCTCGAGGCGGCTAACCATAGACATTAAAGGTGTAGGGATCCTTCTCGCTAATCCTCCCCATCTTTGGTCGTGTGTGTCCTCGGGCAAACTAGTTAGGAGAGAGTATATCCGTTCCTCGTGGAAAATACGATACCCCGAATATTTCCGGTGAAAGCTACAACGACGATTCCGTGCGCTTGTGGATTTATGCGTGTGCGTTAAGAAACGTCAACACACGGCGATGCGTGCTCTAGGATGGATGGATCGGGTCGTTGGTTGGGCTGGCCACGGCGATCGATCCGCGAGGTCGCTAGCGTTTCCGGCGGCGGCGGAGAAAGTGGCCGATGTTGGCCCCTTTTCTTGCTCTATTTGATGCGCTAGCGGTCGTGGAGATGGTGGGGACATGAGCGAAGCCGACCGAGCTGGGACGGGGGGGGGGATGCGGTGGTGGGCGAGCTCGGGCGGTGGCGACGCCGGTGGTGGCCACGCGGCGCGCCGCTTTGTGATGCTCCCTTTGCTCGTTGTTTGGCGTGGGCGGCAAGGGAGAGGGATAGGGTGGAGTAGGGAGCACGGGACGGGTTCCCCCCTTCAAGAAGGCACGGCACCTGCCGGGGATGGCGGGAGGGACGCGGCCACGTGGCTCGCGTGGCGGAGAGCCCATGACGGTGGCCGGCCGGGCGAAATAGAGACGGGAAAAAGTCCACGCGTCACTAAAGACCATTTTCCAAACCCTAATCGACCTATTTTGCTCTGTGCATCGAGATTCGTGCAGATTCAGCAAAAACTCCAATTGAACAAAATGTTCCTCATGAAATTCTAAACATTTTACATATACAAACTTTCTCCTAATTCGGCCTAGATTTGAAACTACAATCGATCAAAGCTCAAGTACTCCGGCAGTCAAAGTGAACCCTAATTCACCAACAACTCAAGCAAACTTCGACTTTTTGAACATGCTCCACTCATTATCACGCAACCGGCCTATGACATATTTTGTTCTACATGAAATTTGCTACACATTTCATGAAGGGTGCACACACATGCATCAACCCTAGCTAGGACTTTTGAGCAAAACCAAATAAATTACTTTCAAATTCAAACAAGGTCAAACCAAGTCAAACTACCATTATAAAATCAAATTAGGAAACATGACCAACATCAACCTTGCTCTAACACATCCTATAAACATCAATAAGAATAAATAAAGATTAAACAACTAATTATGCAAGCATTTCATACATAAAATGACAAGGCAAAGCATATCAAGCAAATTCAACACATTTAAACATGAAAAAGGCATGTATCATTTTATGTGCATAAAAGCTACAACTGAGAGATAATGAATAGAATGAGATAGAATGAATTATGGTTTAACCCTGGGGTCGGGGGTCTTCTTATATAGGCCTTGGCGATGAAGCGATGACCATTGGATCAAACCGACCTTGGCAGCGGTGTAGATACAATCTCAATGTCGGTGGTAAACCGCCATAGAAAGGAGAGGATGACGAGGGGAGGGACCCACGGGCGGCGGCCTAAATGGCTCTCGTGGTGGCCCGGGGTCGAAGCTTCCCCGGCTGGCCGTGTTTCTTCCGGTGTCCTCTCGGTACCTTCTAGAATGTTTTAGTCCACTTTTCGGGTCGAGTTACTTCACGGTTAAGTCTTGTCATCGTATGTGAGATATATTACAGGACTTTCTCCATTCTTTCTCTGTATTTATCCTGTTAAGTCCACGAAAAGATATAAATCACCAAAGCTCATGGAATTATGTTAGTTAGACCCCTAGTCTATGTTGATATTCATTTTAAGCCCTTATCCATGTTTAGTTGACTAGTAATATTATGCTATAACAGGTGTCAACAAGTTCCCCCAAGCTTACCCTTTGCTAGTCCCTAGCAAAGCCAAACCTTGCAATGGATCAGGAGTTTCTATAACGGTTTCACGCCTCAAAAGTACACATGCTTTCAAACAAAATTTCTCCTCTATGTTAGAAAAAACTTTTTCAACCTTCAACTTACCCATATTACCTTTAACCATGGAGCTTATAGCTTTTTCTTAGGATCTTGGGCAATTGAAAGATAGAACAATCAAATCAAGCACCATGTCTCAAACTCTTTGTTCAACTGTCCTTCTGGAGTTTTTGCAAATTTTCAAAACAAAACTCAAAGTTCCTATGACTCTCTCAAGTCTCTCATTTGTGGTATTTGTGGATCCTCACTAAGGCAATAATGTTGTGTTGCCTTTCTCTCATAGTATGTGGTATTTTTGGAATAAGGCAGTAAGACACTATGCCTTCTTCTCTCTCACCCTATATCTAAGGTTTATATCTGGAGCTCATAGGCGGAAGAAGACTACATCTACTTACTAAGCATATATTGTAAATTCAAGCAATGGATCCAAAGTTACAAGTCACACTGATCAAGTGGTGCATGTGTATAAGGGAATGAATATGGTGGTAGGTGATGGTGGGGAATGTAATGGTTGAGGGGAAATCTTACTTTTGCTCCTTGAGGAATCTTCTCTCTTTTAGAACTTGAAAACTTTGAGAGAACCTGGGTTGTATCTTTTTCTTTCTTTCTTTTATGGAGAGGCGAGCATCTAAGTATCCATTGTGTTCAGTGGACACATGTCCATTTTTTTTAACTCTCCTTTATTCTTTTTTTCTTAGGGAGGTAGGCTCTACTCGCCCGTAGGACACTTGTCCATTTTTCATCTCCCTTTCTTCTTTCTTTTTCTTAGGGAGGTAGGCTCTACTACTTTGTAGGACACTTGTCCATTTTTCATCTCCTTTTTTTTTTTTTAAATACAACCCAAATCTCTTTTGAAATAACTTCTGAGAGATAGACAAATGTAATGGAGCTTTTGTAAAATATTGGCTAGCAATGTGTGAGTGAATGGGTGTAGGGAATATTTTTGGTTGTTCTCTCCCCAGGTAGGAATAGAACATGTTTTTGTGGATATTTGGTGGATGCGTACTTCTAGAGTAGAAGTAGCATAAATGCAAGTGGATAGAGTGGAGTGGAATAAAGTGTGCATGATCAGTATGACAAGTTTCTAAGGGTCGACAAAGATTGAACAAACTCAATGCAAAAGCAAGCAACCTATATATACGTCAAAAGGTTTTCCTAATCTAGGGAGCATGTATATATGGCTTGTGGTAGGAGGTTCAACACTCTTGTCACACAGGAACTTATCATGTGCACTTTAATTTTCAAAAGATAAATCTCCGTAAATCTAGTATCACTAGGAGTAAGATAAATAGCAGCTCAGACTCTCATATATCATATCCGTCAATCACCTAGACTTTAGAGCAAGCATTTGCTACCCACAGGTTTCAGGTTCAAAGCAAATCTCAAGTCAAAGCAGTTGCATTAAATGATGAAGGGAAATTAAGCTTGAAAGGTAGGTACTTAAAAGGAATTATAACGGAGCAACTATTCATCATCTCCAAGGCTAGAGATTATCTTCAGAGTTTATTTTATTACCACACTCTAATAAAGACTCTTTAGTAAAGACTGGATCGACTCTTTTTATTTGGTTTCCTAGTTATGCATCTTTTTATTTCTTTTTTAATAAAGCAAACAAATCTAGCTAAAATTAAATAAGATAAAGGGATACTTATCTGGATATGGGGGTTGCACTCCCCCAAGCTGGATGTTGACATAGTCTTCAATGTTCTTGATGGTTGGAAGTAGAGGTAGATAATGATGGTGGCTGATTGATCTTCTTTAATACTGGACACCATGTGTGTCATGTCTCTCTTCCTTAAAAATCCTGCTGAACTCAAATAGACAACAAAGCTAGTGGAACTTGATTAAGCGTTAGCGGTTAGCCACGTTGCTTTTGTCATGTCTGGAAATCTTTCGGCGAAAGCATTAAATATTTTTTTTGGGGTTTTCTATGCAAGCGAGGATGATGATGCATGCATATTTATTTTATTTTTATGCCACCACAATAAATATCCTTGTGGGTTGTTACACACCACAAAATTACTTACATGGGGCTTAGAGTTTTTCATGTCTATGCAACAAACAAATATTTATTTTCTTTTCTAATGCAAAGCTTGTGTTATAATGTAAATATGCTAAAGGAAAATAATTATGCATCGCAATAAGGTAAATATGGATAACTACCGATCTTACCTTTTCGGCGAGGGTTCGGTGTTTTAAGTCCCTCGAACGAGACTTGTTACCTTGTTGTTTCCTTGAGTGTATTATCTCGATCTTGACAGTCGTGTTCCTTGAGATGGTGAAGGGCGGCGTCACCCATGTTCTTTGCTGGTCTTATGAGTTGGAGTGAAGCGTAAGCGACTTCTTGTTTAGTGTGCATGCTTGTAGGACATTCACTTGTTGAATTTCTGGAGAGACCGATAGGCTTCTCCACCTTTTTGCTCAAAGTGTGTCCCGCTTGCAAAGTCATGGTAGAGATCAAGTGCATGGGCTTTGTTGGTGGGAAAACACCAACAGAACTAAAACTTCATTCATTCTTCTCTAACCATACGCACATCAAACAAGCTAGAGTTCATTTATTATACACTTTTCTTAAACCTAACTTGGGTGACAAGATCAGAAAATTGAGCATGATTGTTTGTGATTAAAACATTCGACAGATCAAATCAAGCTCGTTGACTCTTGGAAGGGTTTTCTTATCTAAACATCAAAAGCATGATTATGATTATGTTCTTCCAAAACAAGGTAAGCAATATTCGGCTTACAAGATGAGGACTAAGAGATCAAGAAAGTGGTGGTAAGAACAACTTAACGAAACATGTTGAGCTAATGAAGTTGGATCAGGCAAAGGTGTTGCTCTAACATGTTTGGCTATTTGTTTATAAACACGCCATAGTTGAGGGAAAACTTATTTATTGACAACTTACCTCAAGATGTTACCTTAATTGTTAGAGCATGCCGGCACCATAACACCTCGTGGTGGATCTTTCCATCTGCTTGAAGCTTTCCTTATTTGGCCTCTTGTGTATCCTGTTCTTCACTTGTCTTTTTTATTGCATCATCCTTTCTTTCTTGTCTTTAAATTGTGCTTAAACCTTTTTAGCTCCTTTGATGGTTTTATTCCTGCAGTATTAGTTGACAACATATACCCGAAGGAATATACAAGTAATTGTAAACAAGGGTAGAACTGTCATGGAGCTTAAGGTTGCTTTTATGCCAGAAGAAGTTTTGATTGGATATTTTATATGCTCACCATTACTTTCTCTCTAGTTGGAAATTTTATTATACCTTAAGTTTGATTTTGATGAATGACATTTGTTAACCAAGCAAACTTAGAGAGACAAAGTAATAGTGAGTAGAGGGATTGCAAACCAGTATGTCAAAGTGACGGGAGCTTGAGAAAAGGAGGAGTATGTCGGATGATCATTAGAGGAGTCAACCTTCCTCCCCCATGCTTGAGCCTTCTTGTCACTTGGTACTTCAAGTGTGAATGCTTTGAATCGTCCCTAATCGTGTGTTGCAATCACCATGTCCTTAGACTTTGTTTATCCTTTGTTCCTGCAAGTTTAGTGACCAAGAATACCCGAAGGGAACTTGTCCTAGGAACATCTTTGTTGTTTTCTTTTAGAGCCTTCATGTGTTTAGATTTATATATATATATTTAATAGAACATAAGACAGGAGTTGTATACAAATATGAGTTTTATATTCACTTACATCTTTTTAATGTTCTTGTGGCCTCGTTGTTTTGTCCATTCACTTCTCGAGTGAGAGTTTCTTCTAGATCATGTTGTATGACACTCTTCTTGTTTGAATAAACATAGCACATATTCTTTTTTCTACAAAATATTAGTGGACACATACCCGAGGGAATATACAACATGGTTGTTAAAGGGGTTGTTGTCCAAGGTTTATATGATCTCATCTATGCTAATGCAAAGGTGGTTATTTGATTATTTCTTAGCATAGATTTTATTTATCATGTCTTATACATATTTTGTTTTTGTGGCTGCACTCTAGCACGTGGATCAAGGCAAAGGTAACTTGTAGCAAAAAGACAGAGTGAATGATATTTGATACTTACAATTCTTCCATCAATGATGAATGAGCTGTGTATTTTGCACAAGGTTGGAGTTCATCGATGCCTTGCTTCATCTCTCGATCCGAGTTCATCTCTTGACTTACCCCAATTGATTTTGAGAATTTTCTGCAAGGGTTAGTCCAACAAAATATCCAATGTCTACGCAAGCAATTCTTAGTTCAATAACCAAACTAGACTCCATGTCTAATTCAATTAAGGAAGGCTATTTAACCTAAGCACCACACTTAATTTAAAAGCCTTTGAAAATACCCTTAGCGGTATTTCCAAACCAAAACATACTATAGCAAACAAAGGTAGCATCAAAGCACTATAGAGATTTATCCAATTAGAGATGAAAGAGCATGATCATGGTGAGGATTTTTTTATTTTAGATGCAAAATACATGGATGGATGTATGCAAAGGAACTAACCATGCAATGGATCTACTATGAGAAAACATAAACTAAGCGGAGTGAATGCATGAGTTAATCAAGTAAACATGCAATGCAATGCAATAAATTAAATGACAACTACTCAATCAATTTATAGTCCATGAGCAAGACTATCTCACCTTTATTGATCATACTTACCATAATGTGGCTTCTATGTACGTCACTTGAGATGAGTGCATTGAATTCTTGTGACGGCGACTTCTTCTCTAATCTATATATGGTTAGAATAATATATATTTAAATACATACCTTTGAGATGGCAGGGTTCCAATGTGTGATGAATCTTAAATGATCAGGTACCCTAGGTTCTTCAATCTTTTTCTTTTCTCGTGGAATCTTGTCGGAAGATCGAAGCGACATCTTTTGTCCTGTCTATTCCACAATTCAACGAGTAACAAGGATAATCCTACTAAAGCTAGTGATACACTAAATTAGCGGACATCATGATCATTACTAGAATCTTTAGGCCAATTGCTTCCCCAAGCAACGGCGCCAAAAAGCTTGTTGGCATTTGTTAAGTGCTAAAAGAATATGAAGGATTCTCCAAGCGCCGTAACACCTACCATTGTAGCTTTTCCCTAGGATGAGTATTCTAGAGTATCGTATCCATAGGGAAGCTTTGGTTAAAGAATTCTAATAAATCACAATCATGTATCCACTAACTTACCAAACCACTAGACTATAGTGAGGGGGTAAATATTAAAGGATAAATAAGCATAAAATAATAACCTACCTAAGTTATCAAAGAATTACTAAACTAATCAAGAGGTCAAAGGGAGAGATCAAGGTTCCTGGGTACTTCTCTATTACTTAGGTTCTATGATAGCAATTATACTAATGCACTTTGGAGCAGCAGATCCGTCCCAACTCTCGAAGAAGACTGAGAAGAAGGTAGTTGGGAGAAGGCTGCCAAAAGCTCTACGAAATACCAATCCGAACGTGGTGGACTACAAAGGCCTTACAGAGCTGTCACCCCTGGGGCTACCACAACTATCCGTGGGATTGGGCGCAACCTCAGGTAACCTATAGCCTAGACACCAAGTCTACACTATCGATTACTACTCTAGCTACCTAGCATAACTAGAGCCCTCAATACGAGCGGAGATCCCATGCAATAGCATAACAACTATACTAACCATATATGAAATACATGGAAGTAAATAGAGAAGATAAATATATGAATCTTAAGTCTTGTAGAAAAGATACAAAGACATACCATACTCTGAAGACATCTCCAAAACAGGAGCATAGCTCCTCTCTCCTTTTACTCCTGATTAGATCTAAGTTAGATATAATCTAGTTCTAATTACATGGCTAATCTATCTTTAATTACATGACTAATCTTCTTCTAATCTACTTCTAATTCACTAATCCCAGAGAGAGGTTACCCTTACATTGGGACACCTCTACAACTGAGAGATAATGAATAGAATGAGATAGAATGAATTATGGTTTAACCCTGGGGTCAGGGGGTCTTCTTATATAGGCCTTGGCGATGAACGATGACCATTGGATCAAACCGACCTTGGCAACGGTGTAGATACAATCTCAATGTCGGTGGTAAACCGCCATAGAAAGGAGAGGATGACAGGGAGGACCCACCTGGCGGCCGGCCTAAATGGCTCTGGTGGCCGCTAGGGTCCAGAAGCTTCCTGGCTTCGTGTTTCTTCTGGTGTCCTCTGGTACCTTCTAGAATGTTTTAGTCCACTTTTCGGGTCGAGTTACTTCACGGTTAAGTCTTGTCATCGTATGTGAGATATATTCTGGAACTTTCTCCATTCTTCTCTTCATTTATCTATTAAGTCCTTGAAAAGATATAAATCACCAAAGCTCATGGAATTATGTTAGTTAGACCCCTAGTCTATGTTGATATTCATTTTAAGCCCTTATCCATGTTTAGTTGACTAGTAATATTATGCTATAACAGGTGTCAACAGTGATGACCGGCGATTCATATAGAGATGACAAGAAAAAGCTAGAGTTGGTCAACAAGAGCAAGAAGAAAGAGAAGGAAGATGATGAGAAGAAGGATGAGAAGAAGAGCTTAGCACTCAAGGCTAGCTCATCATCAAAGGGCAAGAGCAAGAAGAAGGAAGAATCAAGTGATGAGTAAGATGGTTCTTCATCTAGTGGAAGTGAATTGGATGAGCACATGGCTCTCTTTGTGAAGAAGCTTGGCAAGATGATGAAGAAGACGGGCTACATCTCAAAGAAGAATGAGGGCAACATGAAGTGCTTTAGATTCCATGACACCGAGCATCCCATTGCCAAGTGCCCCTATGACAGTGATGATGAAAGAAGCATTGCCAAAGCTAGAAAGAAGAACAAGAAGAATGAGAAGGATGACACTTCTCACAAGGCCAAGAAAGAAGAATGAATCTAATGTGGCTACATGGGATAGTGATGCTTCATCTTCATCAAGTGATGAAGAGGATGACAGGAAGAGCAAGAAGAAGAAGGGTCAAGCTTGTGTTGCTATGCATGAGAAGATTTCTCTATTTGATACACTGTTGGGATCTAACTTTGATTTCTACTTTAAACTCTCGTCCCAGACTTTGAAGATTTTTTCAGATCAGTCACAGAAGAAAGACAGGCTTCATTATCGAAGGAGGCATCGTGAAGTTTTAGGCTTCGCGAAAAAGTAACAAAGGTGACATCGTAAAGTCTAAAGACAGAGATCCAAGCGAAGATGATCACTACGGCCCATTTGAAAAGATTTCCAAGTCAGCCCCGAAGGAAAAAAAAAAGCATCGCGAAGGTGAAGATTATCATTTGGGACATCGCGAAGATAAGGAAGGCTTCTTCGCTGGGAAAGAAACTTTGTAAAAGATCTTTTCGATTCTTATTATTTTTGTACAACTACGAAGCCGGGGGACTATAAATACCCCCTGAGCTCCCTTGTAATGGCCATGTTGAATGGCCACTTTGTAAACCATATCATCATCAATAACATGTTGTGTTGAGCATTCACCCAACATCTTGGCGCCCACCGTTTGTGTGAGCAACGATCTATCCCACGGCCATCAAGAAATCATGGGAAGACCTCCCAAGAATAAATCGGCAAGCATTGCCGAGGACACAACAACAACAGAAAATGAAGTACCAAGAACAAGCGGAGACAATACCTCCAAAGAAGTCATTCCCCACGAAGATCAAAGCGAAGAGGCAAGGAAGTTGCAAGAACTAGAAGAAGAATTGATCAAAAAACAAAAAGAACTTGAAGCTTGCAAAGCTAGAACAAGAGAAAAGACTTTGAAGCAAAGAATAGAGGAAGCTGAAGTAGAGCTAAAAAGATTGAATGAAGAACTCAATGATCAAGACCGCGAAGTTATCATAACAAACGAAAGTCAAAACAAATCAAAGCAATGAAAAGGCAATAGTCACAATCGACCGAGAATCTCCATTATCAGTGGACTTACAAATGGCAAAATGGCCAAAAGGCTTCAAGTTCAACGTCATACCAACTTATGAAGGTTTGACAGATCCAAGGCAATTGTTGATGAGCTTTGAAGCAGCTGTTGAATCAGGAGGAGGAGATGATAAAACACTAGCAAAAGCACTTATCATGGCAATGAAAGGACCAGCTCAAAAATGGTATGCTTCGCTCAAGCCAAGATCCCTCAAAAGTTGGGAACAACTCATAACAACTTTGTTACTTGATTTCCAAGGATTCCAACACACAGGCTTAACAAGTGATGATTTGTTTGACATCAAGCAATACCCAAAAGAACCAATAATTCAATACTATAAGAGATTCATCCAAATGAAGACCCAAATTCGAAGTATCGGACGAAGTCATCATCATTGCCGCAATCGGGGGGCCTTAGAGCCGGACAATTGTCTTCGCATCTCAAAAGGGAAAGACCAACAACCGTTGCTCAATTGTATGAAGAAATTTCAAAAATATGCAAGATCGGACGATGATTTAGGAAAAAGACCGAAGAAAAGAATGCACAAAGAAATCAAGCGAAGACAAACAATCAATTCAAGCCACAAAATTTCGAGTGAAGACCATACCACCATCAATATCAACCACCACTTCGCGTGAACCAAATCAAAAATGAGCAGAGTGAAGACAACATTCAAGCACAAAATAACCAAGCGGCCGATACAACAACGTAAACTTCAATAATGACCAAAGAGGAGGTTTCAATCAAAGATTCGGGGAAAGAAGAATTCTAAAGCCTGAAGAAATGTATTGCATCATCCATGGCAAAGGGGCTGGCCACACATCAAAAATGTGCCCAATGGTGAAGAAAAGCATAGAGCAATTACAACAAGAGGGCAAATTGCTAGAAAATCAAAGATCAATAAACTTTTTGTCTCAAGCAAGCACTTCGCATAATCAGGCATACTTTGATCCAAGTTACAACCAACAAGTGCTACCAGGACCACCCCCAATATACAATTGTCAACCATTGGCAATGGCTCCGCCACAATGGGGACAAATACAAAGTTTACAACCTGAAGCTTCGGTGGCAAATAACACACCAAATGTTCAAAACAATGGCTCACCAGCTGTTTCAACAGCAAGCAGAGGAAGAATAATGACAATTTGTGGAGGGAACATCATAGAACATGCAACCAACAACGAGAGAAGAAACTATTTTTGGAGAGTCAACGCAATAACAATGGAGGGACCTTACAAGAAAACAAGATGGTCACATCAACCAATCATCTTCACATAGCAAGACATGAAATTTAAAGACTATCCACACATGGACGCCATGGTCATAGAAGCAAATATTGATGGTTGGGATGTCACAAAAATCCTAGTAGATGGAGGAAGCTCCGCTGATATACTCTTCGCATCAACATTAGATGCAATGCAAATCAAAAGACAAAACTTGGGAAGAGCAGAATATCCATTAGTTGGCTTCGGTGGTAAAAGGATAAATTCAATTGGAAGAATTGTATTGCCAGTATCCTTCAAGACACAAAACAATGCAAGAACAGAACAAGTAGCATTTGATGTTGTTGAAATGCATAGCCAGTACAACGCAATATTCGGAAGAGGAAGCTTGAATATCTTCGAAGCTGTGATCAACTACTCTTACTTATGCATGAAAGTTCCAGCAATCAATGGACCAATATCAATCCATGGAAATCAAACAGAAGCAAGAAATATTGAGAAAGACTCAACTCCAGCCCAAAGAAATGTTTTGGCCATCGAAGAAATCGAAGACGAAAATGAGACAGAAAGTGCGAAGTCACAAAAGAAAGCGAAGACATGTTCCAAGGCAGAAACCAAAGAAGTTTTGCTAGATCCAATGGTAACAGACAAGAAAGTCATCATAGGTGCCAACCTAGCAAAAAAGAAGAAGAAGAACAGATTATAAGTTTTTTAAGAAGCAATCAAGATGTCTTCACGTGGTCAAAGAAAAAAGATCTGGAAGGAGTCAGCAGAGACATTATCGAACATCGCCTGAATATCGATCCAAACTACAAGCCGAAGAAGCAAAAATTAAGAAAGATTTCCGAAGACAGAACAATAGCCGTGAAGGCTGAAGTATAGAGATTGCTTGACGCTAAGGTCATAAGAGAAGTCCAATTCACAACTTGGCTGGCAAATATTGTGATGGTGAAGAAAAGCAATGGAAAATGGAGAATGTGCATAGACTTCACAGATTTAAACAAAGCTTGTCCAAAAGACAACTTCCCTTTACCAAGAATCGACACACTTGTCGATCAAGCTGCAGGAAGCGAGATGCTAAGTTTCCTTGATTGTTTCTCAGGATATCACCAAATTTACATGAAGAAAGAAGATGAAGAAAAGACAAGTTTTATCACACCATTTGGAACTTATTGCTTCCAAAGAATGGTAGAGGGGCTTCGCAATGCCGGGTCAAGCTTCATCAGAATGACTTCGGTAGCACTTAAAGATCAAATCGGAGACAATCTGCTGGCATATGTTGATGACATAATAGTAAAAAGCAAGAAACGCGAAGACCACATCAAAGATTTAAAGCAAACATTTGAAAATTTGAGAAAATCAAATCTCAAACTCAATCCTGAGAAATGTACCTTCGGTGTGTAAAAGGGCAAGATCCTCGGATGTATAGTTTCAGCAAAAGGCATTGACCCAAATCCAGAAAAGATAAAAGCAATCATGCAAACAAAAGTTCCAAAGAACATCAAAGACATCCAAAAATTAACAGGAAGATTGGCTTCGCTAAACAGGTTCATATCAAAGTCGCGAAAAAAAGCTTTCCAATTTTTCAAGCACTCAAAGGAGCGAAGACAAACTTCACATGGGGGAAGAGCAACAAAAAGCTTTTGAAGAAATAAAGAAGTATCTTTCAAATCCTTCAACATTACAACACCAAACGTTGATCAAGAGTTATTTTTGTACATCTCAAAGATCCGAGAAAGTTGTAAGTGCGTCTTGGTACAAGAAAGAGAAAAAGACCATGCAAAGAAACAAGAACCAATATACTTTGTCTCCGAAGCCCCTCTCGGCTCAAAAATGTTCTACTCGAGAGATTGAGAAGATAGCATATGCAAAGTACTCATGGCAACAAGAAAATTGAAGCATTACTTCTTGGCGCACAAAGTAAGAATCCCAACAAATCAACCACTCAAAGACGTACTTCAAAGTTGTAAATCTTCTGAAAGACTTGGCAAATGGGCAGCTGAAATCTCACAATATTTCATCGAATTTGAGAAGAGAATAGCAATAAAGTCACAAGTATTGGCAGATTTTATCTCAGATTGACACAAAGCAACAACCTACGAAGATCAAAAAGATCATCAAGAGTGGACTTTGTCTTATCAAGAATGGACAATGAATTGTGATGGAGCATGGGGCTCCAGTAGGGGGCCGGTGTAGCGGCAATAATAACTTCGCCGTCCCGGCATCAAGATGAAATACGCAACAAGACTAGAATTTAGATGCACAAACAACATTGCGGAATATGAAGCAAGTATTTTTGGGGCTTTCCGAAAGCAAGAGCAATGGGAGTACAAAAAATCCCGATCAAAACAGATTCTCAAGTCATAGCAGGCCATGTTGAGAAAAATTACAAGGCAAAAGATCCCGAACTAGCGAAGTATTTGCAAAATGCCGTTAGAGATCAAGAAAAACACTTCGAAGGGTTCACGCGATGCAAAAGCATTTCAAGAACAAACAATGAAGAAGGAGATGAAATTGCAAAAGTGGCAGCTCAAAAAGTAAAATTGCCACCGGATGTATTTTATCAAGTACTATCAAAATCTTCAATAAAAGCAAAAAAGATTGAAGAACCAAAGTATATCCATATCATTGAAAGCGAAGATTGGAGATCAGAAATAATAGCATTTCTAAGAGGATTCTATGAACCGCGAGAGCGAAGTCGAAGAAACAAGAATGAAGCACAAAACAAGAAATTACAAGCTCATCAATAATCAACTTTTCAAGCATGGAATTTGTGAACCATTGCTCAAATGCATTTCAACCGAAGAAGGCAAAGAATTGCTACAAGAAATACATAGTGGAACATGTGGAAACCATGCGGGCCCAAGAGCCATAGCGGGGAAAAGCATTTAGACAAGGGTTCTATTGGCCAATAAGACAAAAAAGATAGCAAGGAAATAGTTAAAACTTGTCACAATTGCCAAATTTCAGCAAGCAAGTCAAATGCCCCGGCTAATCCAATCCAGCACATTGAACCAACTTGGCCACTTGCAAGATGGGGAATAGACATAATTGGAAAACTCCCTCCGGCCCAAGGCAACCATCAATATGCAGTTGTTGCAGTTGAATATTTCACAAAATGGATAGAAGCGAAGCCAATCACAAATATGTCATCCACAACAATGAAGAAATTTCTTTGGCAAAATATAATTTGCAGATTCGGAGTCCCAAGACACATAACTTTGGATAATGGAACTCAATTCGATAGCGAAGACTTCAGAAGCTATTGTGAAAGTATGGGAATTCAGCTTTGCTTCGCATCAGTCAGATATCCTCAATCCAATGGAGCCGTCGAAAGAGCAAATGGCATTATATGTGTGGGAATTTCAAAAAATCTAGTAGGACTTCCAAAAGGAAAATGGGTTGAAGAATTACCAAGGATTGTTTGGAGCCATAATACAAACACAACAAGATCAACAAAATTTACACCCTTTCAAGCTACTATATGGAGATGAAGCAATGACTCGGAAGAAATACAATTGAAGGTCCAAGAACAAATATTGAAATAACAAGCGAAGAAGATCAAAAGACAAGCAAAAGATTTGCTCGAAGAAGAAGAAAGAAACCAAGTCTGTAATGAATCTCAAAAAATACCAAGAAGAAACAAGCAAATGGTACAACAAGAAAGTAGTGAAAAGAGAACGCAACCCGGGGAGACTTCGTGCTCAAGAGAAAAAGGAACGAAGACACGTGGGAAAAGTTCCAGCAAAAGTGGGAAGGACCCTTCGTCATAACAAAATCAAACAGACAAGGATCTTATCATTTGGAGAACCTCAAGGGAGAAGAGTTAAATCACACTTGGAATATTAAGGATCTTCGCAAGTACTATCCCTAGATTTTACTTTGTTCAAGTTTTTTTTTTGTAAATAAGCAAGTTAGATTCAATTTCTTAGAAGCATTTTATCATTTCAATCAAGAGTCTGCACTCTTTTTTCCACTCGGGAAGCCCTTCGCAGGTGAGTGGTTTTTTAACGAGGCGAGACTCTATTGTAAATTCTCATATCAAATTATAAATGAGAAAGTAGTTTCCCCAACTTGTGCATTCTTTACCATTCTTTCATTTACTACAAAGCCAAAAAAGCAAAATGCTTTAACATCGGCCAAAAGTTTTCACAAAATAATTAGCAAGTAGGTACAATTTAACTATAAAACTAAAATTATTACCTACGAAATTCTCTAAGGAGAATGTTTGACTTCAAATCGAAGTCTTCGCTCCTCAAAAAAAGAAAAAAAAAAGGGAATGACGTTTTCAAAAAGTTTTCTCTAAGGAGAATTTTGACGTTTTCAAAAATCTAAGGAATGTTTGGCTTTCGAAGTCTTCGCTCCTACTTAAAAAAAAGAAGGGGACGACGTTTTCAAAATTTCTCTAAGGAGAATGTTTGGCTTCAAATCGAAGTCTTCGCTCCTACTTCGCAAAAAAAAAGAAGGGGACGACGTTTTCAAAATTTCTCTAAGGAGAATTTTGACTTCAAATCGAAGTCTTCGCTCCTCACTTCACAAAAAGAAGGGGCGGACGTTTTCAAAATTTCTCTAAGGAGAATTTTGACTTCAAATCGAAGTCTTCGCTCTCACTTCAAAAAAAGAAGGGGACGGCGTTTTCAAAAATTCTCTAAGGAGAATGTTTGGACTTCAAAAAATTTCTCTAGGGGAGAATTTTTCAAAATTTCTAAGGAGAATGTTTGACTTCAAATCGAAGTCTTCGCTCCTCACTTCGTAAAAAAGAAGGGGACGACGTTTTCAAAAATTCTCTAAGGAGAATGTTTGACTTCAAATCAAGGGACGACGTTTTTCAAAATTCTCTAAGGAGAATTTTGACTTCAAATCTCTAAGGAGAATGTTTGACTTCTCAAAGTCTTCGCTCCTACTTCACAAAAAAAGAAGGGGACGACGTTTTCAAAATTTCTCTAAGGAGAATTTTGACTTCAAATCGAAGTCTTCGCTCCTCTTCGCAAAAAGAGAAGGGGACGGCGTTTTCAAAATTCTCTAAGGAAATATTTAGCTTCAAAGGTCTTCGCTCCTACTTTGCAAAAGAGAAGGGGGCACGTTTTTCAAAATCTTTCAAAAAAATAATTATTACTCCAAACAAAATATCCATTATTGATCCACATATACAAAGAAACAAGTTTACATAAAAAGATATTAATACATCTTACAAAGCATTTATTCAAGTTTACATACATCACAAACATACAAAGATTAAACAATCAAAACTCCTCGGAAGCAACACTAGTGGTCGCTTCACTCAAAATATCTTCAACAACTTCGTTAATTATTTTATCCCCGTATCTTGAAATATATCCCCAAAAACAAAGCTTGGGGACGCACTTGAAACACGATGATTGAAAACAAAATATTTCAAGGGAATAAGGAAAAACAAGGATAAGGACAAAAATAAAAACTTTGGCAATACAAATATTACCGTCCGATAGTACTAAAATCAACAACCCTAGGCATCCTATAAGAATCTTTCAATTTTGACTTCCCAAGGCATTTATTCACAAAACCACCAATATCAACATTGCCGAAGCCTCCAAGAATTCCGAAGTCTCAAAAACAAAATTATCCTTAGTAATCATAAGAGGCAAAACAACGATGATATCTTGCGCGCAGCTTCATTTTTGAGAAACTCAAGCGAAGATATTCCAAGATCAAAATTTGACATAAAATCACAAAACAAAATATAACTTCGCGATAATAAAAACTTCGCACTTCATAAAAACCATAAGTTTAAACAACATTACAAAGCTATTAACTTAACAAAATTTACAACAAATCCTTGCCAAACAAGTTTTGTTCCCTCTCAAAACACTCAAAATAAAAAGCTAACCCATAAAAAATAGCTAGTAGCCCCTTCTCTCACTAACATTGTTTCTTTCCCTTTTCTTCTCTTCTCGAGCCTTCCTCTCCTCTTCTTCCTTTCAGTTTTCTTCAAACCTTCTTCCTCCTATAAGATGTCAAGTTCAATCTGTTAAAAACAAAATAGGAAAACCAACAAACAAAAAAAGGGGAACAACTCAATAAAAAGAAGAGGAAAATATAATACCCTTTTAAACTTCTCCTTCACTTTCTCAAGGCAATGTTCTTGCCCACAATTACACCAATATTCTTCAAAAAATTTCTTACACAACAAATGAGTGCGTGGAGAAATTTGCAAACGGCATCTCCGTGAAAATTTGAAAAGTCTTTAGCAAAAAGGTATCGTACAGAGGATCTTTAGCTTCTTTCATAAGATGAAGAAGCGCTCGAGTGGAATACATGACACTTGTGTCTCGAGGCGGCTTGAACCATAACTCCAAGATCTTCATATTGCCTACAAAGCCACCGAAAAATGGGTCATATTCTCCAAGATCCCAACAAGGATCCTCGGGCATAGCTCCCCATTTCTCATAAGCTTTTTGCATAATTCCCAAGTCCTATCAAATCTCCGCTTCAAAAGTTCATCGGTTTCAATCTTCTTCTTCTCTAGAGATGCTTTTCTCTTTCTTAAGAGTCCCAATAGTAGTCTTCGCGCAATAGCAAGTTCATTCCTTTCTCTTTAATCAAGTGTCGAGGCCCCATGATATAATCGATCAAGTTCATGCGGTCATCAACAGCTTTGCCCTCTCTCAACTCTTTTTAGCGGCAAGTTGAGCCTTCAAGGACTCAATCTCATTAAAGAGTGACTTTCTCACAAACAGCAAAGGCGGCTGCACTATCCTCAAGTGATTTCCTAAGCCCACGATTGACAAGAGCACCCTATACATATAAAACAAATCGGTCGGAAAAAAGTTTCTAAATAAAAACTCCATGCACAAAGGATACAATCACAAATAAAAAAGAATTACCTTATACATCAAATTTATCCCAAAGATCGGCTAATTCCAATGGGTTCATCTTCGCTAGCTCGGCCAAAGATCGGGAACCGAAAAAGCATCATCTATACATTTAGACAATTGCTTTTTACGTTTTCTTCGAAAAGAACGCGAAGCTTATCTATACCAACTCCAACAAACTTATAAGAATCAAGATTGACTCCGCGATCAAAACAAAACTTCAAAGTATTACCCAAAGACTTTTGGATATCCTCGAAGAAATTTCTTGAGTCTCAACAAACTACTTGGAGTCGGATGATCTCCAGTACATCCTTCATAAATCCAACATCAATAATCTTCTCTTTGGATGAAGTTGAAGCATCGAGGGAAATATTGAGCTAAAAAACAAGAAGAAAATCAGCAAGTATAAATCTCAAAATAAAAATTAGCAAAGACAAAATAAAAAAAAAAACTTACCAATTTTTCTCACCCTTCTTTCAAAGGGCAAGGAATCTTACGTTGAGCCTCAACATTTACTAGAGACTCGACAAGCGACTCCGCTGATCCGCCTCAACCTCATCATCTACCACATCATCAAAATCATCAAAAGAAAAATTGGCAGTGCTGGTCCCCTTCTTTTGGAGTTTTTTCTTCACAACTTCAACGGCCTCATGAGGTCTTTCTTTCAAAGATTGTTCTACACAAAGGACAACTCAAGATAAGAAAATATAAATATATATGTATATTAAATTACTACAAACAAATTCATGTAGCATACCGGTTGTTTTTTTCAAAGATTCGTTTCAAAAACCTTATTAGGTTCTCAAACAAGCTCCGCATCGTGACGCATAAAGACTTCACCACCTTCATTTCTCTCAAGAATCTCGACATTGAATTGAGGAAGGATTTTACGGATTCACTAACAAGTGACTCTTATGAATATTTTTAGCTAACTTAGCTAATTCAAGACAATTATGGTCATCACATGAAGCGAAGTTGAAACTTTCGGCTTATTTGGAAAAGTAGGGGTTCAAAGCTTAAGTCTAGGCGAAGAAGGAGATGCGATGCAGTGGGAGAAGTTTCCCTCATTGCACTATCCAAGCCTTCACCACCATCACTGAAGTACCCAATTTCTGCGAAGACCCAAAATTTTGTAAATAACCGGCAAGCGGAGTAAGCAAATCCGGAGTTAGACCGGTAGGAGCAAAAAGCTTTGCAAATCTCTCTCACCTCTAATTCTTGAGCAAAATACCAAGAAGCGGAGCCTTAAACCATCAACTTCACTATCGGTAAGATCAAGTTATCAATCAAGTCCACAACCACTTTCTTAGCCTTCTTCTTTTGAGGCTTCGCAAGCGGTAGTCTTCGCAGAGGTCTTCGCGAAGAAGGCGGTTTCATCGTATCACTCCTCTTCCTCTTCAAATCCTTGTCAACATCATTCTTATCCTTTTTATCTCTCTTACGGGCATAAGCAGGAGGTGGACGAATCTTATAAGTTATATTGGCCAAATCAAAAATTCGATTCAACCTAATCTAATCTTCGCCAATAATCTCATCCATGAGTTTCCTTTCCGTATGTAGGTATTTCCCAAGCAACTCAACGACTTTCTTTTCAATAGCAGAAACAAAATCTTCCTCGGTTTTAAACTTCGAGGGCATCACAGTATCTCTGTCAGGAAAAATGTAGTCCATCTCTCTAATCTTCTTATTGTGATAACGAAGAAAATCCCACCCAGCGCGAAGTGGCCAAATACCAGCAGACCACATACTCCTCAACCAAATCACGAGTAGATTGTTGAGAAACAACTTTTCCAAAAGCCTTTAAACATTGAGCAAGTTTTTGACTTAGTGAAACCGGGCTTGCACTCAAATTTTTTCTTTATGCATTCGCGAAGCTAGAGGATAGCCCTTTACAATACCCCTCCTACCAAGCTTCTCTTCCACCATTGGGACTTTGTGATAAAACCAATAGTTGTACCAACCTTCAGTCCACTTATTCTTTGATGCAGGAGAAATTTGCTTACGGCCCTCGGCGTTTTTAAAACTACAAAGCATCCAAAATCTGACTTCATCATGCGCGGCTCAATCTTCGAGATCGAAATTGAGTATGCAATTCATGCAAAGCACAAAATGCATCAATATCTGGTTTCACTTCTTGACTCCTCACAGCCCAAATAAAAACTGACAATTTGACTATAGCGTTTGGAGTCAAATGATGCATCTCAATGTTGTACTTTTTAAACACCTCCCCGAGAAAGTCTTGAGGTGGCATGCGAAGACCCGCAGAAAACAAATCTTTAAAAACAATGCATTCATCTGGCTCAGGCTTAGGAATCTTCTCATCAGGCCGCTTGGCCTATATTGACCCACCCCGAGCACACCATCTTTAACCATCTTTTGAAAATCTTCTTCAGTCATTTTACTACGACCAAAGGTCAGGGAAATCCTATCATCAGGAAGCAACTCTGATTCTGAAGCCGAAACATCCGAAAGTCCCTCATCTGAATTATCTTGTTGAGAGTTAACTTCCTCATCAACTTCTTGCTCTTAAGAACCAGGCAAGATATCCTCAACAAGAGCCATTCTAAGATAAAGGAAAAAATAAAAACTTAGAACCATCAAAACAAAGATAAAAAAGTGAAGATACACTTGAAAAGAAAGATACACCTCAATAAAGGAAATAGAAGGAAAAAGCTTGCAAGTCCAAATTTCAACTTCGCAAGCAAACTTTGACTTCGCGTCACAGAAATTTTTTTTTCAAAAAGGTGGCCCCTCTTCGAAAAGATGAAGAAAACAAGGGGGGTCCTTCGCTATTTATAGACCCCTTTCGGTCAAACAGTCAAACTAGCCAAAAAAAAAAAACAACACACACAATCTAGCGAAGTTATCCACAAAAACAAATTCAAAAGTCCAACTTCAAAGTCTGGGACGACGTTTTGACCGAAACAAAGTTTTAACAAAACTTATGATTCGTGGGTTTCATGCCTTTGAAGTCGGCCTTCGCCCACGAGGGGCTGCTGTTGGGATCTAACTTTGATTTCTACTTTAAACTCTCGTCCCAGACTTTGAAGATTTTTTCAGATCAGTCACAGAAGAAAGACAAGCTTCATTACCGAAGGAGGCATCGCGAAGTTTTAGGCTTCGTGAAAAAGTAACAAAGGTGACATCGTAAAGTCTAAAGACAGAGATCCAAGCGAAGATGATCACTACGGCTTCGCTGAAAGATTTCCAAGTCATCCCCGAAGGAACAAAAAAAGCATCGCGAAGGTGAAGATTATCATTTGGGACATTGCGAAGATAAGGAAGGCTTCTTCGCTGGGAAAGAAACTTTGTAAAAGATCTTTTCGGGATTCTTATTATTTTTGTACAACTACGAAGCCAGGGGGGGACTATAAATACCCCCTGAGCTCCCTTGTAATGGCCATGTTGAATGGCCACTTTGTAAACCATATCATCATCAATAACATGTTGTGTTGAGCATTCACCCAACATACACCCTCTTCATGCTTCATGGCTAAGGCCACCAAGGTACAAGCTATCACTAAGGATGATGATGATGCTAGTAATAGTGATAGTGATAGTGATGATGAGGAGCCTACTCATACCTTGGGGGAATTGCATGTCATGCTTGATGATTGCACTAACATGTACATGGAAAGTAGAAAGGAATGCAAGGGGTTGATTAAGGAGAGAAACACCCTTAAGCAACAACTTGATGAGCTTAGGGCCTCTTATGAGAGTCTAAAGGTAGACCATAAGAAGCTTGAAAAGTCTCACTCCAAGCTTGAGAAAGCTCATTCCTCTCTTATTAAAGAAAAGGAAAGCATGAGCATGCATGGGGCAAAGGTAGTTACATGTGATGCTAGCATATCTTGTGATATTCTTGTTGACCCTTTGCCTAGTTCTTCATATGTTTCTCCGACATGTGTTGCTTCTACTAATACCTCTAGCACGTCTACTTCTAGTGATGCAACTTGCAATGCTATGCTCTTAAATGAGAATGCTAATTTGAAGACACTAGTACCCAGATGATTTTGCGTGACGGGCGAATTAGATTTTGTGTGGCGGGCATTCGAGCCCGTCACTAATGAAAGGTCACGGTTAGTCACGGAATAACCATGGCGGGCTACGGTGCCCATCACGGTTAATCGATTAACCGTGGCGGGCGAATTATAATGCCCGCCATGGTCAAAGTTTTGAAAAAAAAAAAAATGCAAAAAACCACGATAGGCCCGCCGAGCCATCTACGGGCCCGCCCGAGCCCATCTACGGGAGCTGCGCCGCCGCCACGGGATCCGTCCGCGCCCGCGCGCCGCCGTCGTCCCGGCGCATTGTCGCCCGCCGGAAAGCGTGGAGGGAGGAGGATCCGATCCCCGCCCGGTGGAGTAGCTCGCCGGGAAGAGTGTCGCCGCTGCTCCTAGGGTTGGGGAAGAGCGCCACCGCCGGATCCGTTGGGGAGGGACGGCGAGCCGCCGGATCCATGGAGGACGAGGGCGGCGCTGCCGGATCCGTGGGAGAAGAGGCCACCGCCGCCGGATCCGCCGAGGATGACTCAATCCGCCGGATCCGCCGCGTCCTCCGCACAAACGCCGCTCTCTCCATGCGCCGCGTCCTCCACCGCTCGATGTGGAGAACCACGGTAGGAGCAAACGCCGCCTCTCCATACGCCGCTGTGAGGAGACCCGCATGGATGCATGCGTGCCTGCGCGTGGTTGAGAAGGAGTGGGACTTGTGCGGTGGAGAAAGAGGGACGGAGAAGAGACCGAACATGAGTGGAGAAATATGAGTTGGCAGCGCATCCAAACCCTAACTTTCTATTATAGAGTTGGCTCCCCAATTAGGCCTCGTCTGGGCTTTTTGGGCCTGTTTTTTTACATGACGGGCCTTATATGACGCCCGCTACGAAAAATCGATTTTCCGTGGCGGGCACGTTATAATGCCCGTCACGGAAAATATATATTAACCGTGGCGGGCGGTTTTAACGCGTGCGCCACGCAAAAAATAAAACTGCATGTGGCGGACGTATTAACCGTGACGGGCAAAAAAAGTGCCCGCCACGGTTAATATTTTGAGGTGTCACGCAAAATCAATTCGTTACTAGTGAGAGTGAAGTAAAGAAGCTCAATCACACCTTGGCTAAGGCTTATGGTGGTGAGGACCGCTTGCTTATGTGCTTGGGTAGCCAAAGAGCCTCTCTCTACAAAGAGGGTTTGGGCTATATCCCCAAGAAAGGCAAGGCCACCTTTGTTAGTCACAAAACAAGCTTTGTGAAGAACAATGGTAGCTATTGCAAAGCTTGAAGCAAGTTGGTCATGTAGAGCAAAAATACATGAACAAGAAAACCCATGTTTCTTCTATGAAGCTTGACAACTCCTTATATGCTAAAAGCAATGGTGTTCGTGCTAAGTTCATTGGTGCACCATGGATGGGCTCAAGGAAGAAAGCCATTTGGGTATCAATTACCGTGCCGGAGGAGAGCATTGGATCATGGATAGTGGGTGCACTCAACATATGACTGGGGATTCTCATATGTTCAAATCAATTAGCATCAAGGGCATTGATGAGTATGAGTCTATCACATTTGGCAATGACAAGAAAGGAAATGTCTTGGGGCTTGGAAAGATTGCAATTACACAAGAAAAGAGCTTATCCAAAGTGTTGCTAGTTGACAATCTTGATTACAACCTATTGTCGGTCTCTCAACTTTGTGATCTTGGCTACAAATGCATATTCACTAGTCAAGGAGTTGAAGTGGTTAGTGGTGATGGGACCAATATGATCTTCAATGGATTTAGATATGGTGATCTCTATCTAGTGGACTTCAAATCAAAAGAGGCCAAGTTGACTACATGTCTACTCTCAAAGGCTAGTAAAGGTTGGTTGTGGCATAGAAGGCTTGGTCATGTTGGGATAAAGCAATTGAACAAGTTAGTGAAGCATGACTTGGTTAGAGGCTTGAGTGATGTCACATTTGAGAAGGACAAACCTTGTGGTGCTTGTCAAGCTAGGAAACAACATGGAAATGCACATCCATCCAAGAGCACAATGAGTACAAGCAAAGCATTTGAGTTATTGCACATGGACTTGTTTGGGCCAACAACATACACTAGCATTGGTGGCAACAAGTATGGTTTTGTCATAGTTGACGACTACACTAGATACACATGGGTGTTCTTTCTTCATGACAAGAGTGATGTGTTCGAACTATTCAAGACCTTTGTCAAGAGATGCCAAAATGAGTTTGAAACATCCATCAAGAAGATTAGAAGTGACAATGGGAGTGAATTCAAGAATACAAGAATAGATGAGTTGTGTGATGAGCTTGGAATTGGACATCAATTCTCATCAACCTACACTCCACAATCAAATGGTTTAGTTGAGAGGAAGCATAGAACCTTGATTAAAATGGCAAGATCAATGCTTAGTGAATACAATATTAGCCATTCCTTTTGGGCCGAAGCAATCAATACGGCTTGCTATTGTAGCAACCGTCTCTATTGCCATGGTATGCTTGGGAACACACCCTATGAGTTGTTAAATGGAAGGAAGCCCAATATTGGTTACTTTAGAGTCTTTGGATGCAATTGCTACATTCTCAAGAAAGGCACAAGATTGGGCAAGTTTGACAAGAAATGTGATGAAGGTTTCCTAGTTGGATATTCAACCACAAGCAAGGCCTATAGAGTTTGGAACTTGGGTAGTGGTCAACTTAAAGAGGTTCATGATGTTGAATTTGATGAAACCCAAGGCTCTTAAAGTGAAGTTGAAAATCATGATGATGTGAGTGGTTACAACTTGGAGAATGCTATGAGCAACATGGACATTGGGGACATTAGACCAACACAAGTTGAAGAAGATGATGATGCTCCATTGCCTAACACTACGGTTGAGATTGAAACAAATGAAGAAAGCACTAGTGGTTCTCAAGATGAAGATCAAGATCAACAAGCTAGTACACCATCTCATCCTAGTCATCAAGTGTAAGTGATGCAACCTTCAAACATTGCAAGAAATCATCCACTAGATCAAATTGTTGGTTACATTAATAGTGGAGTGATTACAAGAGGAAGATTGGCTTCATTTTGTGCACATCATGCCTTTGTGTCTCAAGAAGAACCAAAGAACATTGAGAAAGCATTGGAAAAGGAAGATTGGATTAATGCTATGCATGAAGAGCTAAACAATTTCAACAGGAATGATGTTTGGGAGCTAGTGGAAAGGCCAAAGGACTACAATGTGATTGGAACCAAGTGGGTCTTCAAGAACAAGCAAGATCAAGATGGAATTATGGTTAGAAACAAGGCAAGACTAGTGGCACAAGGTTACACACAAGTAGCGGGTCTTAACTTTGGAGAAACCTATGCTCCGGTTGCTAGATTGGCGAGGCAATTAGAATCTTGCTAGCTTATGCATGTGCTCATGATATCAAGTTATATCAAATTGATGTGAAGAGTGCATTCTTGAATGGCTTCATCAATGAATTGCTATATGTTGAACAACCACTGGGCTTTGAAGATGAAAAGTATCCCACATTATGTAAAAAAAGGTCTCTACAGTCGCGCGTTGAGGGCTTCTGATCAGCAAGCGTCTCGCCCATTAGGGTCTCTAAATGTCCGACTTTACAGACCAAAACCTTACCGAGGGTCTCGTAACACACTTTATCACGAGACGGTTTTTCGCTGGTGCGTGACCTCGTTTTTGCTCGACCGTAGTGAACGGTACCTACGAGACAAGTTTTTCTATGAAGCGACCGCTTTTCTACGTAACGTTACGAACACGCAAAGATGAATAAAGCGACCGTATCCCTTCCAAAGTTACCGACGCGACGGCCCAATGTGTGATCGCGGACGACTTCGCATGTACTCTGAACGGTCGTGTCAAAGAGCGCCTATTAACGGGCCACACGCCGTCGGCGGTATCGCACCGCGGCAGAATGCTTGTTAGAATCTTACTGACACGCGGCGATAAAATTGTTCGTGACGCTTTCCTTATCTGAGACACATTCAAAAATGCAACCGCTCGTGTCTTTGTTCGTCACCCATACTGACGCCGCCACACGCAGCGTCGCGGGTTTGTACTACTTACGCATTACACGCCTTCGTTTATCCGCTCGTGAATGTGGATTCGTTTACGACACCTGCTCTTGTACCCGACCGTGTTTTCTTATGTTTACGGGCGCTTAGCACCTAAAATCGACCGCACTGTGCGGAGACTACGAGTGACGCTTACAACGACCCATCGATCGTAACTCTTGGAAAATTAAAGACGCCAAGACCGCTACGTGTGTGTCGCAACGAGGTTGACATTTCGGGACGCTTAATTTTCGGGAGCGCAACGTAAAAATCTGCTAAAACAACCGGCGCGCATCGGGGCGAGACAGTATGTAACTATCCAGGAGGCTTGAGACGCCTCTTAGACAGGTTGACGCGTGTCGTGTCAATGATGACGTTACGCACACTGCATGCCTTAGAATCGTCGACACCACAAAGCATTGATATTATTAATACGTGTATATAATACATATACATAGGTCCAAGCACAAACAAATGGTCGACGCCAAAGCATTAAAAATTCAAGTGTATCGATTGTTCTTCACACGCACCTAGTTGTTCGGAGGCACGCCACGCATTGTTCACAACACAAATAACACAATTCACGTGCATGTATCCACCTCATCGTGATGCAAAGCAAAGGGAACGAAGCAACTCACGGTTTACATTTAATCGAAATAGTCGCCGTCGGGGTTGATGACATGTTCCATAAGAAACTTGGCGATCTTCTCTCTAATATCACCCAAATTGAACGGTTCAATCGTTCAAGTCAAAATCCTAATACAAAGAAAAGGTAGCCATAATCGTTTTGTTGTACACATGGTCTTTATCGCCAAACAAAGATAGGCACAAGATGGAGCCGCACTTCGAAGTTACCTCGTGATGATCCAAATGAGCTTGATTCATCGCAACCATCAAGTGGTGCGCCGTGTAGAACCCACATGTCTTGTTATCGGGTTGTGTAAAAAGACCGCAAACATATGAAACACAAAGTGGTTATTCGCTGAATGGAAACCCAAGTGGCAAGTGCACAACTTCAGGAGAAGCACAACAATTACTTTTGCATACTTGGCGTGAACCACAAACTTTTGCATCCTTGTCCCCTTTGGATTGAAAACATGCTCAACAAGGCTACACATGAGTAAAATGTAAAAAGGTCACATTCTTTTCTATTTTTAGTAACATAATTAAGAAAAAAATGCATGGGTCGATGTAGGTTAGGAAACACTCTTTGTTGTATTAAAGTTTTCAACGGGAGCGTTTCGTCTTTCTTTGGGCGCAGAGTCAACGAAATAGACTTTCCTCCACTTGATAGCTATGACAACAAAGAATCCGGTGTTGGCTCGATTATCGCAAACATGACAAAGTCCTTGTCATGATGCTTCCGTGAGGCCAAATTCTAGATATGTACGGCCCTTGCCGAGAGGCCCATCATCCTTCACCCTTCTTCAAGGTCAATGGCTCGGGATCAAGAAAGCCAACCGACAAAGACGAGGCCCTCGCTTCTCGGAGCAGGCATCTAGGAATAGAGAAGCATGCAAAGCAAATTTAGTAAGCAATAGATGAAAGAGGCATCCCGAATGAGTCCACAATAGAAGAAATTGTACTCACGGTGTCATGCAATGGAAGGATGGCCACATCCAATCCATCCGGTGTCATGAGGTCAAACAGTCGTCGAAACCCACATTGATCTTAGCCTCTTCGTGCGTGTCACGCCAAAAGGCCGCTTTCCCGTCGCGATGCAAGAACGCCACCATGTTTGGACCGGCCGCTTGCATGCACCACCCATGAAGAGCAAAGACAACAAGGCCCTACCGCACTAAGTCTGTTCGCGTGTGAGCTTTGGAGATCCATGCTTGTACTTAGGGTTGGCGGTCGCACCGAAGGGCACTTTCGAATTGCTTCGGTCATAAGGGACGACCCCTTACGGGAAAGTATGCCGTCACCGTTGGATGCTCTATGCCTCTTGCCCGAAACATGCTTGTTTGGAACACCGGGCTTACATTTTGCTTCCGCTTCTCGGCCGCACTCGAGAGGCACTCGGACATTCTTGTCATGCGAGCCACTCCCAGCGTTCTCAGCCCTTGCGGTCTGCGAGGCACTCTCATCATTCATGCCTTGAGAGCCGGTTTCGCATTGTTAGCCGATGCACTCGCAAGGCAACCGAACGTCATTGGCATGAGTGCGAAGTCGCCGCATTCCGATCCATTGCACCCCGAGAGGCACTCGATCACCATTGGCATGCAAGCTAGTCATCTCATTCCCACCCATTGCACTCGAGTCCGAGAGGGACTCGGTCATTGCCGTCATCCCCATTTAATAACCCGGTGCGTGCCATATGGTCCTTTAGACCGACTAATACCCCGGAGACGTAAGGCAAAAGGAGGTTTTGGTGCGTAACAAGACGGCCGTTGGGGTGTTACAATCATAAGGTCTCGCGCTCCCAATGGATCCTCTTAAAAATAGCTTTGGCCAAGAGTCTTAATTTCACCGTCGGCGGATCCAAAGAGTGTAGCATCAAAACCAGGATTTACATGTTCAATCGTTACAACAAAGATGTGTCGCCGGTATTGGTTGACCCTCAAGTAGCTCGGGTGATTTGGGTGTACCTTTCCCCTAGCTACCTCAACCTGATAACCTCCAGTCTTCGTTACAAGGGTACATCGTTCTGGATTGGAAACCTCAGGTGCAGCATCCAGTTAGGCATCCGGATTGGCTGAGGCGCAGCTGCTCTTCAGTCCACCTGCAGCGCTAGGGGTGTTGCCAGGCGGGGAACCTTGTGCTTGTGCTTGTGCTGCTTGTGCTTCTTGCAACGCCACCACCTGACCTTGGAGCTCATCCAATCTAGCGAAAATCTCTTCTCTAACTGCTGTGGCCGCCGACTTCCTCTTTCTGTACATGTCGGTGCAATCCGGCCAATTCCTCCAACCACACGAACTAGACACCCCACGCACACGCCCCCTGCGTTTCGGGCGTGCCCAGACCCCCGTGGAGCAGATCTCTTTCCCTTACACCAGTGACCTCAGAAGAAGCATGGGCTGCCTTTAAAATCTGCTCACCTAAAGCCTGAGCTGCTTCATCGTTCCAAACAATTTGAGCCCTGTCACCTAACAATTCCAGGTGGCTGCGTCCACGCAAAAAAGCCGTAGCGCGGACCTTAGGATATTTGTCCCAAGGATTCTGGATTACTTTGTCGACTAAGTCCCTGTCCTCCTTCGCCCACCTTTCAGACATTGCTTCATGTTGACATTTCTTAGCGCAATCAAAGGAAACAGGTATAAAACCCATCCCCAATAACGGCGCGCGAATGCGCCGCCGACATTCCCAAATAAAACCACCATGTCGGTGATCCGAAAGGGATTGTCAACGGGATAGATCTTGCCATCTTAGATATTTCATCCACAAGCGCACGGATCTATCATTGTAGCATTTCACCGGAAGTATTCGTGGTATCGTTATTTATATTTTCCCAAAGGAAGGCATGTGATTAATAAGCTAGCATGGCATCCGAATAGAGGAACATGTGTTTGCTTAGACCAAATTGTTCATAACAGGGGTAAGCAATAACGGTTTATGGATAGTGTGACACACACTTAAGAATCCACCAAACAAAAGGATAAAGAAAATAGATAAAGAATAAATGAATAACCTAATGGAGTA
Source organism: Hyparrhenia diplandra (assembly GCA_015847255.1). Classification (NCBI taxonomy): domain Eukaryota; kingdom Viridiplantae; phylum Streptophyta; class Magnoliopsida; order Poales; family Poaceae; genus Hyparrhenia; species Hyparrhenia diplandra. The sequence continues at coordinate 751,621 of JADLZK010010000.1, forward strand.
ATTCTAATGTATCTAGTCATGGCCATACAAATGAATAGCTAGGATCATATGCAAACCGATTTAGGCATGGTTAGGTCTAGGATAACAGGGGAGACTCCCGGATACCATACGGCCCGATGGGAAGCATTTACGAACTCCTACAAAGACATACGAACGTGGGGGATTTCAAGGGACGGTCAAGGCTTGTCACGACCAAGCCGCCTACCCCCTCAACCGTGGCATGCACTCATATTCGCAGGTGTCATAATACCCGGGCACCATGCCCGCATATCAGAGCACTACTCTTGTCCCCCCAGGATCCCCACTCATCGAATGGACGGACTAGAACAAGAGCAAACCCGAAGGAACACGAACCGATATCCCACCTCTAATCAAGTTAGGCATATGATGATCGATGATGAACTGAGATGAACATGTCAAGATTATGATATGTAAACTATATACTAGTTCATATACCAACACAAGAACATGAACAAGACTATACTCTAGTTCATAAGTTAGGCCAAGAACATAGATATAAGACTTGCAAATAGAAGAATGCTCCATTGAGAAGATATATTACCAAGGCACTTTCTTCTAGGAGACAAGCCCTCCTTGTAGCTCTTCTACTCCAAGTTCTAACCAAGAACTAAGAAGAAGAAGAAAGAAGAAGTAGAAGAAGAGAGAGAGGTAGAGGTGGTAGAGAGAGGAAGATTGCCTGGTTTCTTCGGACTCCAAGTGGTGTGTGTTGAGAGAGGAGGAGAGGGGGACTACTTATACACTTGGAGGAGGGGCCTAAGTGCTAATTTACACCAAAACCGACCTGGTAAACCTTCCTAATCGAGAGCAAACCGACCATCCCACGGCAAGTAACCCCCATTTGGCGGGTGCATGAACCGCCTCCCCGAGGTTGGGCGAAACCGCCTCGGGGAGGGTGCGGCCGCACTGGGTGTGGTGCGCGGCGCACCCCTCGGCTCGGCCCGCCCGGGTCTCGGTGGGGTGTCGTCCTTCGTCTTGAAAAGTTGTGGGCCGGGCTTGGCTCGCCCAATTTTGATGTTTTGGGTCGATTTGCTCCTAGGCTTGTGTTTTGCAATAATACGCTTTCCGGATGGCGTACTTTTGGTCGATTTTCCACTTGCTTTTATTATAAATCTGCAAAATAAAATACTAGACACTACAAGTGGAATTTTATTAGTGATAAATGCATATGAGTATAAAAGGTATAGTTTTACTCCCTTTATGGTAGAAAGTTGACGGAAAAATATGTCGTTGGTGACCGTCAACAAACTCCCCAAGCTTACCCTTTGCGCGTCCTCGAGCAAAAAGAGATAAGTACTTGGTTGTTGATCAGGAGTTGCTACTATGCCGATTACATTTCACAAGTGCCGGGGTTATAATAAGATTTTCTACTAGAGTTTGAATAAAATGGCACATTTTTTTCCCACCCCTTTATTTTCTTTCATCGTAGCGGGGCTTTTTAGCTTTTCTCAAAGTCTTGGCGGTTGCCGATAGAACGGTTATAACAGATATACTTATCATTCATCCTTTCGATCAACTTTTTATCCAGGGATTTATTTATTTAGACAATATTTTTTTTAAGAAAGTATGGGCTTTATTGCTATATATTTTTTTTGGAGAGGTGGGCTCTACTCGCCCTAGACTTTTGTCTTTTATTTCCTCTCTTTCTTTCTCTTCTTTTTTTTTTTTAGAGATGTGGGCTCTACTCGCCCTCGGACACATGTCCATTATTCATCTCATTTTTTTTAAGCATAGCCCATATCATTTCTTTTTTTCAAAGTAGATTTCTCGGATGTCAAGTTTCTCTTTTTGGACGAAATCATAGCAAATCCATTTATACCATATCATACTTGGCAACAACTTAGACTAGATAGAGCCTATGCAACCCACTTGAATCAGGTTTTTCAGGATGAGTTTTTAGACTTAGCCACTAAACCCAAACTTTAGAGAAATTCGAATTATAAACTAGGCAATGTGCAAAACATAAGACAGAGCAACTATTCATCATTTCAACAAGGGACTAAGACTAAACATTTTTATAACTCATATGTATAAGCATTAAGGCACATAGAAGAGCTACTTATTCTATTTTTGGATTTTTTTAGTTTTAGTTTTTTTTTTTCAAATGCAAGGTTGCTGAAATTTAAACATGCTAAAATAAAATAAAATTTGATGAAAGTAAATATGCAATGCAATGATACTGTGGGGGTTCTCCCCAAGCTATCTGGAGGCCTACCGATCGAGGATCGAAACCTTGGTACCTCCGAATGCTTCCTCGCGTGGGCGTTGAGTAGCCATGTTGGACTCCAATTGGGCCCATCTCTGCCGACTCTGCCGCTCCCGGTTCGCCGCCATCATGCGGTGTTTCGCACATGGGTATTGAGCGTGTGCTCAATGTTCCTAGTGCGGACGCCGAGGTCGCATTTGGATACCGATAGCCTCCACCCCTTGTGGTGGCCGCTTCGCGGCCGGATCGGGCGGAGGCATATCGTCCGAGCCGTCATCGAAGTCAAATCTGTTGGCCCTCCATGCCGCTTTGTATCTCCTTCGGGCCACTCGATGGTGCCGGTGTTTGAGGCGGCGGCTCCCATCTAGGATCATACCGGGGTATTACCCCCAGGGGTCCCCATAGGATGAGGCCATCTTTGCTGAAACACCGTGTGTAGTGGCCGTGCGTGGCCGTGGGCCGTGGCGTGAAGTAGGGCCCATGGGAAGAGGATCCGACCTCCGGTCTCCCGATTACTGCGTGAGGAACCGATGGGGGTGTCTTTCTGCGCAAGCTATCGCCATCTCGAGCTTAAATGTTAGTACGGCTTTTGTACAACTCGTAAGTCCGGGTTAGGTAACCGAACTATAGCCGGGGAAAAGATGACCAAGCTCGCCGGATGGTAAAATCTTAACTAAATGCCCCCGCACAAGCCTGCGCTTGATCCAAAAATCCTCAGGTGTGGAAATGTACTCTATCTGGCCGATTATCCAAAGCTCCAATCGTAGAAGCGAGGTGTGTGATGATAAGACATGTGCAGTGACAGAACAAAGAACTTTCGTGATAATATGTAAAAAGTTCCCGCACATCTCTACCACTTTGGAGCTACTTTTTTCCTTGTGGACAATAGCATAGAGTAATTTCAATTCAACCTCATTCACCCATCTAACCCCGTGTCTAGGAAACAAAGTCGGCGAGATCCAATGATGGATATATCTAAGTGATGGGTGCTGGATCTGTGAGTGGCGAGGTTTGAAAGTACCGGCCTCGTGAGCACCGGATATCTCCTCCCAAAAGTGATTTCTGACAAAGCCGGGGAGAGCAGCATCTATGTTTAGTGCACATCTATAGCTGAAACCCCAGTGACGAGCCAGTCCGCCCACGTAACATGATAAAGTGTACCAAAGAGGCGGAAAGAAATTCCTAGCTGGTCCTCTACTAGTGTGCATAAAAACTGGATTGTCAGGAGGCGAGAACCTTCCTCCTCAAGAGGGGGAATATCCTGCCACCCGACTGCTCTCTAAAGGATAGGGAATTCATCGTCCATACCGTTTGTTCGAGGAGTTCGAGTCGATTAGGGCGTGTGCCGGAACACGCGGTCCTTGAGTAGGAGATATGCTTGAATCTCCCGATTTCCACGGATGTCGAGGTACGGCGCGTCGGCCGTCGATTGTCGGGGAGCTTGAGCTTCTTCCTCCCCGACAGGTCGGCGTCTTCTTGCATGGGGAGCCTTCGAGGTCGTCGAAGTTGAGGGCGAGCTTGTGCTTGTATGCCGTGAGCTTCGCCTTGATGACCGCCTCAACCCGGCCGAAGAATTCCCCGGTTTTCTTCATGGCTCTTGCAAAAACAATTAAGCGAGACCTCGGGAGTGCAAGGGTTAGTTGAAAGTATGAACTTTCACACCCGCGATCTTGACCGGTGCTCGGGCTATTTATAGCCGAGCCAACGGCCGAGGGCCGCTCCACACAACGGCTAGGAGCCGTTGGCGAAGACGGCCCAGACGGCGCCCGCCAGGTGCGGGCGCACCTTGGGGTGCACGCGCACCGCCCGAGGCGCCGCTGCCGTGCTTTGGTCGGGCGTGCTCAACGGTCACGAAAAGTTCGGGGCCGTTGTTTGGTCGCGGCCGGTTCGACCGTTTTTTTTTCCCTTTTTGAATTTCTCCAAAAAAATTCAAATATAAATTTATTTTAAATAGAAAAATTATTTTAAAAAATATTTTTGTATATACTTTTTATGTAGAAAATATTTTTTCTTTATTTCCATGAAAGAATTTATTTTATTTATAAAGATTTTTATTTTAGTTTTCAAAAGTATTTACTTATAGATTTTATATAACAAATATTTTTTTGTTTATTTTGATAATAAAATATTTTATAAAACACATTTTTTTAGGGGCAGGTTATTTATAGTCGGCCTATCGACTCTCCCCTTGCTTATTGGCGGCAAGCACCGCCTCCGGGGTCTCTCGAGTCGATCCTTCAATACTCCACACCGGTTTCGATGATGTTGATATCCGGGTGTGTTGTTGTTTGTACCCGATGAATGGGCACTTTACCGCCTTTACTCTCGACGTGGAAGACTATGAAGCCTTTTCCCCATGCAGATATCGGCTTTGGTCAGATAGAGAAACGGTCTCCCCGGGAGGAGAGACGTATCCTCCGATGGGCCCATATCCGAGGATCACAAAATCTACGGGATGTACTCCGTCTCGTATTTTGACTAGCACGTCTTCGAGTATTCCCTCCGGCCGCCTTATTGATTGATCTCGCCATTTGGAGGACGAAGTTGGCGGGGAGTAAGTGTCCCTCCATGGATTCTCGTTGAAGGTGGCCTTGGACATCACATTGATATTGGCCCCCGTGTCACGTAATGCATTGACGAAGGTGTGGGGGGGCCAACAGCGCGGCCCGATAAGCGGGACGCCCGTGGTCGCCCTTCTTGGCAATGAATGGCGAGCTCATAGGGATCTTCTTTAGCTCATTTGGTTGATCGAGCCTTAGAGATATCATGTTAACTTCTTCGTGCGGGACCTCAGGTTGCCCCGGGATCCTACCCGAAGTCGTTAAGCGGCACTTGGGCAAAGCAATCGGGCCAATTTGTGTTTCTATCATTTTGTTGAAGCTGAGTTGATTCTTCACAGCTGACGTCAACCCTTCGAGCTTATTATTCACCACTTCAAGGATTTTGTCTTGATGGCTCATCTTTTTGGTGAGATTTTCGTTAATCTTGGCTTGGCCCAATACCAGGTCCTTTAATGACGGCTGACCAGAGTTGTAGTTGGAGTTGTATCCCTGGTTGCCTTGAAATGGTGGCTTGGACTGGTTGTTCCAGCCTTGCTGAGGTTGGTGATACCCGTTGCTGTTGTTGATGAAGGCAGCTTCTTCACGGGTCTCAAGGCAGTTATCCCCTGAGTGGCCAACTTCACCACACGTCTCACACGTCATGTGAGCGCCTCGTGGTGTAAACCGGGCGCCGCCGGGTAGTAGAGTCGTGGCCGCGCTCTTCCGCCTTCTTCAGCCAGTAGATCCATTTTTTGCGGCAAGCATATCCGCCTCCTTCACGGTATGCATGCCTTTTTGTGTTTTGGCTAGGGCTCTATCTTCTCCCCAGCTCGATTTGCCACCATTTTGTCAATCGTGGGCTGTTGCCCGATCGATGGTGAGCGATAGAAATGCGCCACCGGCGGGCGGCGTCGAGGTGCCCTTTGATATGGCCGTGAGACCATTGTAGAAGTTTTGGAGCACCAGCCAATTCTCCATCCCGTGGTGCGGGCATGCTAGAATGTATTCTTACGGCCTCTCCCACGCCCGGAATGGGTTCCATTGATGTCCGGGCGGAAATTGGCGATCCTCCCCCTCGTGGCATTGGTTTTGCCCATGGGGAAGAACTTAGCCAGAACGCCGCGGAGCATTTGGCCCACGCATCGACGACTTCCTTGTCCTTGTAGAACCAGCATTTTCGCCTTCCCCACGAGGGAGAAAGGAAACAAGCGGAGCCCGATGATGTCCGGTTCGACGCCCTGATAACGCATTGTGTCGCACGGCTCAAGGAAGTGTTGGAGATGAGCGTTGGCGCCCTCGCTAGGCAGATCCACGAATGGACCGGCGCGCACCATGGTGATCAGCCCAAAGGCGCAGGTTCAAAGTTCTTGTCCGCCACATTCACCACCGCCCTGGGCACGTTGGTGACAATGAGTAGAGAAATCGCCAAGCAGCCGACGACTCGGGCCATGGCTTGAGATGCGGTTGGTGCGGGGATGTCGGTCTCGACCGTCGGGTTCCGCCGAAGAAGAAGCGGCATGAGACCTGTTCTTCCTTAGGAGTGCCTCCGGATCGGAGATGAAGTTTTTCCGCAGCTTGGAAACCCGACATACACTATCCCGTTTTTCACCCACAACAGAGAGAAAACATAAAGATTAACCTGTATGAGCAAATGGTAGCCACGCACGCACGCACGTTCATATTCATAGCCAGCTATTTTATTGTTTTTTTCACAATGCCTTCCCTAAGAACGGTGCGTAAAATGCTTGTTGACATTTCTTAGCGCAATCAAAGGAAACAGTATAAAACCCATCCCCAATAACAGCGCCCTTTAAAATGCGCCGCCGACATTTCCAAATAAAACCACCATGTCGGTGATCCGAAAGGGATTGTCAACGGGATAGATCTTGCCATCTTAGATATTTCATCCAAGCGTTTACACGGATCTATCATTGTAGCATTTCACCCTAAGTATTCGTGGTATCGTTATTTATATTTTCCCAAAGGAAGGCATGTGATTAATAAGCTAGCATGGCATCTAAATAGAGGAACATGTATTTGCTTAGACCAAATTGTTCATAACAGGGGTAAGCAATAACGGTTTATGGATAGTGTGACACACACTTAAGAATCCACCAAAGAAAAGGATAAAGAAAATAGATAAAGAATAAATGAATAACCTAATGGAGTAATTCTAATGTATCTAGTCATGGCCATACAAATGAATAGCTAGGATCATATGCAAACCGATTTAGGCATGGTTAGGTCTAGGATAACAGGGAGACCGGATACCATACGGCCCGATGGGAAGCATTTACGAACTCCTACAAAGACATACGAACGTGGGTGGATTTCAAGGGGACGGTCAAGGCTTGTCACGACCAAGCCGCCTACCCCTCAACCGTGGCATGCACTCATATTCGCGGGTGTCGTAATACCCGGGCACCATGCCCAAGATATCGAGCACTACTCTTGTCCCCCGGGATCCCCACTCGTCGAATGGACGGACTAGAACAAGAGCAAACCCGAAAGAACAACGAACCGATATCCCACCTCTAATCAAGTTAGGCATATGATGATCGATTATGAACTGAGATGAACATGTCAAGATTATGATATGTAAACTATATACTAGTTCATATACCAACACAAGAACATGAACAAGACTATACTCTAGTTCATAAGTTAGGCCAAGAACATAGATATAAGACTTGCAAATAGAAGAATGCTCCATTGAGAAGATATATTACCAAGGCACTTTCTTCTAGGAAACAAGCCCTCCTTGTAGCTCTTCTACTCCAAGTGCTAACCAAGAACTAAGAAGAAGAAGAAAGAAGAAGTTGAAGAAGAGAGAGAGGTAGAGGTGGTAGAGAGAGGAAGATTGCTTTGGTTTGTTTGGACTCCAAGTGGTGTGTGTTGAGAGAGGAGGAGAGGGGACTACTTATACACTTGGAGGAGGGGCCTAAGTGCTAATTTACACCAAAACCGACACAGTAAACCTTCCTAATCGAGCAAACCAACCATCCCACGGCGGTAACCCCATTTGGCGGGTGCATGAACCGCCTCCCCGAGGTTGGGCCAAAACCGCCTCGGGGGGGGGTGCGGCGGCCGCACTGTGTGGTGCGCGCGCGCACCCCTCGGCTCGGCCCCGCCCGGGTCTCGGTGGGGTGTCGTCCTTCGCCTTGAAAAGTTGTGGGGCGGGCTTGGCTCGGCCAAATTTTGATGTTTTGGGTCGATTTGCTCCTCGGGCTTGTGTTTTGCAATAATGCGCTTTCCCGGATGGCGTACTTTGGTCGATTTTCCACTTGCTTTTATTATAAATCTGCAAAATAAAATACTAGACACTACAAGTGGAATTTTATTAGTGATAAATGCATATGAGTATAAAAGGTATAGTTTTACTCCCTTTATGGTAGAAAGTTGACGGGAAAAATATGTCTTTGGTGACCGTCAACACTTCATAACCTCCCCGTCCCAGTGCAAGTGGTTATACCGGGTTCTTCTACCTAAGCTCCTTGTGGATATGGGTGCTTTCGTGGCATCCCTCCCCAGTGCCTCTTCGCTTCGATTCGCTTGAACAAAAGTCTGCCCAATCCTCCTTGGGGATGTATGGGTGCTTCACTGTGGCATCCCTCCCCTTGTTGACGTAATTGCGCACTAGATCACTTTTGTGGGTTCTAAAACTTTTTCCTACCACTTGCCACAGCCTTTTAAATGCTTTGTCCTTTGAGCTCAATGGACAGTCCAACTCCAATGAATTCGGACACACTCCTCAAATAATTCTTTCTTGACTTGAGGACTTAAGGAACAGACTGAACCTGTGAGCAAGGGGACCCTTTGTCTAGCAATCGACCAGCAAGTCTCCTCATTCTTAGCTTGCCCTCCTTAGTAGTGGGAAACCCGTCAAGTGAGCTCCGTCACAACTATCTTATTCTCACGGCCACTTTGTGATGGTCCCGACCCTCCCTTTTTCGACCGACCGGCCGGATGACTGCCCCTCTACAAAGTCCAAACTCCCCGAATTCAGCCCCAGTAGTAGCGTCATCCGTCTCATGCGCTGTCCCTTCATATGTATCTCTCGACCATCCTCTAGAGAATTAGTTGTTTCATTTGCCGGTGATGTTGCACATGTGTCATCATCAGACGCCTATATCAAACAGATTGTTGTTACACAGAGAAGTCAACAGCTAGCACTCAAAAAGCTAACCATAAGCAAGGTTTGTATATCACATAGCCGCAGCTTACCATTTTCGAGCGTCGTCAACTGCCAGCACACACGACAAAGCTTCACCGGCAGATCCCGAGGGGGTAAGGACAGAGCAGTCATTGTTCTATCTTGAACATCCGTATATTCATCTATAAAGAAAATAAGCAGCAAAATTTGTTGCAGTTTCCTATGACAACAACACTTGGATGACAACATTATAGTAGCAGTCGGTGTCAAGTTCAAGATCTACAACTCGATATATCCATCCGAGGATAAAATAATACAGTTCAATTACGTAATAGGCTTTGCTTTTTTTCCAATGCAACTGTAGTAGGCTTTTTATGAGGAGGACTAAACAAACCACTGAGGCAGAGAACAAATAAAATATAGTTTAGGAATATAGGACTATAAACAAACTGTAGTACAGTTCATTTAATAGGCACATTTTTATAAGACAAGATAGTAGTAGTGCTCGACGGAGTGATCATTGTTCTTGAGCATGTATATTCACCTTTCCTCCCCCACCCACCAACCCCCGGTCGGGTGTCAAGTTCAGTTTCTACAACTCTATATATCCATCCGAGGATACAATTCACCTTTCCTCACATATCTAAATATTTCTATTCGATATTGGTTCAAGATGGAGTTTAAACATAAGATTAAATAATCTTTATGTCAATGAGTATGTACTGCTGTTTCATACATTTAAGTTCTTCGTTACTAACTCTGTTTCTAACCAGCACAAAGTAATTCTGCTCAATAGCTAATTGTGATCAGATTTCTTAGCGATTACAATTCTTCTTCGTTTTTTGAGATTACACAGTACAACAATTCAATCCTTTAACAATCCCTTTCCTACTTTTGAAGAACGCGAAAAATTCGCTAGTATTTATACAGTTCAATCCTATAATAGGCAGTCTATGAGGACTACACAATCAACAGAGGTACAGATCACAAAAAAATGTAGTGTGAAAATAGAGGGATATAAACAAACTGTAGTTTAGTAACAGTTCATTTAATAGGCAGCTATTTTGGTTGCAGTTTCCTATGACAAAACACACAGGTAACGACATTATAGTAGCAGTCAGGTGTCAAGTTCAGTTTCTACAACTCTATATATCCATCTGAGGATACAATTATCACCTTTCCTCACCGGGCGTGAAAAATTCAGGCCGCTGTGTTGATGCCAGCTGTTGAATGGAATTCACTCAAGTAGCTTCGTCACCTGAACAGATTTGAAAATTTCAGTCACCTGGAAACTAGCAAGCCCCTAATATTTATACAGTTCAATCCTGTAATAGGCGATCTATGAGGACTACACAATCCAGAGGCACAGATCACAAAAAAATGTAGTTTGGGAATAGAGGGATATAAACAAAGCGTAGTTTAGTAATGATTCATTTAGTAGGAACATTTTTGTAAGACAAGATAGCAACATTATAGTAGCGGTTAGGTGTCAATTTCAGTATGTACAACTCAAAATATCCATGTGACGATAGAATTATACAGTTTAATTTTGCAATAGGCGGTCTATGAGGACTACACAAACCAAAGGCGGAGAACAAAAAAAAAATATACTTCAGGAGAAGAGGGATACAAACAAACCGTAGTTTAGTAGCAGTTCATTTAATAGGCACATTTTTATAAGACAAGATAGTAATAGTGCTCGGCAGAGCAGATCATTGTTCTTGAGCATGTATATCTACTACACCTATGTAGAGAACCCCCACTAAGGAGTTCTCTCGACTTGCAAGCATGCCACCATGATCATCCAATGGCGGCCCTACTGTTTGAACTAACTAAAATAATATTGTTACTCACAAACCAAAAAAATAAATTAAATTCTGATTATACCATTGAATTCCTTTTAATAAATCCTTCAAAACAAGATCTCATATGGATATATTTCGATAAAATTATAAGTGGGTCCCAAAGTAATAGTAGTTGGTATATATAGAGCAAAGTAAAAAAAAAATAAAAAATAAGAGACTGAAAAAAAAAAAAAAAAGAATATGAGGGTGATAGTAATATTTTAACTCATAGATTTCTCCTTCATACCCGCGGCAACGCGCAGAAGCTCTAGATTATACATATTCCCATTAGGATGGATTTGGTCACATCGTTCACAAACTAAATTGTTGATTGACTTTATATATCATTAGGAATGTCTCGTTTATATGTTTTCTCCATTGATCTCTAAATATACATTATCCAAAATAACTTTAGATTATCATCTATATATCATAACCTTAAAATCTTAGTGATTAACATCATAACCTATTTATATTCCACCTTCATACCCGCGGCAACACGCGGGAATCCTTCTAGTTCATCTATAAAGAAAATAAGCAGCGGAATTTGGTTGCAGTTTCCTATGACAAAACACACAGATAACGACATTATAGTAGCAGTCAGGTGTCAAGTTCAGTTTCTACAACTCTATATATCCATCTGAGGATACAATTATCACCTTTCCTCACCGGCGACGTAGAAAAATTCAGGCCATTTGTGTTGATGCCGGTTGTTGGATGGAATTCACACAAGTAGGATTCAAAAATTTCAGTCACTGGAAACTAGCAAGCCCCTAATATTTATACAGTTCAATCCTGTAATAGGGCGGTCTATGAGGACTACACAATCCAAAGGCAGAGATCACAAAAAATAATATTTAGGGAATAGAGGGATATAAACAAATCTGTAGTTTAGGCAGTTCATTTAGTAGGAACATTTTTGTAAGACAAGATAGCAGCATTATAGTAGAGGTTAGGTGTCAATTTCAGTATGTAGAACTCAAAATATCCATGTGATGATAGAATTATATAGTTTAATTTTACAATAGGCGGTCTATGAGGACTAAACAAACCAAAGGCGGAGGAGAATAAAAAATATAGGAGAAGAGGTTCAGTTTAGTAACAGTTCATTTAATAGGCATATTTTTATAAGACAAGATAGTAATAGTGCTCGACAGAGCAGTCATTGTTCTTGAGCATGTATATCTACTACACCTATGTAGAGAACCCCCACTAAGGAGTTCTCTCGACTTGCAAGCATGCCACCATGATCATCCAATGGCGGCCCCACTGTTTGAACTAACTAAAATAATATTGTAACTCACAAACCAAAAAAACAAATTAAATTCTGATTATACCATTGAATTCCTTTTAATAAATCCTTCAAAACAAGATCTTATATGGATATATTTCGATAAAATTATAAGTGGGTCCCAGTAATAGTAGTTGGTATATATAGAGCAAAGTAAAAAATAAAAAATAAAGACTGAAAAAAAAAAAAAAAGAATATGAGGGTGATAGTAATATTTTAACTCATAGATTTCTCCTTCATACCGCGGCAAACTTGAAGCTCTAGATTATACATATTCCCATTAGGATGGATTTGGTCACATCGTTCACAAACTAAATTGTTGATTGACTTTATATATCATTAGGAATGTCTCGTTCATATGTTTTCTCCATTGATCTCTAAATATACATTATCCAAAATAACTTTAGATTATCATCTATATATCATAACCTTAAAATCTTAGTGATTAACATCATAACCTATTTATATTCCACCTTCATACCCGCGGCAACACACGGGAATCCTTCTAGTTCATCTATAAAGAAAATAAGCAGAGGAATTTGGTTGCAGTTTCCTATGACAAAACACACAGATAACGACATTATAGTAGCAGTCAGGTGTCAAGTTCAGTTTCTACAACTCTATATATCCATCTGAGGATACAATTATCACCTTTCCTCACTGGCGACAGAAAAATTCAGGCCGCTGTGTTGATGCCAGCTGTTGGATGGAATTCACTCAAGTAGCTTCGTCACCTGAACAGATTCGAAAATTTCAGTCACCTGGAAACTAGCAAGCCCCTAATATTTATACAGTTCAATCCTGTAATAGGCGGTCTATGAGGACTACACAATCCACAGAGGCAATGAGATCACAAAAAAAATGAAGTTTCGGGAATAGAGGGATATAAACAAAGCGTAGTTTAGTAACAGTTCATTTAGTAGGAACATTTTTATAAGACAAGATAGCAACATTATAGTAGCAGTTAGGTGTCAATTTCAGTATGTACAACTCAAAATATCCATGTGACGATAGAATTATACAGTTCAATTTTGCAATAGGCGGTCTATGAGGACTACACAAACCAAAGGCGGAGAACAAAAAAAATGTACTTCAGGAGAAGAGGGATACAAACAAACTGTAGTTTAGTAACAGTTCATTTAATAGGCACATTTTTATAAGACAAGATAGTAATAGTGCTCGACAGAGCAGTCATTGTTCTTGAGCATGTATATCTACTACACCTATGTAGAGAACCCCCACTAAGGAGTTCTCTCGACTTGCAAGCATGCCACCATGATCATCCAATGGCGGCCCCCATTGTTTTGAACTAACTAAAATAATATTGTAACTCACAAACCAAAAAAACAAATTAAATTCTGATTATACCATTGAATTCCTTTTAATAAATCCTTCAAAACAAGATCTCATATGGATATATTTCGATAAAATTATAAGTGGGTCCCAGTAATAGTAGTTGGTATATATAGAGCAAAGTAAAAAATAAAAAATAAGAGACTGAAAAAAAAGCGAAAAAAAAGAATATGAGGGTGATAGTAATATTTTAACTCATAGATTTCTCCTTCATACCCGCGGCAACGCGTTGAAGCTCTAGATTATACATATTCCCATTAGGATGGATTTGGTCACATCGTTCACAAACTAAATTGTTGATTGACTTTATATATCATTAGGAATATCTCGTTCATATGTTTTCTCCATTGATCTCTAAATATACATTATCTAAAATAACTTTAGATTATCATCTATATATCATAACCTTAAAATCTTAGTGATTAACATCATAACCTATTTATATTTCACCTTCATACCCGCGGCAACACGCGGGAATCCTTCTAGTTCATCTATAAAGAAAATAAGCAGCGGAATTTGGTTGCAGTTTCCTATGACAAAACACACAGGTAACGACATTATAGTAGCGGTCGGGTGTCAAGTTCGGTTTCTACAACTCTATATATCCATCCGAGGATACAATTATCACCTTTCCTCACTGGTGCGATAGAAAAATTCAGGCCGCTTGTGTTGATGCCATTTGTTGGATGGAATTCACTCAAGTAGCCGTCACCTGAATTGATTCAAAAATTTCAGTCACCGGAAACTAGCAAGCCCCTAATATTTATACAGTTTAATCTCGTAATAGGTGGTCTATGAGGACTACACAATCCACAGAGGCACTGATCATCACAAAAAATATAGTTCGGGAATAGAGGGATATAAACAAACTATAGTTTAGTAACAGTTCATTTAGTAGGAACATTTTTGTAAGTCAAGATAGCAACATTATAGTAGCAGTTAGGTGTCAATTTACGTATGTACAACTCAAAATATCCATGTGACGATTGAATTATACAGTTCAATTTTGCAATAGGCGATTTATGAGGACTACACAAACCAAAGGCGGAGAACAAAAAAAAAATGTACTTCAGGAGAAGAGGGATACAAACAAACGTAGTTTAGTAAATGATTCATTATAGTTATAGTAGCGGTCGGTGTCAAGTTGAGTACCTACAACTCAAAATATCCATGTGAGGATAATTATATAGTTCAAATTTGTAATAGACAGTCTATGAGGGACTACATAATCCATAGAGGCACAGATTACCCAAAAAAAAAAGTTCACGAATAGAGGAATATAAACAAACAGTAGTTTGGCAACAGTTCATTTAGGGCATGTTCGGTTGCAGTTTCCTATGAGAAAGGCGTAGAGAAAGCCTATGAGGACTACCCAATCCGCAGAGGCACAGATCACAAAAAAATATAGTTCAGGAAAAGAGGCACAGATAAGATTGATGGGCTACATATCGAACCGTAGAATCGCCGGGTGGAGGAAGAAGCCGTCGGAGAAGGTGGTCGTGGGCGGAAGCGGCGTCGGCTTGAATGGCGGGACGAAGTCGGCTTAGCGCTGGACGAAGTCGGCGGTGGCGGCGACGACGGGCAGATGAGGCGCCGGGAACCCTAGAATCGCCTGTGAGGAGGAGGACGAGGAATGAAATGAATCGCTGTGAGGGGATGAAGAATGAAATGAATAGCCTGTGAGGGGGAGAGGCGGGGTTTTTCAATTTCGTGAAAGCTCGGCACGAAAATTTCGTGAAAACGCAGAAATCCAGTTACAGACCCGTCCTGGAAAAGGGAGTCTCGATCGTTTGCCCAATCGATGACACTTCGCGGTCTACACTGACGTGTGTAGGATACACAAAGGATTCGCATTCATTGCAAAGGCTGTGGATATGACCAAAGCACGTGTCACGGAGACAGAAGTCCAGTTACTAATTTGAAAACACGCGCCGCATTATATAACTTCTTTTTAATCTGATTTTTTTTCTTTTTAACTGTGGCCAAGACTTGTGACTAGTCTTTCTCCCTCATAGTAACTCCAAATGTGATGGTTTTTCTTACTAAAATTTTTTAAAATCATGGTGTGTCAAGCTATTGTATTCTTCTTTGCTTTTACTTTTGTTGAAACGCTTGCGCACCACTCATACTAGTACTACTCCTACTACTAAAAATCCACATTTTTACGCCCACTAATTTGATCGGCCTTGAACTGTTCATCTTCCTTTTCCCCGGACCAAGAGCGCGCCTTTGAGATCCTCGCGGAAAACCGTGCCGTTGCGCCTTGAGCCATGGAGAACCTTCCGCGGGGAGGTGCTTGAGCACATAGCGCTCCGCGTCGCCATAACCATGAGCATTCTATGGAGGGCCTCATGAATCTAAGGGCCACCTTTCCCGGGCACGAGGCGTGCCGCCTCACCATAGTGGGACGGAGCATCCCGCTGGACCTGGTCTGGGACCGGCAGACGAACTGGGGGGCGCCGTACTACTCGCGCCAGTTTCGCGCGAGTCTCATCACCGACCTCGCCAAGTTCGGCAACACGGAGGCGTGTTTCAAAGCAAGCATGTCTGCCGTGTTCATGGAAGGCGGCGCACCGTCTCGCCGCCGCTCGACTTCTTTGGAACAAGCCGCCAACTCGGGGCATGAACTCGCCGGTATGTGCACGCTCTTGCGCTCTACAGGTGGAACGCCGCCGCCGATGATGACCATGCCCGAGAGGTGTTGCGCGAGGTGGAGCGCGACACGGCGGTGATGATGGCTCCCAAGAGGACCGAGAAGCGTGCAATGCTCCGCCGACAGTGGCGGCGCCTTGCACGACGACCTGGTGGTGCCCCATGCGGTGAGGCCGCATCTTCCTCCTCTGGCCAAACCGGCGCCTCACGGACGGGCATCAGTCTCGAGAAGGGAAGGAACGTCGCGGCGCCATGAACCCTGTGGGTGGAGGGGCGTCGCAGCAGACTCCCCATATCTGCAGCGAGGAGTGTAGGATCCGCGACGAGTGTAGGAGGTTGTTTGTGCAAGCACAAGCAGGGTGGTGGGCATGAGTAGCGAGTGGACTCGCATGAATCTATGTATATGTTGATGATGATGACAATGCACCCATGCATTGCATTATGTGATCTATCTTACTTTTGGTGCGTGATGGATGATTATGTGGTAATTCGTGTTATATTCATTCATGTTTGCGATGACCGCCGCCCGCGACCATGCAGCCATGGCCGCCGCGAGCACCTCGGCGTTGCTAGCTATGCCTGTGCCGTTGACGGCGCCTTGGAACGCTGCTGTGTCCGCCGGTTCACGCCGCCGCGTTCAATCGTTCTCCACGGCGGCAACCCCTCTCGGACCCGTCCCTGCATCGCCCGAGTCTTCAAAAGCGTCTACACTGCGTTTCTGATGCTTTCCATCCCGTCCATTTAACCTCGGCCAGTCCTCGTCGGCCGGAGTGTCGCTCCTCGCTCCGCCGTGCCCGCCCGCCACCGTCGGCGTCAAACTTGGTACCGCCTAAACCCGCTCATCCGATAGCAAAGATAGGAACGCTTGGTTCTCTGGGGATCACGGTGGTGGTCCTCCCGTCGCTAGAGGCCTCATCTCCGGTGACATCCGTGCACGCCGGTGTGCCGCCATGTCGGAGACCTCCAGGGCTCAAGAACCCTAATTTTTCTTTTTCTTTTTTATTATAATCTATGGTTACAACTTGTATGGCGGTCTTTCTCCCTCATCATAACTCCAAATGTGATGATTTTTTCTTTCTACGATTTTATAAAATAATGATGTGTCAAGCTATTGTATTCTTTCTTTGCTACTACTTTTGTCACGTTTGGTGGATAACATTTGAAATTTGAATTTCAAAAATTACAACTTCTGAGAACATTTTTGGAGCATCTAATGATTTCAAAGCATAAGAAGTCATGAACATAAAAGTTGAAGAATAATTCTTAAGCTGCACATCTTTTATATTGGTTATTTCTTCATCCCCAGTAACATTATTCACAAGATTTACACATGTCTCGTAGAGTTGACAAACCTTGTAGAGATATTTCTAAGATTTGTGAACAATGTCACTAGCACTATGTCGGATGGGGAAACAACCAAAATAAGAATTGTAGATCTTGCTAAGTTATGAAACACTCTAATTTAAAACTTTTGATTTGTATTATCTTGTAAAGGAAAACTAGGTCTCAATTTCAAAAAAAAATGAAAATTGAAATTTAAATGTTTTTAGTGACCTCGGATAGACAAGAAACCACGAGATATAATGATTGCGGTTCTCAAATATCCATGAAACTTTGTAGTTTACAACTTTTTGATTTGAGATCATATGCATGATGTATAGTGCATGATGTAGCTCTGATGATCTCGATTGAACAAGCTTAATTTGATTTTGATCATATGCATGGTGAAAGTTGAAAAGATCCGGTGAGTATGCATGAAAACTGAGATATTTTATTAGTTATAACCCTACATTGTGTTACATTTTTCCAAATTTGTGATGTTTGGATGTTTGATTTCAGTTGAAATGATTAGGGAACAGAGTCTTTGGAAAAATACAACTCGTATAGTAAGTTTTACATACCCGTCTTTGGGAAAAACGTTTTTTTTTGGTGTTAGCTGGTCGGTGCTGATTTGTTGTGAGAGAAAAAAAAATCTTTGGTCTTTGGTGGCAGATCTGGATAGGTTCTGGACTGTGTTTACGAGAGAATTATACAAACAAAAGAGCGCACCGGGTTCCGGCCTCCAACCTGGATGCGTGGCGTGGGTGCGAGCATCCGGGAATTTGGGCCACGTCGGACAAGCAAAGGGAGCAAGTATGCGCCGGGGAGGGGAGGGACCACCAGTGGTGGGCCCCATGATTTCAACTACCTACAAAATGTTATACTCCAAACCAAAAGCGAAATTAAATTTTGATTACACCATTGAATTTGAATAAATCCTTGAAACAAGATCTCACATGGATATATTTAGATAAAATCATAAGTGCACCCTTACTTGATGGTAGTTGATATAGTAGAGTAGAGATATATCGGCATATGTTCCTTTATTTACTTGGAACAATTGTGCAACTGCCCCTTTTCTGGAGTCTAATTGCTTTCGTTTGCCCCTATTTGGGGCATTTGCATAATGGAAAACCCAAAAACAAGGGGCAAGCGAGCAAAGTTTAAAAACAGGGGCAAGCGGGCAATTAGACTCGGAATAGGGAACCTCTATACATCCCGGTGTGGTAAGATTCTCTCCTTCTGACACTTTCTCCCGCACCCATCTCTTCTATATCTCTATACCAATAATTGTTAGGTCCACTTATAATTTTATCTAAATATATTCATGTGTGATCCTGTTTTGAAGGATTTATTGAAACAAATTTAATTTAGATTTTTGGTTTTGTGAGTTATAACGTTTTTAAGTTTGGTTCATGGGACTAGGGACTAGAGATTAGTCCCTAGTCTCTCCCAAGAGTCTTTTGAAATTGGGACTAATTGGGACTAAAAATTAGTCCCTACTAGTCCTCGTGTTTGGTAATTTAAGGACTTAAATGAGACTAAAAATTACAGGCAATACTTAAAATCGTGGAGCCCCATCTGCCGGGCTCTCTCTCAACCTTTTCCCTCCCTCACTCACGCATGCGCGCAGGGGGACCCACCGGGCCCGCGGCCTTCGACATGAGTGCGGATAGATGTTGTGAGAGAAAAGCACTATTGAACCAGCCGGTATTTAATCCGTTTTTGGGGACGGAACGATGTGCGGCGTAGGCCCTATTCTAGAACGAGGTGCGTAGGATACGCAGAGGATTCGCATGCAAGGGTGTGGTGTGGCGGAGCGGGCGGCCGAGGAGCTCGCGCTCGCGTCATGGCGCCCGTGGAGGAGCGGCGTGTGACATTGTTCACAAGATTTACACTTTTTTTTTTTGCGGGAGTTCATATTCACAAGATTTACACTATTTTTGTCCGTATTTGTCGAATCCGTTTTTGACGTTAGTAGAAACAGGGGTTTTCCGTCCGTTCCGAGTAAGCCCGTTTCCACCCGAAATTGACCCGTATTTAATCCGTTTTTTTCAAGGCGTTTTTAATCTCCATAAGTTAGTAGTATGTCTAAAAATTTATATGTTCAAAAACATTACAATCACCGATTATGCACGTTAACATGCTAACACAAGGCATACCATTGAATATTGGACTAATAACTTCGTATGTGTACATTATTTTATGACTTTGTCCATGTATACTCGAGAATATTTGATCGCGTTATTCTTTCCGGCTCGACTTCCGTATTGGTTCGTTTCCGTACTTTACACATATTCCAATTCTGTTTCCGTACCCGCATTTTTCGAACTTCGATCCCTTTGTACAAATGAGGTTTTTCCATCTGTTTTCATCACGTAGGGCCAACACGGTGTTTGCGTGAGATCGAAGGCCACCACCGACGGGAATGGCGAAGGCGCCGACTCGGCAGTTTTCGTGTGTGCGATATCGCGGGACCCGTTGGCAATTAAAAAAATCATCAAAACCTATTCTTCACTCGTCCAGAAGGATACGAAACCTCCCGCCACACCATTTATAGAATAAAAATGAGTACAGTAGTATTCTCGTCCACTCGTTTCCAAATTTGTGCCGTTTGGATTGGAAAAAAAATATACTATAGTATAGTACAACACCAGTAAGTACTCTGTCTTTGTATGGAGTGCTAAATTCTGAACTTCGTCTTTGGGAAAGGAGTGCGTATCGTAGGGAGTACTGATAGTACTAGGCTGTAGGCGTCCGTCGCTCGTTCTCGTCTTCCCAGTCGATGCCTCGTCATTCGAGGCGGGCATCCATCCGGTGCGAGGTGCGGTGCGGATGCGAGCAACTGCGCCGCTTTGCACACATGGGCCCTATTCTCTGAAGGATTCGCATGCAAGGGTGTGGATATGATCAGCACGTGTCACGGTTATAGAGGCGCTTCGCGTAGGTGTACACCTAGTCACGCGTCGCAAGAAAAGGCGCCGCCCTAATTTTTCGATGCGACGGGTCGTGTCGCACTGCGCCGGAGTGCAACCGCCCGGCCCCGCCATGGTCCTTCCGCAAGGCCTTCCCACTCAAGAACTCGATTTTTCTTTTTTTTAATCTGTGGTCAAAACTTGTGACTAGTCTTTCTCCCTCGTAGTAACTCCAAATGTGATGGTTTTTCTTTTATTTTTTTAAAAAATGCTTTACCGGGATATTGTATTCTTCTTTGCTATTACTTTTGTCATGTTTTATTGGAAACATTTAAATTTTGAATTTCAAAAATTACCACCACTTCAGACAACATTTTTGGAGCATCTAATGATTTCAGCAGAAGAAGTCAAGCACATAAAAGTTGTATAACTTCTTAAGATGTACCCTCCGTTCGAAATTATAGTTCGTTTGACTTTTTTGACCCTAAGTTTGACCACTCGTCTTATTCAAAAAATTTGCACAAAAACAGTCAAATTTAAGTCATTCTTAAATACCATTTGTTAATAAAGCAAGCTATAACAAAATAAGAGATATTTTGCATAAATATTTGAATAAGGCGAGTGGTCAAAGTTGGGGTTGAAAAAGTCAAACAAACTACAATTTGGAGCAGTTTAGTACACCTTTTTATATATATTGGCCATTTCTTCATCCGGCGATGTCGCGGTAACATTGTTCACATGATTTACACATTCTCATATATAGTTGATGAAACTAGGAGAGAGATTTCTAAGATTTGTGACCAATGTCACTAGCACTATGTCGGATGGGGAAACAGCCAAAAATAAGAATTGTAGATCATGCTAAGTTATGAAACTCTCTGGTTTCAAACTTTTTTGTTTTGACATTACTCCATCTTGTAAAGGAAAACTAGGTCTCAATTTAAAAAAAATGAAAAATTGAAATTTAAATGTTTTAATTAACCAAGGATGCACAAACCACCAATATAATTAACGATTGTCGTTCTCAAATATCCATGAAACTTTTCTAGTTTACGTACATCTTTTTGATTTGGGGTTTGAGATCATCTTGTCATGGAAAACAAATGTACTAATAGTTTGAAAACATTTATCTTCTGGACTCGCATTTGGATAGCGTCGCCCATTTCCTTCGCTCCACCTCGCCGCCGGCCGTCTCACTTCTAAAATCACCACGTCTCCCTACATGCCGGGACTCACTTTTTTGCATTATTGCCGCTCACATCGAGCGCCGGTTGCTCTTTACGGCCGTCGCCGGTGACATCGACGGGATGGAGGAGGGCCTTCAAGTGGAATCGCCCTTTGGACTTTGCTACCAAGAGCTTCCACAAAAAAAAAATCTGTCATGCCGCCAAGTCCACGGAGCCATTCCACTTCATGCCCCTCCGATACCCTCCGCGTTCAGCGCCACGCGCCTCGATTCTAGTCTTTCTTTGGCAAGTCGGTAGCGTTGTAGTCTACATCCACTCTCGTGAGCGCCCGGTGATTGGGTGGCTGCGATGTGCCGTGCCGACTCGCGTCCAACCCACACGGACGTCGCCCGTCGGCACACCACGAGGCTACCCGATCACCGGAGTTCGGGAGAGTGTAGCCCTCTCGAATGTTGAGAGCGGCGAGTGTAGATTCGCCCCCCGCTTGAAGGTCTACTTGATTGTGCTGGCTTCCGGTCATCTTTTAGCGATCACGCCGACGTGCGCCGTCGGGTCAGGGCATGAAACCGCCAAATATGCTCTTACTCAGGGCAATGTAACACCGGGTGCGCGCGGACGTCGATCGTGTCCCGGTAGGTGTGTTGCGGGAGATCAAAAGGCAACCACCAGCGACGGGGGACGCGGAAGAACATCCATTGTACCGTATACATTATGGAATTTTTTAATTTGGGCGACTTGGCGGCGCATATGATCCGTGGCGTACGACCCGCTCTATAGCCCAAATGGTGCCTCGCCATGACGGACATCAGTGATGATGATGCCGACATGCGTTTTATTAGTTGTGAAAACCGTGTAATATTGTTCTCAAAAAAACTTCGTGTATAATACGTAGTACATGTGTGCATGTGTGATTGCTGTTGTCAATTTGATGGAAGCTGTTCGGCACGATCACGATCACGCATGCACGCGGAGGTCAAAGGCTGCCATGCCATGAGGCCCGCGCCTTGCCGACGGACGCGGGGCGTGTGAGCCGGGAAGCCGCCCGACTCAACAGTTTCGTGTGTGCATGAACAAGGGCTCGCGTCCCGTCCGTCCTTCGTCCTCGACTGGCCCATCAATCGGTGCCTCGCCGATCGAGACCGATCAGTGCTGATGACACTGGCGATGGCAGACGTGCGCCCAGTTTGCAGCGAGATGTGTAGGATACGCATGCAAAGGTGTGTGCATGTCTCATGGAAACAAAATTATAGACTCTAGTTTAATTTGCAAACGTAAGTATTATTTCTATGAAAAAAATGCTGCGTCGGTAGTAAATGGCGCCGCCCTAAATTGCTTGCAGCGCGTTTCAAAGGGTCATGTCGTCCCTCGATCTCTCGCCCAACCAGGGCCGCACCCGCATTTGATTTTGCGCGCCCACCAATTCCGGCCGGTTAACAAAACAAAAACAACCGACGGTCACATGAAGATGCATATTACGTTCAACATAAGGAAGACATAAACACACGTAGTACATTACAATATAATAAATATTACGTTCAACATAATGTAAACACAAGTAGTAGTATATACTACATTACAATATATACTATCAAATAAAGTTGAAGAACTAGCTAATGATATCAAATCGATTTGCTCGGTAGCGCCGCCGCCGCTGGCCGGCCGGCCGGCGCGTCGTCATCGATCTCACATCCTGGCGGCGGCGTACATCATCACCGTGCTCTCAAGGCCCCGCGTCGAGAGGTCGAACTCATGCATGATGCGGCACCGGCGTTGCAGTACCAGGCGACTTTGGGGGTGGCGGGCTCGGGCCCATACCTCTTGCATCCCTCCGGCCATGTACGGGCGTGGCTATCCTTGGCGGCGGCGTGACCCCATTCCGTCGCGGTAAAGGAAACCTTGGGCCGCGGGTATATAATGTCCTCGAGGTCTGCTTGACCTTGGAGCGCGCGCGTCGAAGGCCCACCGGCCGTCAGGGAGCGGGCGGCGCCGCCGATGATTCCATGGAGCACACCGGTAGCGTCGGGGTCCGTGGGGTTCCGACGGTACTTTAGCATCGCCAAGAAGTAAGCCACGCCGGGGTCCCCGGCGTCCTTGGCTTGCTTGGCGAGCTTCGGCCCCAGCGGGATCCGCGGCTGGAGTCTTCCTTCGCGCCCGACGACCGCCCCGCCGCGCCGTGTCCATCAACACGCATCCCGGCGTAGCATATGGCCTCCGGATGACCGGCCTCGAGGAAGCGCTTCTCCAATTGCTCCCTGGCTCTGAGGACTTCCCAGCGTGGTCGCCGCCTACCGCGTAGATTACGAAGACGACGGAGCGACACGAGCCGGATCATGTCGTCGCGATCGGTGAAGAGGATCCGCAACTTCTAGCGGACTTGGCGAATGTACAAGTAGAGCCATGGAGAAAGAAATCCGTTGGGCTCCTTGCGGTGCACGAAGATCTCGTCTGGCCAGATCATGGCGGCATCAAAAGGAAGCAAGTCGTCGCCGCCGCGTCATCTTGCCTTGCCTTCTTGCGTGGCCTTTCCGCCATTCTTGGATCAATCGACTAATTTGGCCCTAGCCAGCTTCACCTTTGCCCCGCCCGTTCTTTTTGCTTGTATTTAACATCTACGAAATGGCGCCTCCTCAGAGACGGGCGGGAGGTGTGCGTTCCAAGCGAACCGTGGGCGGTTCGGCGGGGGTAACCAACCCGGTCAACAGGGGTGGATTTTTATAATAAATAAGAAACGAAATACTACAAAAGGAAAAATAAAGTAAAAAAAGAGTTGGTTCCCATCTCTACACCATGTGTTTACAAAAAAATAACCGTCTCTATGGTCATGTTTTGGAAACGAGTGCAACACGTGCATCCCGCTCTACCATACTCGTAAAGAAAGAAAGAGTGATGCCGTCGATTGCAACACATCCCTCTCCCACTCCAAACTCAAGTCGTGCTCGTGCTTATTCCCTCCGTTCCACAAAACATGCAACTATGGGTTTTCGTGTCCATAAAAACTACTTCCCTCTGTTCCAAAAAGCTTGCCACTATGGGAAGCGTGCGATCAAACTTTCTCGGCTTTGACTAGGTTTATAGAAAATACACCCTCCGTCCCACAAATAAAAGTTCGTTTTTGACCTCTACAATTCTTGTTTAATCATTCATCTTATTTTAAATATTTATCCAATTAATAAAATAAATAAATTATTATGAAAGCATCTCTAACGATAAAATAAGTCATAACAAAATAACAAAAAAAAATTTAAAACTTTTTTTTGAATAAGACAGACGGTCAAACAAGGATTGTCGAAGTAAAAATGGACATTTTATGTGCAACATTTATATCTCCAAATAAATTTATTAAAAACTAGACTTAAAGATCTTTTCGATGATACTAATTACTTAGTAAAATATTAATATATTTTAATATATAATTGCCAGCAGTTTAAATACATTGACTTCTTGGGAAACGAGAATTGCATTTTTTTTACGATACGAAGGGAGTACTAAATACTACTCTATTGATCACATTCAGATTAATTTATTAAAAAAAATACATCTCATAATCAATCTAATGATATTTATTTCATAACATAAATAATAACAGTTTGTTTGATCGGCCGATCTTATGCACTTTTTGGCGCTATTATTCAAGCTAGCTAAGCTCAAATAGTGTCATACAACGCTATTGTGGTATTTGTTGACAAATTGATCGGACCTAGCCCAATTGTTAGTGATTGAGTGATTTGATAACTTTATGGTTGTTTGCTTATATACTTGACTTGATGCTTTTATGGTTGTTTGCTTTGAGGATAAGAACTTTATTATATGGTTATCGGTATCACTTATCAAATTATCACTTATCAGATTATAATTATACACTTGTCACGATTTCCTATTTTTTTGAAACAAATAGCGTGCTATAGCGGTGCTATTGCGTGAGCGCATCTTGACGCTTCGTTGCAAATAGCGGCTATATAGCGGCAATAGTGACGAGAACAGGCTGCCGCTCAATTTCATAGCGCACAATCTAAAACGTGGGTTGTGATATACTTCATATAATACATGTGTTATATGTTTCCAAATTTGTGTGCATGTTTGATTGTTCTTTGAAATGATGAGTGAACAGAGGGACATGCAAGCTGAAATATGTCCAAGTTTTAGTTTAGATTCTAGATTTTTAAAATTTAGATTAGGATGGATTTACAAAATCCGGACTCTAAATAAAATCAAATTTCCTATTGGGATCACGGATTCTAGTAGCTGATTTCATCTTTTTTTTTTTACCAGATTCCTTTTATGTCCTTCATTCTTTGCACTTCCTACAATATGGACGAGGGGCAAAATGGTAAAATGAAACTTCGAGAATCTGTTTGGAAGCGACTCATGTTTCTACATTGGTTTTTTTTTCTCGAGGATTCTAGAATCCAAGGTGATTTGTTGTGAGAGAAAAATACACTGACCGTAATTTTGGATGGTGCTGATTTGTTGTGAGAGAAAAGCCTTTGTTTGGTGGTGGTGAACCGGCCAGCCGAACAAGGCACATCCTTTGTGCGAACGATGGGGGCGTGCGCCGTGTTGGCGGCGAGGTGTGTAGGAACTAGGATCGCATGCAAGGTGTGTGGATATGATCGGCACATCTCATGGAAAAAAAAAATACTAGTATACTAGTACTATATGGAAAGGCTGCATCGGTAGTAAATGGGCGCCGCCCTAAATTACGCTATTTCTGCTTGGCGTTTCACCGGTGAGGGTCCGTCCATCTCTCTGCGCCCACTCATACTAGTACTAGGAGTACTAAAAACCCGCATTTTTACGCCCACCAATTTTGATCGGCGTGAAACGTTCATCTTCCTTTTCCCAAGACCAAGAGCGCGCGTAGAAAAAAACCGTGCGGCTGCGCCTCGAGCCATGGAGAACCTTCCGCGGGGAGTTGCTTGAGCACATTGCGCCCGCGTCGCCATGGCCGCAGAGCATCCTATGGAGGGCCTCATGAATCTAAGGGATTTTGTACCCGGGCACGAGAGGCGTGCCGCCTCGCCTTAGTGGGATGGAGCATCATTTGGACCTGGTCTTTGGGCGGCGGACAAAAGGGGGGGCGCCGCACTTGCGCGCGAGTTTCGCGCGAGTCTCATCACCGACCTCGCCAAGTTCGGCAACACGGAGGCGTGTTTCAGAGCGGGCATGTCATGCGTGGTGTTCGTGGAAGGCCGCGGCACCGTCTCGCCGCCGCTCGACTTCTTTGGAACAAGCCGCCAACTCGGGGCATGAACTCGCTCGGTATGTGCACGCTCTTGCGCTCTACAGGCGGAACGCCGCCGCCGCCGATGATGACCATGCCCGAGAGGTGTTGCGGGAGGTGGAGCGTGACACGGTGGCGATGATGGCCCCCTGGAAGACCGAGAACTGTGCAATGCTCCGCGGACGCGGCGGGCAGTCTTACCCGCGACGACACAGTGGTGCCCCATGCGGTGAGGCCGCATCTTCCTCCTCTGGCCAAACCGGCGCCTCGCCGGGACGGACATCAGTGCGAGAAAGGCGGGAAGCGTGCGGCGCCATCGGCCGGTGGGTGGAGGGCGTGGCGGCGGCACTCCACATGCATTGCGGCGAGGAGTGTAGGATCCGCGACGAGTGTAGGAGGTTGTTTGTGCAAGCAGGGTGGGCATGAGAAGCGAGTGGACTCGCATGAATCTATGTATATGTTGATGATGACGACAATGCACCCATGCATTGCATTATGTGATCTATCTTACTTTTGGTGCGTGATGGATGATTATGTGGTAATTCGTGTTATATTCATTCATGTTTGCGATGACCGCCGCCCGCGACCATGCGCCATGGCCATGGCCGCCGCGAGCACCTCGGCGTTGCTAGCTATGCACGTGCCGTTGGCGGCGCCTTGGGCGCTCTTTGTGTCCGCCGGTTCACGCCCCGCGTTCAATCGTTCTCCATGGCGGCAACCCCTCTCGGACCCGTCCTGCATCGCTTTCGAGTCTTCAAAAGCGTCTACTGCTGCGTTTACGATGCTTTCCATCCCGTCCATTTAACCTCGGCCGGTCCTCGTCGGCCGGAGTGTCGCTCCCCGCTCCGCCGTGCCCGCCCGCCACCGTCGGCGTCAAACTTCGGTACCGCCTAAACCCGCTCATCCGATAGCAAAGATAGGAACGCTAGGTTCTCACGGGGATCACGGTGGTGGTCCTCCCGTCGCTAGAGGCCTCATCTCCGGTGACATCGCGCGCCCGGCCGGTGTGCCGCCATGTCGGAGACCTCCGGGGCTCAAGAACCCTAATTTTTCTTTTTCTTTTTTATTAATCTATGGTTACAACTTACAACTTGTAAGCTGGTCTTTCTCCCTCATCGTAACTCGGATGTGATGATTTTTCTTTCTACGATTTTGTAAAATAATGATGTGTCAACCTATTGTATTCTTCTTTGCTAATCCATTCCAAATTGTAGGTCGTTTTACTTTTTCAACCCTAACTTTGACCACTCGTCTTATTCAAAATTTTATGCAAAATATCACTTCTTTTGTTGTGGCATGCTTTATTATCAAATGTTCTTTAAGAATGACTTAAACTTATTTGTTTTTTTTGCACAAATTTTTTGAATAAGGCAGTGGTCAAACTTGAGGTAAAAAAAAGTCAAGCGAACTATAATTTGAAATGGAGTACTACTTTTGTCACGTTTGGTGGATATTATTTGAAAGTTGAATTTCAAATATTTGAAGAGTTAACATTTGAAATTTGAAGTACTAGTATGGAGATAAGTAAGATGCAAAACCATGGGGCCATGGGGCCATGGAGTACATTATTTAGGGGCGGGTGCCCATGGGGCCATATGGTGTCGAACACTCTGCGGTAGTAGTACTACTACTAGTACACATATTGTCTCTCTTTTTTTCTCTCATGATCTCTCGGCCTCTTCCTTCTCCCATACTCCAACTATACTAGTAGTAGTACTACTACTCTTCTCCCCTCTTACGCTCACTTCCAAACTCTTCGAGAACCAAACAAGAGTAGAGAGCGGTCCGACCACAGTGTGCGCCTCGCCTTCGCCTTCGTCTCCATCGGTGCACCTCTTTTATCACATCCATTTAGCTAGATTTGGTTTTTCTTGTGGTTCTAGAAACAACAAATCTGAAGTTTTTGTTCGGTGGTTGCAGATCTTGGGTCCATCGCGGGGGGGCCTCTGGTGGCGGCTCTGGCGAGGTCGCGCCATCGTCTTGACTTCGGCCCGGGGATCCCGGCCGCGCGTGGGGCTTGGCGGTGAGCGAAGGCGTTTATCGCGGCGTTCGGCCGCTGAGATCTCTGGGTGTTAGCGCGGAGGCGAAAAAGATGTTGCAAGAGAAGCACATCTTCTTGGGTAAGCACCGAAATCTAGATTGTAAAGTGCATTATCCTTCTTTTTTTTTGAAGGTTTTTTTGAATGGCTCTAAAAAGGTTTTGTTTTTGTCTTGCATATCATTGTGACTCGTGCTATCTATAAGCTTGTACAACATTGCTCAATAATTTTGTTGTCTTATACCTTTTTCGATTCATCCTAGGACACCTAGGTACAAACACAAAGACCTACGCGGGAGATTATAAAAGGATGGGGAGGAGGCCGAAGAAAATGTCCACATCTTCTTTGGTAAACGCCTCATCGGCTCATCTGGTTGAGCTTGGCAACCAGCGTGGCGTGTTCATTCATGAGCTTGGCAACCACGGTGGTGTGCGCTCCAGGTTGGCGTACCGGTTCGCTTGCTTGGAGCTCATTCTCCACCTCACGGCTTGGCCATCTTCATCGATTAAGCGGGGTGAGTTATCTTAAATTTTTTAAACAACTAAACAATCGATATGAGCCAAGACAAAAAGCGTAGACAAAAACGGATCGATGAAGAAGAATTTGTATTTCCACATCGTGCGGGGCATCTTGCGGTGAAGAGGCAGCGGCGGCCTTTTGCTTCGAATCGGCCGAGGCGTATCGGGACGGGCTTGAAGTGAATCACCCCCTGGGCTTGCCTTTCTCGGTGTAGATGTGAAACAAAGCAATATCGAATGTTGTACGGATATTGAAGGTATGCAAGACGTTGATATCTACTCAATGGTGCACTTCTTCATGCATGTAAACAACTATGTACTGATCTAAAATTTGTCCTTTGTGTTACTTGGTGACCATA
The DNA here is from genome assembly GCA_015847255.1 of Hyparrhenia diplandra. Classification (NCBI taxonomy): domain Eukaryota; kingdom Viridiplantae; phylum Streptophyta; class Magnoliopsida; order Poales; family Poaceae; genus Hyparrhenia; species Hyparrhenia diplandra. The sequence continues at coordinate 781,237 of JADLZK010010000.1, forward strand.
TGTATTGCTAATGGGACAGTCATTAAAAGTATTGCATCTAAGAATATTCCAAGGCCATATTTTTACGAGCCATACCATACAAAGAGATTGCTTTTCAGTTTTTCTTTTTTTATTCTATCTTCAGCGACTTAGTTATCTAGGATTAAATGTGGCAAGTATTGAAACAATTGCATATTCTTGGGGTATTGGCATTTAGGATCTTGATAAGAAGTTGGTCCTATGAAAAATGCCAGCTAAGTGGATGTTTAATTCAACATTTAGGCGGGGCTTTCATTTTTCATATGTATGCCCTTGTTCATTAGCATTTTTGCTTTGTATTTCTGTTTATAGCAAAGAAATCTAATGTCAATTCATGAATTGGTGTCAACTCTTTTGTAGGTTTTCATGTGAGTATTAAGAACAATTCATGAATTGGCATCGACTTTTCTGAGAACACTCCCATTTCAATTTAAGGTTGGCTGCAACAAGGTAATAACTGAACATTGTCACTTTCGTGGTTGGATTTGTAGTTACCTATGAATTAACCTAACATAGCATTGCAAAATATGACAAATTTTAGTTGCCTAATATAGCACGGCAAAATATATGACAGATTACGCTATTCTTATATAGCTTTGGGTCGATTTTTTACGTGTAGTTACCTAATGCTTAAATCTTCTTTCTTTGAAGGGGATTCAAGGGGGTGCTACATCTATGGTGTGGAGGAGCTGTGCTAGGCCTACAATTTGTGTACTGCCGGTATGGTTCCTCTCTGATTGGAGTTCTACATATAAGCTGAAGCTTTTAGTTATTAGATTGCATTTCTTTTATGCGCATTTCTGGTTTAGTTGAGTTATTTTTTAGGTTGCTTTTCTTTGGTTAGGTATTGTAAATTGGGTTCAAGTTAGTTTTTGTTTGTTGCGGTGGGGAATAGTTACATTGGATGGATTTGGTTATGTTTATGCCAATTAGTTTTATTCGACCTCTTTGGTAAATTTACCACTAAGCTTATGAAAATGGCTTAATTTCAGAGTTGCAAGCGGTGACAAAATTATAGTCCTTTCACATGGGCGGTTTTGGCTTTTGCTTGCTGATTTTTTTTTTTGGACGGTAAGTATTAGCAAAGGCAGGTTAGCAATAGCGGCAAGGAGGTGTTTGGACAGTCTAGCAAAGCAATTCGTCATCTGCATTGTTTATTGAGATGGAATAGTAGCAAGGTAGGTTAACTATAGCAGCAAGAAGTGGGTTTAATAGCACAATGACTATTATAAGTTTATTTTGCTATACTTCATACATAATGATTTACATACATGGAAATTTGTCAGAACTGACAATATTCAGTGTTGCATAGATAAACTATGTCTTTGGTACTGCGAGACACTAGGTTCTCAATTTTAAGACATCTGTTTTACTCGTGTGGCTTTCCTTTCTGACAATTTGTGAGCATTAGATTCACAGCAATAGGCAAAAGCTATATGGTTGAACCTCTGTTGCCCGGTATATATTTGCGAGAATTAGCTTTTCACATATATATCGTATCCATGCGTTAGTTACATGTCTTATCTAGAGGTAGTCAAACCATTTTTATTCCATTTATTTCCAATTAAATCGATAACTTTGGTGAGCCGATCCCTGTTGCTTGTGTTTGTGTTGTCTGCATTCTGCGGTTGCAAAAATAGAATCTTGTGTTTCACGGCGCACCAGGACACAAATAGCTATATTTAATTCTATTGTTGCATACATGCCTTTACTGTTTTACATCAGCCAGTGATGCATCATGCATGTTAAGATGAAAATTATTTACATACTAATTCGAGAATTGTAATGTGCTATGACAGCCTACATTCTCTACCATTTATAACATACTTTTAATTTGGTTCTATGCGGGTAGATCCGTTGCTTAGTCTTGAGAAAAATGGCTGCGGTGCAATGCGGTATGGTAAAGAGATAGCTAAAAAATCCTTGGAAGTGTTTTCGTCTCCATTTGTGAACTTGCTTGATGATCGGGTTATGTGGGTGTGGGATGCTTCATGGTCTACTTTTTGTATGCATAGAAGAAAATTGGGCCCTAGATTTGTTTTTCAAGGACTTGATTACGTACTGCCTAGCGACACTTGCTTCATCTTCACGACTACTACCTAACACGCTCCCTAAACTGAAGATTCTGTTTTTGCATCGAGTTGTCATGTGAGGGATGCCCCATGAATATGAACAATGGTATATTGTTTGCTTACTTGAGATCAATGTATCTGTAATGTATTATATTTTTGTATCAAGTTGGTCGTATCCATCCCGGCATTACCAATTGGAGTTGTAATGATTTCATGCCCGCATGACTTTATCCTTTGTTGTGGTTCGCTAGATTTAGGTTATGCAAGAACAAAATCTTTGTATCATCATGCGCCACGAGGGTGTGCCCTAAACACTTGTTGTGTTGAGGTGAAACCGACTTAGCCCTTACGTATGATAGTTGTGTTACGGCGTTTGGGACCTTAGCGATCACGGTTTGTATTTTTGATGTATGCATAATATCAATGCTTTTGGTGGCACCCGGCTCTATCACAAACCGGTAAGTTCATGTTATGCAAGAACAAGAACTACTACTATGACTCTTATCTCGGACTCTCGGTGCCATTACACACCTGTCTAGTGTATATATATATATCCATTGTTTATATATATATATATATATATATATATAGCACTATATATATATATATATATATATATATATATATATATATATATCTATCGTCGTCGCTCCTATACTACTCAGCTCCTTCACTCCGCCTCTCCACTCTGCTCTGCACAGGAGCCTTCCCCGCGTCGTGCGCCGCCGCCCGCGCTCCTAGCCTCTTCCCCGCCACGCGCGCCGCCACCTCCATTCCTCCTCGCCCTCTCCCCTCCCCCCGCCGCCGTCGAAGATGAATGCGGGGAGGTTCGCCCCCGGTTCCTCGTCCCAGGTGGAAACGGTGGTGAGGACTTCGCCAAGGTTCAACAAGGGCGTCCCGGCCGCCTCCACGGGGTACAAGAAGCAAGGCATCCCGGCCGCCTCCACGGGGTACAAGAAGCAAGGCATCCGGGCCGCCTCGTTGGGGAGGCAGACTAGAATCGCCTCGCTCACTAGTAACTTGGAAACCCTAGCGACGGTGACGCAGAAGGAGTATCGTCGGGAGCTTAAGCGATGGAGGAAAGAGGACATGCCCAGATTCCTGCCTTCAACGACGTCGTCGTCCAGTCCTCCTTCCTTGCCCTCGGAAGCGGCGTCGTTGAGTCCTGCTTCCTCACGCTCGGAAGAGGCGTCGTCTAGGCGGCCTCCGGCCAGAATTCGGCGGCGGGCGAGGCGAGGGCGAAGGAGAAGTCCTCGGCGGCGGCGTCGAGGCAAGGAGCCGAAGAAGCGAGGCGGCGGCGAAGGAGATGGAAGCAAGATCGTCATTGGCGCGGTACTAATGCCACATGATTCTAGATTTTTACAATCGACCATCGATTCTAGAATCTAGGGTATGTTTGGAAGCTACAGATTTTTTTCTCAAGGATTTTAGAATCCTCTTGGATCCAAACGGGGCCTTAATTAGTATACTAGTAGCCGGTTATACTACTAGTTTTGAGTTTTGATAGCGGCGTAATTGAGAAAACCCATTTTGGCTTGGCCAAGGCCAACTGTTTTGGCATACTTACGAGAATGGTAGTTACGGCGGCGGTTTTTTGCGGTTTTGGCATAGTTCACTTACATGCATGCTTTGTTTAAATTGAGAAAACCAATTTTGGCGGTTGTTTTGGCATAGATCTGTGAATATAATGGTAGTTCTCGGCCACCGGTTTTGGCATAGTTCACTTTGCATGCATGCATGCTTTATTTCACTACATCGGTTTCTCAATGACCAAATATATGAGCGATGCTTGTGATTTGATGATTTGTGACTTTTTTTTTGTCGGAACGATCTCATCCGGATCCCTCATATATATGTTCATGCGAAGCTCCTTGAAGTTGTTTGGGCTGTTGAGGATCTCATCAAGAGGAAGGGTGAGAGCGAAGACGAGAGGCTCATGATGCATAGGCTCGCTTGCCATTTTGTTGAGGCTGGTGTTGAGTACTGAAGCGAGGGGGTGGCATGCCTACGATGCCGACAACACACTAAATAATGTGATTGATGTTATGCTTTGTCTTGACTTACTTTTTGGTGATCATGTACTAGCTAGGGTAGTACTAAAACAATGTGATGATGCAAACTCGATGGTGGTTGTTCAGTTTGAGAAAATATATGATGACTAGAAGCTTGTACGTACAACTTGTTAACCACACATACATATGCCCGCATATGTAGGCGACTAATAAAAGCGGGTTACACAACGCGATTTTTTTTTTTTTTTTGAGAAGGAAATGTATTTATCTCAACGCATTACACCGGCCCATTTACAAACGGGATCCACAAGAAAAGAAAAATTACAGAGAAGTAGAAAGCTCTGTTCATCTTCCTCGCGCTGACCTTGAGATCCGTTCGTTACCGCCGCCGAAGCGCTTTCCAATCGTCGTCGGGCACGAGCCAAACTCCACCCGGTGGAGGCCGCAGAGGAGGGCTTACTTCTAGGTGACACCGCCTCCCGGGCGCATCGGCCAACTCGTACCCACGACGCATCCACACCAAAACCACGTCCCGAACTCGAAAAATGGATGCACCATTGCATCAATCCATCATTTGAACTTCCACAACGATTAATGGATTGTTCACAAGTTCCAACGGGACGCAACTCAACCGACGAAACCATTCGCGATCGGGCAACTCGTGCCGTTGGAGACCCCATCTACTTAAGAAGCGCCTTTGTTTCTTCCTCGCAAAAAAAACACGAGAGAAATGGAGTCATCTCACAAAGAATCGGCAAAGCACCATGCCCAGAGACCGCGCACTTGCCACCGAGATGTGGTCGTCGCCGTGACGAGATACCCCGACATCGACACGGCGGTCACATGCGATGCCACGCGGTCGTGGAGGACTTCATCAACGAAATCCGAGGTAACCGGTGTACAAAGTCCAAGCGGTGCGGGTATGCTCATTGGCCTCGACTTCGGAGTGGAGGATTCTTCCTTCCAACGAGTTTGGCAAAAAGCGATTCAGGATCGCGCTGTTACGGTTGTGTGTTGGCCATCGATGCCTTGTATATCAAGTGCACCAGGTGGGGGCGGTTACCCCAGGTTTTGAACCACTTTCTTCAAGATGAGGGCCATGTGTTCACCGGGCGGCCATAGGCAGGGGCGTGGAACGCCTTGAAGTTGAGCTAGCGGGGTCCGCCTCTCAATCCACGCGACTTACAACTTATTGTGCCTGCTCTTGATGTTAACGAGTATAAGAATCTGGCGAGAAACGAGTGTCTCCCCCGCTGGATACTCTAGCGTCGGCGGTTCTCTGATTCCTCGTCGAAGAAGAAGAAGAAGAAGAAGAAGGGCGACTTCATCGATCACCACCGATGGGGGACTTTCGGTTGTCACGAATCAGATTAACTACGCCGGCATAGATGCCTTCCTCGTCCTTTGAGATTGCTAATCGGGGTTCGGATCAAGCATGGTTATGACTTCCTTTACGAATGCTAATGTACCATAAATCGTAAGTAAATGTGTGTCTTTGTAAAAAGAACATTCGGCTTTGGGTAATGTATTATATAAAACTTTTTGTCTTTATCCAATGCCTATAGGTGAGATACTCTAGTTACCGACACATACCACTACCAATCGTACGCACTCATACAAAGCGTCGGGATCGGCGGGCATACGGTCCAATCGCTCGTAACAATCCGTATATGTACGGACACCTGTTGCTATAAACCGTCTCGACAAGCGTCGGCGACCGTAATGGGCGTGATAGTTACTGGCGCCTGTACCGCCAAGCATCCGTATATTGACACGCGTTCGCAATATTTCGAACGTTACGGACACTGCCGGGTCGCACGTCTCTACATTATCACGGCCCGTAAAACAGTTCGTGTATCACGAACACTGGTGATACAAATCGTCTCTAACAAAACGCGCGATCAGATCGCCGTGCGCGAGTTCTGAACACGTGCACCGCCACAGCGTCGTTTGCCGGTCAATGTCTGCGCAATAGTTTCAAGTAGTATAGACGGCTGTTTGACTAAACGCGTCGTAATTCGCCGTAGCGTCGGTAACGGTACGGATACGCGAGGGGACGCCTTACGGTAAAACACGTCACGAATCTAAATGCGCGACTTTAATACACGTGACCGATTACAGACCCTTCGCACATTCCAAGCGTCACGTGGAGAGACGCGTGTATGCGTAACACTCGCGAATCGCATGCGGGCGGGTGGCACCAAAAGAGTAATACGTATACAAACACGCGTCTGAATTAGTGTTTCGTATCCACGGACGGCCCGGCTCCAAGAATGCGCGTCGTGTGCCTAAACGCGTGTCTAAGATATGGTGAATCTTGCGGACACTTGGTTTGAAAAGGCGTCGTTATTATTGCAAGATACGTATCTAGAGAGCAAAAGCGTCGAGCGGAAAATGCAGACGCTCGGGTAGATCTTGGCGTCTATAATTACCCTTATTTCAGACGCGTCTTTTGGCCGGGTGGGACCGGTGACACCTATTCTCGACGCTTGCCCAAACCGCGAAAGTAGTATGATAGTACACAGACGCACGTTATAGCGACGTCTCTGGGCGCACTGGCGGTTATTAGCCTTTTTTACATAGTGCCAACCATGTCTACAAATTGAAGAAGGCTTTGTATGGATTGAAATAAGCACCTAGAGCATGATATGAGAGGTTGAGAGATTTTCTCATCTCTAAAGGGTTCAAGATGGGAAAGGTGGACACCACTCTTTTCACCAAGAAGATTGGAGATGACTTGTTTGTATTGTAAATCTATGTTGATGACATTATATTTGGGTCAACCAATCAAGAGTTTTGTGAAGAGTTTGCAAAGATGATGGCCAATGAATTTGAAATGTCAATGCTTGGAGAGCTCACATTCTTTCTTGGACTTCAAATCAAGCAATTGAAGAATGGCACATTTGTTAGTCAAGGCAAATACATCAAGGACATGATCAAGAAGTTTGGCCTAGAAGATGCAAAATTTATGTCAACACCAATGGGAACCAAAATGGAAGCCTAGACCCCAACCCTAGTGGCAATATGGTTGAACAAAAGCAATATCGGTCAATGATTGGAAGCTTACTCTATGCAACCGCTTCAAGACCAGATATAGCATTAGTGTGGGCATGTGTGCAAGATATCAATCATCTCCTAGAGAGAGTCACCTCAAGGCAACTAAGAGAATTTTGAGGTATTTGAAAGGCACACAAGATGTTGGACTATGGTATCCAAAGGGATCCAAATTTGAGCTAATTGGATATTCGGATTTCGATTATGGGGGATGCAAGATCAATAGAATGAGCACAAGTGGCACATGTCAATTCCTTGGAAGGTCACTAGTTTCATGGTCTTCAAAGAAGCAAAATAGTGTTGCTCTCTCTACCGCCGAAGCCGAATAGATAAGTGCGGGAAGTTGTTGCGCTCAATTGCTTTGGATGAGGTCTACATTGAGGGATTTTGGATTCAAATTTGACAAAGTACCATTGTTTTGTGACAATGAAAGTGCAAGGAAGATGACACAAAATCCGGTTCAACATCCAAGAACAAAGCACATTGACATAAGGCATCACTTCATTAGAGATCATCAACAAAAGGGTGACATTTGTATTATGGGCATTGGCACCAAGATCAACTAGCCGACATATTCACCAAGCCACTTGATGAGAAGAGGTTTTGCATGCTAAAGGGAGAATTGAACATTATTGACTTCTCCAACTTGAGTTGATACACCCCCACATATATGACATGCCTCTCCTTCGACAAACACAAGGTAAAAGTTGTTTGACATGGCATTCATACTATGCTAAGGACTTGTTTAGTGCATCTAGACATAACTCATGAAATAGGCTCATTCATAGAAAATCAAATGATTTCAATTTATGTGTGGCACCACTATTGCTTTCTATGTTTATATGATCTAGTGGTGGCATATGACATGTTTGTGGGCTTGCAATCCTAGTGTTGAATCTAGAAAATGAGCTCATGATGTGTATTTTAACATGGTACAAGATAACCCTTATTTTATGAGGTGTGAAAAAGCTTGTCCTTGGTTCAAACCTAAGTACATGTTACGGCAAGTGATCTAGATTGGACCATTTTTGATCCTTTGATTGACTTGATTTCTCTCATTTATACCTTTTTGGTGATTGTTGACAAAGGGGGAGAAATAAGTCACAAAGATATTGCTCACATTTTTGCCTATAATGTTGATCTCATGGGTATGTTGAGTTTTGATGAATGTCTAGTTACAAAGATGCTAAGGACTCCGATTGGTATCACGCTTCAAAGGTCCGAATTCTTATACCTTAGCATCTCCTTTGGTAATATTATCTCTCCCACAAATTCTATCCATACATACGTGCAAAATTGATCCAAACACAAGGAAGCACATATGTAGGGGGAGCTACTATTACCAAAACCGAACCTTGAAATGTTTGTCCATCTTTGATTCATGACCAAAATGCTATGGACAAGCAATTCAAGTTCAAATTGAATTTATTTCATATCTTTGTGAATGGTTGTCATCAATTATCAAAATGGGGGAGATTGAAATATCATGTTTGGTTTTGGAAATTGATGACATCTTGTTATGCTAATCCTTTGCTCTAAGTGTGACTTAAGAGATAGGATTGCATGGGTGACGTGGAGTATGATGATCATGGACATGGACATGGACATTTATGATGGACGTGATGAATCATCAAGCTTGGTTGTCGGAATGGAAAGTACCCGGAGATCAAGGCAAAGGTATAACTTGATAGGGTTTTCTTTCGGTGATCAAGACACTATAGAGAGTGTGATCACGTTTAGGATAGATGGCTGACTATCAAGAGGGAATGCCACGACTAATCCAAAGAGAAAGTGCCTCTATGTTCATGATAACTTGCATATGCATTTAGAATCTAGCGCACTAACTTCGCTCTTGTGATATCATTTGCGATATGCTAACACACGTGCTCTCGGGACATACTTTTGACGTGTTGGCAACTTAAGACAAGAGGCTTAAACTCGGAAAGATGGAAAAACGACGACGTGGAGATGAAGTGGAGCTTCATCGGTCGCGCCGACGCCGGCCGGGCGCGCACGCCGTCGGGTTAACGGGCTGGCCGGCGGGCGCGCCTAGCGGCGTCCGGCGTGCCCCGGGCGGACGCGTGTGTAAACCGGTCCCGGCGTCCTTTGTGCATTCGATCTAACCCGTGCAAATTTGAACGCTGTCTGGTGCGTCCGGCCATAGAGGGTGTCAGCGACCCCCGTCGGATCGAGAACTATGTCCGCATCACAATCAAATAGTGACATGTACATGTGGAACCAAATAAATTGCACCAAAAATCACTATGCAAATATAAGAACGAGCTTACATTATATAAATGTTTGTAACCGAAGGTGTTGTGTCCTCATCACCTCAGGTTTCAAAATTGAATATTTACCAGACTATCCGTTGGTCTCCCAAACATTCTACGGAAACATGTATTTTGTGTGCTTAGTAGGTGTTTGTTGGCATTTCTAAACGTCATCGCTTTAAAGATGGTAGGTAGAACCCAGCACCACAACGACGCCTAGAAATACTGGGTATAAAATAAATCTACACTTACGTTGTCAGATATAAAAATCCTTATATCCGCAAGCACACAGATATAACTAAAAATAAACTATATACCACTGTAGCACTTCACCTAGGATGAACCAGGTATATATCATAATTTATATTTTCCTAAAGGAAGGACTGTGAGGCAACATTCATATGGTTCATGGTAACTCTATATTTTATGTACATAAAATCAATCATTCCAATACTCTAGCAGGGGGTAAATACACTTGAAATATAAAAGATAAATAATAAATAAATAATGACAATAATAAAAGATAAAACTATGCCTAGGGTATTCCAAGAGACAGAGAGATATAGAGACTCTTCTAAAATGGTATACACAATCATGAGTACTCTATGAGTAAAGAACTTCTAAGTAACTACCAATCATTAAGTCAAAGCATAGTAGGTAAAATATTCTCATATATATATAGCACAAGTAAATCATATCATATGACAAGAGGAACATCAACTAAGGAGGATTTATATGAGATAAACTAGCCTCCGTCGCGACCACGTTCTACCATTCACTATATGCGGGGGGAGGATTACAGAGGACTCAATAAGGCTGTCACCCTTATGATCTACCCCACGACCTAGCATACAACGGGCATCCACAAATAACTTATATCTAAGCACCATGCTTACATATAACTTATGACTTAACCCGCGAGATAAAGGCTAAGTTGTCCCACGATCTCATGCATACAATAATCAATAACTAGAACTATATCAAATATCAAACTAGAATATACTAAGAACATAACAATGGATAATATAATAAAGTAAAGCATAATCATAATGAGAACTCAGATAAAATGTATTATCGAATCTCCAAATATAATAGATCTGAAATCCTGAGCCAATGCTCGAACTCTTCCTTGAATATAGTAAATTGTCTACTACTCTAATCTATGAAGAACTAGAGATCTAATCTTCTAATCTTTGGAAACCCTAGTACTAATCTCTCTTTCTAATTACAATGGATCTAAACTCTAAATTCTAGACTGATGAATAATGAAATTTGGGTTTCTGGGTTGAGCTCTGCCCTTTCTTTTATAGCCTCCTTGAATGAATCTCAGCCCTCGGATCAAATGGACTTCATTGGACGGCCATGATCTACTCCATAGGTCGGTTGTGAGAAGGTTCCAAAAGCAAGACACGTGGATCCCCAGGGGGTGCCACACGGCCCCACATAGGGTGCCACCTGGCCCCACCTTGTGGGGGTCTGGCTCTCGGCCTCTTCGAGCTTCTTTCTTGCTTCATTTTGGTCCTTGGAATTTATATTAATGCCCTCAATTTGGTCCTTTTCTTCTGTTTATCATTTTTCTCCTCTTTTCAGCTCTGTTTCCTATATTTTTCTGAATTCTTCCCGCAAAACAATGTATGCACCAAAACTCGTGGAAATGAATAGTAATAACAATATCTATCTAGCATTTATCCTCAGTTGATGGTATAAAACATATATAAATTTGGTCAATAACTACCATCAACAGTGTTCTTGTCAACTATCTAGTGTTCTCTAGGAGAGTTAGTGGGAACATAATTGATGTGTTTTAATACTTCAAAAATGAAATCTCATCCTAGGGTTTATGCTTGTGAAAATTGTGTTGTCGCGATGTTTCTATGGTTCCATATACGACACAAGCTAGGTGAATCTAGCTAGGTACATTATATCAATCCAACATGAAATTTCCTCCAAGCTCCTAGTTGCTAGGGGAGAGGGCCCTTCCTCTTCATCCCCATCTATTGTGGCGTTCTAGGTGTTGAGGTCTCTTTGGTCTTGTTGGGCATGCATGATCTCCAAATCCTTTCCTCCTCGGATCATCTTTTTGTTCATGGATGGGTTCTAGAGATAGATGAACTAGAGAGAGAGAGAGAGAGAGAGAGAGAGAGAGAGAGAGTGTGTGTGTGTGAAGGTGTGAATGCGAAAGAGTAAGTATTGATGATGTCGATGTTCTTATCCACGAACGGTGTGCCCATGTGAAGAAAACACATATTATGCATGAAGTGTAGACAGTCCAGGTGGCATTGGACAATCCACAGGCTAGAACATAGTGTCTGTTAAAACTGCTAAGTATGTAGCCAAGTTCTCGTGAATTATCCGGGAGTGCACCATATTGTCTGTTTGGACATGACATAGCTCAGAAACTATAGTTTCTATGCATATGCAATATTCTAAGACAAAATTAAATTATAGATGACGATGATGAAGAAGATGACAATGTCACAATTAGGTCGTCGTGACAAGGTCCTGGCACTATGAATCCACAACCTTTTATTTTTGTGTACAAGCAAAGTGTTGGAGTTCATAAAATGGACCCCTTATGAGGATTCGTTAGGACCCTAAGAACCCCTAAGAACCCGAGGTTATCTAGGAAGGGGGCCCACCACAAGACGATGATTTGTGTACATTGTCCACGGATTGCTCAAGGACGGCCCACGCAAGACCCCGCGAACACGAGTCTCGATTCAGGCTTTGCCTCGGCCGAGACAAAGAGCAAGGGACCGAGCCCCCGCCTCCTTCCTTCGCCAGGAAGGAGTCGATGCAGGGGTCTCGGTTCATTCTCATCCCTTCGAGGACAAGGCAATGACGCACGCCATGACTAGCCAGGATTCAATGAATCCCGCCGACCCACAAGTCCCGCCGCTACGGCCGTCAGACTAGCAAAAGATGCCTCTACTACCGTGCTGCACAAGGCGGAGCAGTGTCCTGCCATCGCGCCATCATGACCCTGCGTGTAGACTTGCCGGCCACGACAAGCCTGAGGCGTCGCGTCTCATCAGGGCTCAGGTGACCGAGGCACGGGGCGAATCTCACAGGATGATTTGACTTGCCAGGACCACTATACGGGGCCTCAGATCGAGGTGCACAGCCTCGTTGCCTCGCAACCGGACAAGAAAACCATGATGATCGTCTTCGCAATCATACGTAGGCTAGTGGTAGGCGCACATGCCATGATATTACACCTAGAATAGGAAATCATTACAAACTATAAGAGTGGGGCTCTCCCTTGAGCTATAAAAGGGAGTGCCCGGTGCCTGGCAAGGGTAGGCAGACCGCTGATGAAGGCATATGCACGCGCGCAACCATTTGTCCACTCTGTACTTCTTCTTCTTCTTCCTCTCACTCTCTTGAGACTTAGAGCTCTGACTCCTCTCTCATTGGCTTGTAACCCATACTACGAGCACTTCTAGTACGAGATAATACAAGGCTACACCAACTGCTGGACGTAGGGCATCCGTGCCTGAACCAGGATAAATCTCTGTGTCTCTCTTTCTTATGTTCTTTCTCGCACACCATCCGGATTTGGGATCGCACAACATTTACTAGTCGGTAGCTTTAGGTACCCCGGTTGTTATAACACCGACACAAAGGTCTTGCATATCTACTCAAATCCTCTTGCTGTGACATAATCGCCAAAAAAATATTTTTTATGTTGATACCTTATGCTAATTAAACAGTCGTTAGTTTATAATTCTTCTAAGCTCTTAAAACAATTGTATGGAATATTTTTGGTAGTGTTTCCTATGTGCATCCAGCTCAAACTTTTATGTTGATGCTTTCATATTATATATTATTGAGCTGACTGCCAAGTTTTACTTCATTATTTTATATCTCCACAAACAGGTAACTAGGGAACATATGAACGTGGGCAAGGTTTAATTATTTGATGGTTGAATATATTGCCCATGCAATGCAAGCTTGTGTAAACAATTAGTTTGATCATATGGGTCAGAATGCATAGCTTGGTTACATGTCTAATCCGACTGAGTATACACCATAATATTACAAAAATTGCTACCGCCGATGCTAAATAATCTAGGCCATTTTAAGATTTTAGTCGTTCTTTCTTTTAATTTTACCTATGGATATATGAAAATTGATGTGTGTGTGTGCGCGCCCGCACACACATATATATGGTTTATGCTATTAGCTTTTATCTTGGAATATTATTCCTAATACATATACATATATTCATGAAACAAGTTAGGCAAAGTCATGGTGCATAGTCTCCAGGCACAATTAATTTGTATGCTTGAGTAGGAGTTGATTGCTTGATTATTAATCCCAAAGTCAGAGCCAAGCCTAATGGCTCCATGTGCCTTCTGCTCAAGACCCAATTGCCTGCCTCCCTGACCCTGACCAGCCCTTTTTGTAAATCCTCTCCTAACTAAGATCTCGTCCACCCTCTCTATTTCCATAACCGAAGAAGCCCATCAAACATCGTCATCTTCTCAAGAAGAACCAGACAACAATGTTGGACAAGGAACACAGGACGAGGATGCTCCCCAAGAGCTCAAGCCAGAAGACGCTCCTGGCCGCCATGGAGGAAGATCGGGCGACTGTGACCAACCGTCGTTTCCTCTCCAAGGACGCCTCCTCCGTCTCCAACCCCTCCTTCCGCGTCTACTATGGCGTCGCCTCCGCAGGCTCCGTGCCGTTCATGTGGGAGTCCGCGCCAGGCACTCCCAAGAACGCCATCTCCAGCACCACCCTCCCGCCCCTCACTCCACCGCCGTCCTACTACAACAGCAAGGGCGCTGCCAAGACCAAGTTCACCAAGTCCCAATCCTCCCAGAAGCTGCTCTACTCCAAGCCAGCTAGCTTCGTCCAGAGCATCTTCCCCAAGCTTCGCAGGAGCCATACCATGCCGTCGCGGTCACCGTCGGCGCCGCCGTCCAAAGAGAGCGCGCAGGTGCAGTGCACCCGGAGCCGGAGGAACAGGCTGCTCACAAGCCCGCGGTCGTCCTTCTCGTCCAACTCAAGGGGAGATGACGATGACGGCGATGGTGGTGCGGCGTCATCGCCGACGTCCACGCTGTGCTTCCGAACGCGGCACTCCGGCGGGGGCACCGGCAGGCTGCACTGACTTCTAGCGTCCGTGGTCGGAGTTGGGCAAGGTACTACTGCCTCCTTGATTTAATAAATAATGTTAATTTGCATCTTCCGGTTCTTGGTCACGTCTCTAGCTCTTGGTGGTGAGCGTGTGCTACTATTGTCGTGCAGTGCGCGCGACTTAGTCTTGTACGCTTATCTTGACGAAATTCGATGATGGTTTTGTACTTTACATGACAATGGATATGAACAATATACTAGGGTGTGTCTAGTGTTTCTAATAGGATGGACACAAAATAGTTGGCTATTTATTCACGCTGAAGCCAAAAATAATGTGTTTTCTCTTATGCACGGCACCGTGTCACCATGTCAAAATATAGCTGCGCTTTATTTGTACACGATTTCTCTAGTCTCTTTTATCTTTATAAGATGTATACTTTGTTCGTTTTGATCGGATTGAATTCTGGTCCGGATTACTTCCGGGTCTGGATTGAGTGAATCCACCTGTGTCACTGAATCTGGTTGTTTCTGTTCCGGACCTCAAGAGGTGTGGACCAAAATGGGATAATTCAAAACCACGCTAGTTCAATCCGTCCGGAGCAATTCCTTAACTGAACGCCCATTTTAACATGAACCGAATTTAAAACTAGGCTAAATCAATCCACCCGGAATGACGCCAATCCGCCCGAAACGAACAAGGCCTTAGGGCTTGTTCGTTTTGGTCAGATTGAATTCCGGTCTGGATTACTTCCGGGTCCGGATTGAGTGAATCCACCCGTGTCACTCAATCCGGTTGATCCGGTTGTTTTCGTTCCGGAACTCAAGAGGTGTGGAACAAATCCGGATGGTTTGGTATATAAAATGGGTGGATTTAAAACCATGGCAAAATCAATCCGTCCGAACCATTTCTTAACCGAACGCATATTTTTATCATGGACCGGATTCAAACCAAACCAAATCAATCCACCCGAACAAGGCCTTAGTATTCAAGATTCAAACACAAACAGGACCAATCCCCTTTGTTACTGTGATTAATTCCAATAGCTATTAATACTTTACGAGCGCATGCTTTGTTTTCTAGAATAACAAACTCGGGCCGTGTTGCAATCTCAAATCATCATATGAAACAATAAAACCCTCCTATTTATAGCGAACTAAAAATTATGTATTTTGACCAACACAAAAAAATATTCCTGATACAAATAGTCAAATACAGCCATGTTGCCAAGCAAGGATGTTACATTATTCTCATGTCCAAAGAGATCCAGTCAACTGTGCTCACTTCTAATGAGAACTTCTGCTTCTCCCATTAATGTCTTGCATTCCAAGAACATAATTGTCAGTTCATGAACTGCAAAAATAGTAGTACTTATGTTACACTTACTAAGAAAAACGTGGAGTAATTTCATATTCTGAAAATAAGTAATAAGTGACATGATTTAACAATTGTCGTAGTTGCACGGAGATGAAACAATTTACAAATTTCTTTAGAAACTCAGGTTTCAGTTATGTGAATTTTAGTGCCTTAAAACAAATTTGACTGTAGAACAGTGTTTTCGAACAAGTATACAGGTGCATGTAGTCATTAACAAAACTCTGACTCTGATGTTTTACAGCGCTGCTCATAGCACTTTTACCACATTTCATATATTAAAAAAAGACAATTCACAGTGCTGATGATAAAGTGAATAGTTCTACTTCATAGTGCTTCTAAATACTTTAAAACTCTCAAATTGAGAGATTAAAGTATTGATTACCTGCCTGACTTGCAGCAAGCCAGCAAGCTTGAAACTGCAGTATCGTCAAGACAGTAGGCTTCTCTCATATTAAACTGTAACAGTGCACCAGTAAGCCATGTAGATTGGTTTTTGTTGTCTTTATTTGCTTTCAGAGAGTTTCCCGTGCATTCCCAAGTTTCCATATGTCCACATCAGCAGCTGCGAAATTTGACATAAAGAAAGAGATGGAAACAACAAACAGGCATACACTATGAGTGTAAATATTAGACATATTGTTATATTCAACAAGACCATTCAATAGAACTGATACTGTATCATGCACTTCAGGAAAGCTAATCAGTAAATGGTACTGGTAATTTACTGTTCGAGAGGACAGTGAGCCTTTATTTTTTACATGTAAGCGCAGAGGAATGGTGTACTTCTTCTGTGTACCTGCTGGGTTTACCTCGAAAGCTGGCTTTCTCTGCACGCTTTAAAGGATAGCTGCAAGCTGCAGGAACTTGAAAGTGAAGCCGAAGCACACCACCAACTTTATGCTGAGCACTAGTAGTATTTTCTTACATCTAAATTGACGTGCGTGGAAAACAGAACATCTCGGTTCAAACCTGAGTGAAAAGAAAATTAAAAAAGAACAATTTGAATCTGAGAAGAGGTGCCTGCAGGTGTGAAGGCAGAGGAGCACCTGGTGACCGGATGAGGTGAGTGATAATCCCCATAAACTGAGCCTGGTTAGCGGCCTGCTGTCGCTGGAACTCAAGCTGCTGCCGCTGAATCTCTAGTTGCTGCCTCTAGAACTCATCCCAGGCTGTAATGTCAGCAAACCTAGACAGAGTGGCACGCTCAAAGTGGTCGAACCTCTCAAGTAACTGTACAACCAGACTGCTACTGGCCTCTGCATCGTGCTGTCGACCTGGAGGAGGTAGAAAGTCCTCATCGTCACTGCTAGTAGTGTCTATCACAAAGTCAAGACCGGCTGAACCCTTTGCCTCAAATCGCTGCTCCTCGGCCTCTGCAACCTGTCAAATCCGCTCATCTAGCTCCTGAGCTATCTCCGGTACTGGCTCCCCACGAGTCTGGCGAAGAGGAGTGACAACTCTAGCATTCCTCAGCAGCTGAGATGCATCGTAAGTACCAATCTCAAAAGAGTGTCGTTGTCGCTCCACAAGAGGCTCAGGTGAATAGGAGCACAATGCATAAAGATAATGAAGGTGATCCAATGTGCATAAGACATCCGTCGAGTAGTAGAGAAGCTCCCATAGATCACCTCCTCAATGTCACTCAAGATAATGTTCCAAATATCAAATGGCTCCTTCCTCAGAAGGTGACCAACTATCCACTGCTGTATCCTGATGAAACCCTCTCTGAAACCCATCCTAGGCAGGATGGTGCGTCGACTAATAGCATCGAGAGCTCTGGCATCGGAGTCATAGCTGAGGGGGCTCTGCTAGATCCCTCTCCAAAGTTAGGTCCAAAGCAAGGTCGCACAAACTCAACTCCAGGGAGTATACCCTTGTCTGCCTGACGTGGAGGACAAATGTTAGGGTAACACTCACTGTGGACCCTCATAGTCTGGCGAGGAATCCTAAGCAGCTCTCGGGCACGGGCACTAGTCAGATTCCACTTCTCACCCTTGAAACTGAAGTAAAGATCTGAGTGGTCTGGATCAATCCACACTGTAGCATAGAACTCCCTGACCCATGACTCAACATAGTGTTGATATTTCTTACACGATCCCAATTAGGAAGGCGAAAGAAATATATATGGGATATCTATCTAATCATGTTAGCTTGGATGTGGAATTAATCTCACGATCCAACAAACGAGGAGTTAGGCAGTGTTAGTAGTGGAGTGTAAACTTAGCATCATTATCCATAGTGGAGTTAATCTCACCAGGATATGTACTCAAGGTATACCACTCATTTCTAGGCATTACCTACGTACTAGTCTGTCACCCTAGCAATAACGCTCTAAGAAATGCGGGCATGGTATTCTTGATAGGCCTTGATAAAAGAATGAACATGATATCTGCAAGCACACAGATAGAAATACCATGCATCGTAGCACTTCACCGGGAGTAATCCAGGTATCGTATTTATATTTTACCACAGGGAAGGAGAGTCTATGGAAAGTAGAGAGAAAAGAGGTAATGATTTAGATTGTGATTTACTTATGAGATCCACTTGTAGTTGTATAATGCAGAGTAGCCATATGCATCTAACATTACTCAACAGGATAAGTCACAAGATAAAAATAATTGAAATAATGATAATTACCCAAGTCTAAGATCATCATATGCCACTAGTATCATATGAGCTATTAGCATGTTATAGAAAGAATAGAAAGAATATTCCTAAGATACTCCTAATCATATGTCAACGAATACTACAATTAGTGCAATACATCTAGCTATCATGGCAAGGTTGAAATACATCTACACATGGTAAGCAACTACCAATGACAATCAAGGACGAAACTTGACCATCACCGTAATTATAGCTCAACTTGTCCTAGCATTGGGGGTGGACTCCAAAGGTCTCAACAGGATTGTCACTCCCGCGATCTACCACACGTCCCCGGAATGTAGGGTGCAATTGCAGATAAACGTTGTATAAACACCACGTTTACACATTGCTTATCACCCACATAGTGATCATCTACGTGGATGCTATACAATTCCATGCATAAGATATAAGACAAACTCACTAAACTAAACATATAATCATAGCATGCATGGATACATATCAATAAGAATATAGTTATGATATAGATCAAAGTCATAACAATTGTATTCTGATAATAATAATACTTACAGATCGAATACAAGAGAGAAGCCGCAAGAACGATGATCCTTGCTACTTCTTGACTATCATGAATCAAGATGAACTTGACTTCCTCTAGTTCTAGCTAGGTAGCTAATTGCTTCTAATATGATGAACTAGGGCTTAGGTCTAGACTTGGTTGGACTTGTGTTGGTCTTGATATGAATTGATATGAAGTAGAATTAATTAGGGTTTCACCCTGGGGTCAGGTGGTTTTCTTATATAGCACTTGGCGATGAACAGGGACCCTTGGATCAAACCGACCTCCAATAACGGTGTAGATACAAGCTCAAGGTCGGTGGTAAACCGACATAAAAAGGTGAGGCTGACATGTGGGATCCACCTGGCGGCCGACCTACTTGGCACTGGCGGCCGCCAGGGTGGCAAGCCACCTTGACTTCCCGTCTCTTCTGGTGTCTTCTGGTATCTTCTAGAGTGTTTTAGTCCATATTTCGGGTTGAGTTACTTCACGGTTAAGTCTTGTCATCGTATGGGATGTAAACTCTTCCGATTCTCATCGATCTTCTCTGATTTTATCTATTAGTCCCTGCAAAGTCACAGAATACCAAAACTCGTGGAAATATATTAGTTAGACCCCTAGACTTATGTTGATATCCAACTTGAGCCCTTATTTCATGTTAATTGACTAATAATATTATGCTATAACAAGTGTCAACAAGCTCCCCCAAGCTTACCTCTTGCTAGTCTCTAGCAAGACACATGATATTATATTAAACTACTTACTTGGATCAGGAGTTGCTGCAACGCTATCACGCCTTAACAGTACACATGCTTTCAAACAAAATTTCTCTCTAGATAAAAATAATCTTTTATAACTATCAACTTACCCATATTACCTTTTACCTTTTGGGGCTTATAACCTTTTCTTCAATCTTGGGTAATTGAAAGATAGAAACGATCAAGTCGAGCACTTTGTTTTCTCAAACTCTTTTGATCAACTGTCCTTTCGGAGTTTTTTTGGTTTTTAAATAAAACTCAAAGTTCAGTATGACTCTCTCTAATCTCTCATTTGTGGTATTTGTGGATCCTCTCTAAAGCAATAAGGTAGTGTTGCCTTTCTTTCATAATATGTAGTATTTTTTTGGTTAAGGCAATAGCACACTATGCCTTCTTCTCTCTCACCCTATATCTAAAGCTTATATCTGGAGCTCATAGGTAGGAGAAAACTTTATTTACTTACTAAGCATATATTGTAAATTCAAGCAATGGATCCAAAGTCACAAGTCACACTGATCAAGTGGTGTATGTGTATGGTGGATAGAATATAGATGGTAGGGAATATAGAATGAATGAGGTGAAAATCTTACTTTTGCTCCTTGAGGAATCATCTCTCTTTTGGAATTTGGAAACTCTGTAGAGAACTTGGGTTGTATCTCTTTTCTTTATTTTTATGGAGAGGCGAGTATCTAAGTACCCATTGTTTTCAGCGGACACTTGTCCATTTTTCAACTCTTCTTTATTCTTTCTTTTTCTTAGGGAGGTAGGCTCTACTCGCCCATAGGACACTTGTCCATTTTTCATCTCCCTTTTATTTTTTCTCTCTCTTTTTTTTTTTTTTTTGATATACAACCCAAATCTCTTTTGAAATAACTTTTGAGAGATAAATAAATGTAATGAAGCTTTTGTAAGACATTGGTTAGCAATGAATGAGTGGATGGGTATAGGAAATATTTTTGGTTGCTCTCTCCTGGGATAGGAGTAGAACATTTTTGCTGGCTAGAGTGAATGGATGGTAGTGTATATATAATGGGTGTTTATGCGGTGGATGCGTACTTCCAAGGTGGAAATAGCATATAAGTGAATGGAGTCGAGTGGAGTGGAATGTAAGTGAGGTGGAATGAATGAAGTGAAGTGTACATGATCAGCATGACAAGTTTCTAAGGGTCGACAAAGATTGAACAAACTCAATGCAAAGCAAGCAGCCTATATATATCTCAAAGGTTTTCCTAATCTAGGGAGCATGTATATACTCTTGTCACACAGGAACTTATCATGTGCATTTTCGTATTTTCAAAATATAAATCTCCAGAAATCTAGTGTCACCAGGAGTAAGATCAAATAGCAGCTCAGACTATCATATATCACATCCGTCAATTACCTAGACTTTAGAGCAAGCATTTGCAACCCATAGGATTCAGGTTTAGAGTAAATATCAAGTCAAAGTAATTTTGCAAATGGAGCTCAAGAGAAATTAAGCTTGAAAGCTAGGTACTAGAAAAGTATAACAACGAAGCAACTATTCATCATCTCCATGTTGGCAGATTTTGGGGTTCATTTTAGTTGAGCAAATTAATCGGTGTAAATTCTCTCTTAATCCTATTATTCACACTCTAACAAAAGACTCTTAAAACAACTAGACTTTATAAAACTAGACTCTTAACACACTCTATAGCGAACAAATATTTAACTAATAATATTAATACTATAAATAGATAGGGATACTTATCGGGATAATGGGGTTGCACTCCCCCAAAATTTGGATTGAAGTGTGGTCTCTTATTGTAGAAATTGAGGTAGTTGGCGACAAGGGTTGGCACCTAGCATGTTTCTCCTCCTGCTGAATTCAAAATAGACAACAAAGCTAGTGGAACTTGATTAAGCATTAGGGGTTAGCCACTTTGCCTTGAGTTGCCTGGGATAAATATTTTTAGATTTTCATTTTTATATATGCAAAGAAAAGATAAAGTACTTATGCATCTTTATTTTATTTATTTTTATTATTATTATTTTTATGCCACCACAAAGCAAATAGCCTAGAGGTGTTTAGCCTCGGGGATATTAGCATGGGGCTTTAAGGTTTTCACAAGACAAAGAAATATTTTTGTTATTTTTTAAATGCAAATATAGGGTGCTAAAAATAAACATGATATAGGAAGATAAATATGCAATGTAGGATTTTAAATATGGATAACTTACCGAAGTTACCTTTCGGCGATGATTCGGCGTTTAAAGTCCTCCGAACAAGACTTTCTAGTTCTGCTCTTTACTCCCATGGTATATCAGTTGTCACAATCGGTGGCACTGATGATTCTATAGTCTCTTCTGATGATGTTCTGGGAGATGTCTTCTTCTTCCTCCATTTCAGCTTAGCTGGTGGACTCTTCTCTGGAGTGGTTGATTCTTCTTTCTCTGTAGATGGTTCAGGTGCAAGGGCTTTAACCTCTTCACTTACCTTATCTCATTCTAGATCTTTAATCCACTGCCTCCTTTGGCGGCGACGAGCTGACCTGCTCTTTCTGGGTTTTGTATAATCATTATAACTACTAAAGAACACACGTACCTTTTCTGTAGGGAATTGGAAATGTATATCTCTCCTGTATGGATCCCCGACAACGGCACCAGAAGTGCTTGTTGATATTTCTTACACGATCCCAATTAGGAAGGCGAAAGAAATATATATGGGATATCTATCTAATCATCTTAGCTTGGATGTGGAATTAATCTCACGATCCAACAAAGGAGGAGTTAGGCGGTGTTAGTAGTGGAGTGTAAACTTAGCATCATTATCCATAGTGGAGTTAATCTCACCAGGATATGTACTCAAGGTATACCACTCATTTCTAGGCATTACCTACGTACTAGTCTGTCACCCAAGCAATAACGCTCTAAGAAATGTGGGTATGGTATTCTTGATAGGCCTTGATAAAAGAATGAACATGATATCTGCAAGCGCACAGATAGAAATACCATCGTAGCACTTCACTGGGAGTAATCCAGGTATCTGTTGACACATGTTATAGCATAATATTACTTGTCAACTAAACATGGATAAGGGCTTAAAATGAATATCAACATAGACTAGGGGTCTAACTAACATAATTCCATGAGCTTTGGTGATTTATATCTTTTCAGGGACTTAACAGACAAATGCAGAGAAGAATGGAGAAAGTTCCAGAATATATCTCACATACGATGACAAGACTTAACCGTGAAGTAACTCGACCCAAAATGTGGACTAAAACACTCTAGAAGGTACCAGAAGACACCAGAAGAAAGATGACATGGTTTGGCCATAGGGGCCTGGCGGCCGGCCTAAATCTGCCTGGTACCGCCAAAGCTACGATATAATCAAGGCTCATCTTCCTAGGTCGGTTTGTAACCGACCTTGAGGTTGTATCTACACCGTTATTGAAGGTCGGTTTGATCCAATGGTCATCGTTCATCGCCAAGGCCTATATAAGAAGACCCCCTGACCCCAAGGCTAAACCCTAATTCATTCTATCTCATTCTATTCATTATCTCTCAGTTGTAGAGGTGTCCCAATGTAAGGATAACCTCTCTCTCAGGGATTAGTGAATTAGAAGTAGATTAGCTATGTAATTAGAAGTAGATTATACATGTAATTAGAACTAGATTAGATCTAACTTAGATCTAATCAAGAGTAAAGGAGAGTGGAGCTTTGCTCCTATTCTAGAGATGTCTTCAGAGTATGGTATGTCTTTGTATCTTCTCTACAAGACTTATGATTCACATATTTATCTTCTCTATTTACTTCCATGTCTTTCATATATGGTTAAGTATAGTTGTTATGTTATTGCATGGGATCTCCGCTCGTATTGAGGACTCTAGTTATTCGCGGTAGCTAGAGTAGTAATCGATAGTGTAGACTTGGTGTCTAGGCTATATAGGTTACCCGAGGTTGCGCCCAAACCTACGGATAGTTGTGGTAGCCCCGGGGGTGACGACCTGTCGGGGCCTTTGTAGTCCACCACGTATGGGTTGGTGTTTCGTAGAGCTTTAGGCAGCCTTCTCCCAACTACCTTCTTCCCAGTCTTTCTCGAGAGTTGGAAAGGAACTGTTGCTCCAAAGTGCATTAGTATAATTACTATCAATGGAACCTAAGTAATAGAGAATTACCGGGAACCTTGATCTCTCCCTTTGACCTCTTGATTAGTTTAGTTATTCTTTGATATCTTAGGTAGGTTATTATTTTATGCAGTGACATTTATTTATCCTTTATTAATCACCTCCTCACTTTAGTTTAGTGGTTTGCTAAGTTAGTAGATGCATGATTGTGACTTATTAGAATTCTTTAGCCAAAGCTTCTCTGTGGATACGATACTCTAGAATACTCATCCTAGAGAAAAGCTACAATGGTAGGTGTTCTCAGGCGCTTGTAGAATCCTTCATATTCTTTCAAAGACTTAACAAATGCCAACAAGATTTTTGGCGCCGTTCTTGGGAAGCAATTGGCCTAAAGATTACGATAATGATCATGATGTTTGCTAATTTAGTGTATCACTAGCTTTAGTTGGATTACCCTTGTTCGTTGAGTTGTGGAATAGACAGGGACAAAAGATGTCGCTTTGCGACTTTCCGACAAGATTCCACAAGAAAAGAAAAGAAGAAAGATTGAAGAAAGAACCTGGCGCTGATCATTCAAGATTCATCACACATTGGAACCCTCGCTATCTCAAGGTATGTCTTTAAATATATAAAATCTTCTAATCATGTATAGATTAGAAAAGTATTTGTCACAAGAATTCAATGCACACATCTTAAGTGACGTACATAGAAGCTGCACATCGTGGTAAGTATGATTAAAAGGTGAGAAAGTCTTGCTCATGGACTATAAATTAATTGAGAAGTTATCTTTTTAATTTCTTGCATTCATTGCATCAATTCATGCATTCACTCCGTTTAGTTTATGTTCTCTCATAGTAGATCCAATGCATGTTTTGTTCCTTGCATCCATCCATGTTTGCATTTAAAAAAAAACCTCACCATGATCATGCTCTTCTGTCTCTAATTGGATAAATCTCTATAGTGCTTTCATACTACTTTTGTCTCAATGGTATGCTTTAGTTTGGGAGTATTCTATAGGCATATAGGGTATTTCCAAAGGCTTTTAAATTAAGCATGGTGCTTAGGTTAAATAGCCTTCCTTAATTAAATTAGACATGAAGTCTAGTTTGGTTATTGAACTAAGAATTGCTTGCATAGACATTGGTTATTGTGTTGACTAACCCATGCAGAGAGAACTATCAAATCCAATTTGGGTAAGTTAAGAGATGAACTTAGATCAGATATGAAGCAAGGCATATGATGAACTCCATCCTTGTGCAAAAAGACACGGCTCATTCATGGAAGAATTGTAAGTATCAAATATCATTCACTCTGTCTTTTTGCTACAAGTTATCTTTGCCTTGATCCACATGTTAAAATGCAGCCACAAATAAAATGAGTTATAAGACATGAATAAATAAAATCTGTGCTAAGAGTAATTAAAGAACCACCTTTTCTATTAGCATAAATGAGATCTTATGAACTTTGGACAACAACCCCCGCTTCAAACTTGTTATATTCCCTCGGGTATGTGTCCACTAATATTTTGCAGAGAAAGGTCTATGCTATGTCCACTCGATGAAGAAGAGTGTCATACAACACGATCTAGAAAAAGCAATTACTCAACAGAAATGGATGGACAAAGCAATGGGCCACAAGAACATCAAAGACGGTGAATATAAATCTCATATTTATCCAACTTTTTGTCTTATGTTCTGAAAAAAAAAAAATATATAATAATAATAATATATATCGAGCACATGATGGCTCATGCTAAAAGAAACATGTTCCTAGGACAAGTTCCTTTTTTGGGTATTCTTGGTCACTAACTTTGCAGGAACAAAGGATGAATAACGTCTAAGGACATGGTGATTGCAACACACGATTAGGGACGGTCCAAGTATTCACACTTGAAGTGCCGAAAGTGACGGGAAGGCTCAAGCATGAGGGAGGAAGGTCGAATCCTCTAAAGATCATCCGACATTACTCTTCCTCTACTCAAGCTCCCATCACTCGACATCTTGGGTTTGCAATCCTTTTACTCACAATTACTTTATCTCTCTAAAGTTTGAATGGTTAATAGATGTCATGCATAAAAATCAAACTTAAGATATCATAAAATTTCCAACTAGAGAGAAAGTAATGGTGAGCATATAAAATATCCAATCAAAACCTCTTAGGCATAAAAGCAACCTTAAGCTCCATGACAGTTCTACCCTTGTTTACAATTACTTGTATTTCTTGGTATCTGTTGTCAACTAATATTACGGGGAATAAAATCATGAGAGGAGCAAAAAGGTCTAAGCACAATTTAAAGACAAGAAAGAAAGGACGATGCAATAAAGGAGACAAGTGAAGAACAGGATACACAAGAAGCCAAAGAAGGAAAGCTTCAAGCGTAAGAGAAGGACCATCACGAGGTGTTACGGTGCCGGCATGCTTCAACAATTAAGGTAACATCTTGAGGTAAGTTGTCAATAAATAAGCTTTTCCTTAAGAATGGCTTGTTCATAAATAAAGATTCAAACATGTTGGAGTAACAACCTTGCTTGATCTAGCTTTATTAGCTCAACATGTTTTGTTTCTTTAGTTGTTCCTACCACCATTCTCTTGATCTCTTAGTCCTCATCTTGTAAGCCAGAATATTGCTTACCTTGTTTTGGAAGAACACAATCATAATCATGCCTTTGGTGTTTAGATAAGAAAACCCTCCAAGAGTCAACGAGCTTGATTCGATCTGTCGAAAGTTTTAACCACAAACAATCATGCTCAATCTTCTGATCTTGTCACCCAAGTTAGGTTTAAGAAAAGCATATAATAAATCAACTCTATCTTGTTTGTTGTGCTTATGGTTAGAGAAGAATGAATGAAGTTTTGGTTACGTTGGTGTTTTCCCACCAACAGAGCCCATGCACTTGATCTCTACCATGACTTTGCAACCAGGACATACTTCGAGCAAAAAGGTGGAGAAGCCTATTAGTCTCTCCAAATTTCAACAAGTGAATGTCTTACAAGCATGCACACTAAACAAGACACTGCCTACATCAATGCTTCACTCTAACTCATAAGGCAAAGAACATGGGTGACGTTGTCTTTCAATATCTCAAGGAGCACAACCGTCGATATTAAATAATAGGCTCAAGGAAACGACAAGGTAAGAAAGTCTCGTTGGACGACTTAAAACACCGAACCCTCTCGAAAGGTAAGATCGGTAGTTATCTATATGCATAGCATATTTACTTTCTCGCATTGCATAATTATTTTCCTTTAGCATATTTACATTATAGCACTAGCCTTGCATTAGAAAAGAAAAATAAATATTTGTTTGTTGCATATACTTTGAAAAAAACTCTAAGCCCCATGTGAGTAATTTTGTGGTGTGTAACAACCTGCAAGGATATTTATTGTGGTGGCATAAAAATAAAATAAATATGCATGCATCATCATTCTTATTTCCATAGAAAATCCAAAAATATTATTGATCTTTGAACTACTATCTTAATGGAATTATCATCTTTGGCAATAAGAAGCTAAGTGGCTAAAACAACTAACGCTTAACTAGTTCCACTAGCTTTGTTGTTTATTTGAGTTCAGCAGGATCCCAAGGAAGAGAGACATGACACACATGGTGTCCAGTGCTAAAGAAGATCAATCAGCCACCATCACTATCTACCTCTACTTCCAACCATCAAGAACATCGAAGACTATGTCAACATCCAGCTTGGGGGAGTGCAACCCCCATGTATCCAATAAGTATCCCTTTATCTTATTTACTACTAGCTAGATATGTTTGTTTTATTAGAAAGATATAAAAAGATGCATAACCAAGGAAACCAAATAAAAAGAGTCTATCCAGTCTTTATTAAAGAGTCTTTATTAGAGTGTGAGAATAAAATAAACTCTGAAGATAATCTCTAGCCTTGGAGATGATGAATAGTTGCTCCATCGTAATTCCTTTCAAGTACCTATCTTTCAAGCTTAATTTCTCTCGAGCTTTTAATGCAACTACTTTGACTTGAGATTTGCTCTGAACACGAAAACCCGTGGGTAGCGAATGCTTGCTCTAAAGTCTAGGTGATTGACGGATATGATATATGAGAGTCCGAAAGTTACTATTTATCTTACTCCTAGTGATACTAGATTTCTGGAGATTTATCTTTTAAAAATTAAAGTGCACATGATAAGTTCCTGTGTCACAAGAGTGTTGAACCTCCTACCACAGCCATATATACATGCTCTCTAGATTAGGAAAACCCATTGACATATATATAGGCTGCTTGCTTTGTATTGAGTTTATTCAATCTTTGTCGACCCTTAGAAACTTGTCATGCTGATCATGTACACTTCATCACACTCCACTCCATTTCATTCCACTTCATTACACTCCACCTCGATACACTTTACCCCATTTGCATTTATGCTACTTCTACCCTAGAAGTACGCATCCACAAAGCATCCACCAAATAGCAACCAAAAATATTCCCCACACATATACACTTAGCCTACATTTCATAAAAGCTCCTTTATCCTTGTTTCTATATCTCTACAAGTTTATTGCAAAAGAAGGCTTGGGTTGTATAGTCGAAAAAAAGAGAGAGAAGAAAAGAAAGAGAAAAAGAAAGGGGAGATGAAAAATGGACAAGTGTCCTACGGGCGAGTAGAGCCTACCTCCCTAGAAAAGAAAAGAATAAAGGAGAGTTAAAAAATGGACAAGTGTCCGCATTAAAACAATGGGTACTTAGATGCTCGCCTCTCCATAAAAATATATAAATATATAATAATAAAGAAAGAGATACAACCCAAGTTCTCATAAAGTCTTCAGAACCCAAGAGAGAGATGATTCCTCAAGGAGCAAAAGTAGAATTAGACTTTCCCCTCATTCATTCCATACACCTTACCATATTCCCTACCATATCCACTATATTCTTTCCACCATACACATGCACCACTTGATCAATGTGACTCGTGACTTTGGATCCATTGCTTGAATTTACAATATATGCTTAGTAAGTAAATTTAGTTTCTCCCACCTATGAGCTCCAGATATAAACTTTAGATATAGGGTGAGAGAGAAGAAGGCATAGTATCCTACTGCCTTATTCCAAAAATATATGAGAGAAAGGCAACACAACATTATTGCCTAAGTGAGGATCCACAAATACCACAAATGAGAGATTAGAGAGAGTCATACTGGGAACTTTGAGTTTTATTTTTGAAACTTGCAAAAACTCCAGAATGAAGGTTGAACAAAGAGTTTGAGACATGATGCTTGACTTGATTGTTCTATCTTTTAATTGCCCAAGATCCTAAGAAAAAGCTATAAGCTCCATGGTTAAAGGTAATATGGGTAAGTTGAAGGTTGAAAATGTTTTTTCTAACATAGAGGAGAAATTTTGTTTGAGAGCATGTGTACTTTTGAGGCGTGAAAGCATTGTAGCAGCTCCTGATCCATTGCTAAGTTTGGCTTTGCTAGGGACTAGCAAAGGGTAAGCTTGGGGGAACTTGTTGACACATGTTATAGCATAATATTACTAGTCAACTAAACATGGATAAGGGCTTAAAATGAATATCAACATAGACTAGGGGTCTAACTAACATAATTCCATGAGCTTTGGGGATTTATATCTTTTCAGGGACTTAACAGACAAATGCAGAGAAGAATGGAGAAAGTTCCAGAATATATCTCACATACGATGACAAGACTTAACCGTGAAGCAACTCGACCCAAAATGTGGACTAAAACACTCTAGAAGGTACCAGAAGACACCAGAAGAAAGATGACATGGTTTGGCCATAGGGGCTGGCGGCGAGCTTAAATGCATCGCTGGCGGCCGCCAAAGGCTCTGAGCCAATCGGGCTCATCTTCCTAGGTCGGTTTGTAACCGACCTTGAGGTTGTATCTACACCGTTATTGAAGGTCGGTTTGATCCAATGGTCATCGTTCATCGCCAAGGCCTATATAAGAAGACCCCCTGACCCCAAGGCTAAACCCTAATTCATTCTATCTCATTCTATTCATTATCTCTCAGTTGTAGAGGTGTCCCAATGTAAAGATAACCTCTCTCTCAGGGATTAGTGAATTAGAAGTAGATTAGCTATGTAATTAGAAGTAGATTAGACATGTAATTAGAACTAGATTAACTTAGATCTAATCAAGAGTAAAGGAGAGTAGAGCTATGCTCCTGTTCTGGAGATGTCTTCAGAGTATGGTATGTCTTTGTATCTTCTCTACAAGACTTATGATTCACATATTTATCTTCTCTATTTACTTCCATGTCTTTCATATATGGTTAAGTATAGTTGTTATGTTATTGCATGGGATCTCCGCTCGTATTGAGGACTCTAGTTATTCACGGTAGCTAGAGTAGTAATCGATAGTGTAGACTTGGTGTCTAGGCTATAGGTTACCTGAGGTTGCGCCCAAACCTACGGATAGTTGTGGTAGCCCCAGGGGTGACAGCCCTGTCAGGCCTTTGTAGTCCACCACATATGGGTTGGTGTTTTCTCAGAGAGCTTTAGGCAGCCTTCTCCCAACTACCTTCTTCTTCCAGTCTTTCTCGAGTTGGAAAGGAACTGTTGCTCCAAAATGCATTAGTATAATTGCTATCATAGAACCTAAGTAATAGAGAATTACCCAGGAACCTTGATCTCTCCCTTTGACCTCTTGATTAGTTTAGTTATTCTTTGATATCTTAGGTAGGTTATTATTTTATGCAGTGACATTTATTTATCCTTTATTAATCACCTCCTCACTTTAGTCTAGTGGTTTGCTAAGTTAGTAGATGCATGATTGTGACTTATTAGAATTCTTTAGCCAAAGCTTCCCTGTGGATACGATACTCTAGAATACTCATCCTAGAGAAAAGCTACAATGGTAGGTGTTCTGTGCGCTTGTAGAATCCTTCATATTCTTTTAGCACTTAACAAATGCCAACAGTATCGTATTTATATTTTACCACAGGGAAGGGGAGTCTATGAAAAGTAGAGAGAAAAGGGGTAATGATTTAGATTGTGATTTACTTATGAGATCCACTTGTAGTTGTATAATGCAGAGTAGCCATATGGATCTAACATTACTCAGCAGGATAAGTCACAAGATAAAGATAATTGAAATAATGATAATTACCCAAGTCTAAGATCATCATATGCCACTAGTATCATATGAGCTATTAGCATGTTATAGAAAGAATAGAAAGAATATTCCTAAGATACTCCTAATCATATGTCAACGAATACTACAATTAGTGCAATACATCTAGCTATCATGGCAAGGTTGAAATACATCTACACATGGTAAGCAACTACCAATGACAATTAAGGGACTAAACTTGACCATCACCGTAATTATAGCTCAACTTGTCCTAGCATCGAGGGGGTGGACTCCAAAGGTCTCAATAGGACTGTCACTCCCGTGATCTACCACACGTCCCGGAATGTAGGGTGCAATTGCAGATAAACGTTGTATAAACACCATGTTTACACATTGCTTATCACCCACATAGTGATCATCTACGTGGATGCTATACAATTCCATGCATAAGATATAAGACAAACTCACTAAACTAAACATATAATCATAGCATGCATGGATACATATCAATAAGAATATAGTTATGATATAGATCAAAGTCATAACAATTGTATTCTGATAATAATAATACTTATAGATCGAATACAAGAGAGAAGCCACAAGAACGATGATCCTTGCTACTTCTTGACTATCAGGAATCAAGATGAACTTGACTTCCTCTAGTTCTAGCTAGGTAGCTAATTGCTTCTAATATGATGAACTAGGGCTTAGGTCTAGACTTGGTTGGACTTGTGTTGGTCTTTATATGAATTGATATGAAGTAGAATTAATTAGGGTTTCACCCTGGGGTCAGGTGGCCTTCTTATATAGCACTTGGCGATGAACAGGGACCCTTGGATCAAACCGACCTCCAATAAAGGTGTAGATACAACCTCAAGGTCGGTGGTAAACCGACATAAAAGGTGAGGGCCGACAGTGGGACCCACACCGGGCGGCCCGCCTACTTGGTAATCGGGCGCATCGCTAGGGTGGCAAGCCACCTTGGCTTCCCGTCTCTTCTGGTGTCTTCTGGTATCTTCTAGAGTGTTTTAGTCCACATTTCGGGTTGAATTACTTCACGATTAAGTCTTGTCATCATATGGGATGTAAACTCTTCCGATTCTCATCGATCTTCTCTGATTTTATCTATTAGTCCCTGTAAAGTCACAGAATACCAAAACTCGTGGAAATATATTATTTAGACCCCTAGACTTATGTTGATATCCAACTTGAGCCCTTATTTCATGTTAATTGACTAATAATATTATGCTATAACGTCTTGCGTATCAGATCAGCCAAACCTGGAAGAGAGTCAATGTACTCTCTGAACTCCTCCCAAGGACTTCTGACAAAAGACTTAAAAGAAATCACTTTGTGCTCTATAATGACTCCGTAGTCAATATATGCCCTGAAAACGTCCTCGTGCAAAGCTGTATGGAAGAACTCAACTCTCGGTTGTCTCTGATCTGGGAACCACTGCTCTAGTGGTCTAGTCCTTAGCCTATAGATCTACTTGGTTGTCTTGGTGCGAAGGTTAATGCACTCCACTGGTGGTGCTCCAGGAACATGCCTGCGGGGTGCTGGAGCTGGTGAAGAAGGAGCTGCCTGAGCTGAGGCCTAAGCTACCTATGCTGCCTGAGCAACCCTAGAAGAGCGACGGGGTTGCTCGTGCTGGCAAAAGAATTGTGCCTACTGTGCTAGCTCAGCCTTGAGGTCGATCTGCTCACCCTCTGACTTGGACTCTGCCTCTGCTGGGTCTCTAATGGAAATCCAGCCTCTCCTACCGCCTTTGGCCGCTGTGTCGGTGGCTCTAGTAACCAACAAGGCCCTCTGAGCCTCTGTAGAGAGATCTTCTTCTTCTTCTTCTTCTTCTTCTTCTTCTTCTTCTTCGGCTTCTCAATTGCCTTGTCCTTGCCCTTGAGTGCACCTGTAATCCGAGGTGGACGACGAGGATCATCGTCACCACCACCACTGCCCCCAAGTGATGCATTCTTGACTCTGGCCATCGCTGAGTGTCACTGGACTATCACTGAGCTGTCAAGAAGATGAGCTGACACCTTGCGTGGCTTGGCCTCGATCCGTACTCGTGAGCTTGGCCCCGAGTTTATCTGCCAGTGTCAACTGTTGAGAGCATGGTGACACAACTCGCTGCACAAGATAGAAAAGGAGGATTTATAGCATAGCATAATTAACTAGAGGGAAGTAGCCTATCAGAAGCAAGCATGACGGGTAAGGATAGAATGAGAGGGGGATTATACCTAGCCTCCAAGAACTCCTGTGAAAAAGATGAGATATGACAGTGTGGAGGGGCGGAGGCAGGATTGGCTCTCGGGGAGGGCTAATTAGTGGACAGTTATCAAAAATTAGGTGACTTAATGGTGATTTAAGACTAACCTTATGCTATTTATAGGGTCAAATCAACCTCCCGGGGGGCTGCAGCCCGGGCAGCCCGCCCTTGGATCCGCCCCTAAGTGTGGGAACCTTCCTAGGTCAACTGCAAGTCACTGCAAGGAGCAAGGATGTAATAGGGGGCAAATCAGTGACTTGTGCATGGTTTAGGCATTGTGTCGAGCATCTTGTGTGCAGGGTGTTGGTATTTGTTAAGCCCACAGAAATATTTATAATTTGTATAATCCGCAAGCGCACGGATACCGGTGAGCACTTCACCTGGGAGAGGGTTTAATATCGAATCCACAGGGAAACGGGTGAGGGTGACTACGATCTATTCTTAACCTAGAGTAGCACAAGACTTAAGAAGGTTGAGGGTATAGAGAGGATTACTAAGATAGCTAAATCTTAATTTGGTAAGTGATGTTGATAGTATTCTTGTGGGGACGTACTTAAAGGAAAGTAAGGCCGAAACTCACTATTCCCAAAGTAACTAGGTCCTACGTGTCCTATCCAACGGGATGTATGTAACACCCCAAATTTTGCCTCTTTTAAAATTAGAATAAAATGATTTATTTATGTATTTTTGTGCTCATGAAAATATAGGAAAATAAATGTTTTTGTCACATTAAAATTTATCATAAGGCTAGACACATGTATGTGCATTCATGCCGGTGCATTTGATTTAATGTATTGTGTGGTTTTGACCAAAACTCAAAAGGATTTCAAAATCTCTTGAAAAGCTTTTTGAGATGTCTTGAAAATAAAAAGAAAATGCATTCTATTTTTCTTTATTCTATTCTCTGGAGTCCAACCCGAAGGCCTCTTGTCTTCGTTTCCTTGATCTGGACCGAGGGGCAAATCCTTCCTTGGCCTGTTCGACTTGGGACACAGCACCGGCCCAGTTTGCCATCACGAGTTCCTTTCATCTACGGCCAGGCCGCTAGCTACAAGAAAACCCACCTCGTTGTCGTATCATCATGTATATACATACGTATGTATATATATATATATATATATATATATATATATATATATTTCCCTTCACAAAATCCTGTAGCGTCAAGCCCTATCTTACCCAACACACCCACGCCGCCTTAAGCCCTAGCGTGCTCTGCCTGATATCTAATCTCGCCGAGAACAAAACCCGGAGCTCTCGTGCCACCGCCGGAGCCAATCTGCCGAAGCTGACGCCTCGCCACTGTGGAGATGTCTTAGCCACCGACCTTGCCTCCAGCCTGCAGAGCTGCCGCGAGTCCTGATCGTCCGGCGCCGATGTGATCGTCACAGAGCGCCTCCATCATTCGAGGAAGCCGCATCAAGCCAAGTGCAGCTGCAGAGCTCCCTCCGATCGTGTCGAGCTGTAGGTAATCTTCCTGTGATCACACTACCTCCCTGTTATTTTGTATTAGACCACCGATGCCTATAGTCCTTTTTCTCTAGCTAGGTCGCCGGATGCATATATATACTTCATCGATCGAAACGTCTGTAGGTTGTCGCTGTCCGTCCTATCCTGCCTTAGCGCTGCATCCTCATCAAGCCACAGTTCACTGATCTCCATATATAGCTCCGGCAGCATGTACTTGTACGGCAGAACCAAAACTCCAAATTAAAGCCGAGACGTGCACAGCAAAGCTCCATTGCCGGCCGTGGTTTCCTTCCTAGCTAGCTTGATGACATCAATTCTAGCTTTGCTGACCTCATGCACCCAATTTTTGGCCGGTTTCCTTTAGAAAAACAAATCCACAAATACTATGGAAATACACTACCTATGATCAGCCGTACGTCCATCTGTGTTGTTTCTTTCTTCTATTTCGGTTTTGTTCCTGCCAAGTTGCTTTAGACTCGTAACCACGTGATCTACAGCTTAGTAGGATATACAGTTTAACCGGTTCTATTCTTTCAAATAAAATGATAATTTGATCAATCTAAATGTAACTAGATTTTCCAATTAAAATAAATAAGCTCATAGTTTTCTTTTTAAAGCAAATCTTTCAACAAACGTCTCTCTTTCGTCGATGCTCCGGTTAGAGTGTTTTTCGCGTTTGTGTGATTTAGCGACGTGTAGAATTGTTTTATAAGCTTTTCAAATTGATAATTCATTGATTGGTGTACTGTTCTAATTTAGATCTATTGTTTGCTTCGTGTATGATTGCTTGGATATATGTGTGGTGCTTTGTGCTGATGACCAGTCGGTGAGCGTTACGTTGGTGACCTAATTGATGATCTATAAGAAGTTGATGAAGAAGGTGTTTTTGGGAAAGCATTGGACTTGAAGAAAGGATCTATATTTAAGGCAAGTATAGTTTTGGGATATGCTATCTTTAAACCATGATCTTATGACTTGCTTAATGTTTATGCACTGAACGTTAATATATGAATTTTTGATATCATGGTTCATAGGGCGAAAGAGCTATGTTTTGTTTATGATGCTCTTAGCTCTCCATAAGGACTTATTCATTTGTGATCATCCGGGATATACAGTACAACTATGGGAGTTCGACATGGACTCACTCTTGCTATTCCCCCACACCTCGGGGAAGAAGTTAGGCTTGTGATCAACCGGTCGATCGTTCCCTGTGGTGCCTACATCGAAGAACAGAGA
Organism: Hyparrhenia diplandra; assembly: GCA_015847255.1. Taxonomy (NCBI): domain Eukaryota; kingdom Viridiplantae; phylum Streptophyta; class Magnoliopsida; order Poales; family Poaceae; genus Hyparrhenia; species Hyparrhenia diplandra. The sequence goes on from JADLZK010010000.1 coordinate 817,177, forward strand.
GTCTTTCATTTGCGCTAGCCGAGGTTATGTCTTTCTTGTTAGGTTTGTTTTATTTTAAGCATTGTGAATTGATTACCATTCATTTGTAAACTATATGTGAGATTTGACTTCCATGGCTCACATATGGCTTCATCTGGTTTTGTTCTTAAAACCGGGTGTTACAATGTAGAATCCAAAGGAATCAATGGTATTGTCACTACCACGAACTACCACATCCAGAAGGTAGGGTGCATCTAACGAGATACCCGAGTCCAAACACCACGTTTGCACTTCGAATATTACTCTAATCTAGGCGCCAGATTAAAATACTCCAAAGAGACTCGTTAGACCAATAAGAATAAATATAAACAATATAACTTACTAAAAGAAGAAGTAGATTACCAGAGTAATTCCAAATGTAGATTAACTTCCACCGAGGTACAAGTGTGGAGATAGCAACCAACAGCCAGCACTTCCTCCAATTCCTTCCCCTCTCTATCTCTCTTGTTCTAAAGATTAGAACTAATGAGTTCTAATCCTCTTATACTAACTCTTCTAATTGTAGTTCTAATATGCTTCTAATTACATTCTAATTCACTAATCCCTTAGAGAGAGATGATCCTTACATGGGACCCCTCTACAACTGAGAGATAATGAGATAGAATGAATTGATAATGAATTAGGGTTTCACCCTGGGGTCAGGGGGTCTTCTTATATAGGCCTTGATGATGAACGTGAACCTTTGGATCAAACCGACCTTGGCAACGGTGTAGATACAACCTCAAAGTCGGTAGTAAACCGACCTAGAAAGATGACACTGACAGGTGGGACCCACCTGGCGGTCGGCCTAAAAGGCTCTGGCGGCCGCCAGGCCATGGTGGGCCCAGGCTGTCAGATCCTTCCTGGTGTCTTCTGGTGTCTTCTAGAATGTTTTAGTCCACTTTTCGGGTTGAGTTACTTCACGGTCAAGTCTTGTCATCATATGTCTTGTATATTCTGGAACTTTCTCCATTCTTCTTTGCATTTATCAGTTGAGTCCCTAAAAATATATAAATCACCAAAGCTCGTGGAATTATGTTAGTTAAACCCCTAGACTTATGTTGATATTCAATTTAAGCCCTTATTTCATGTTAGTTGACTAGTAATTTTATGCTATAACAGGTGTCAACACAGGGTTAGGACACAGGAGGTGGAGCTCACCAACTGACTGAGCAGGCCGGCTGGGGAAGAAAGGAGGTCTAGGATGTAGTAGTCTCCCGGCGGTAGGAATTGTCCACCCTCGGCGGTGGCGCGAAGAATGGCGGTGGCAGCCCAGCGCACTTAGGGTTTGGTGCGGGGATGCGAGGTGCTTGGGGTGCGGGCGGCGCGGGCCAGCAAGGCGAGTGGCGGCGCGAGTGCGGTGTGTATCGCGCAGAGGCGTGGGCCGGCGAGGCGGGCTAGCGGCGACACGACGTGAAGCGGGCGGTGGCGACGTGGCGTGGAGCGGGTGGTGGAGGCGTCGGGTAGAGGAGAAAGAGAAACCGCTGGCTGATTGAATGGTTAAGGAGAATCGAGGGGCCCACTCGTCGGACAAAATAAATCCCGCTTGCATCGGCGCCAAACACACCAGCGGTAAGCGCCGGCCGCGGAAACCATCGCCACGCAATCCAGAGAGGGCTGCGCCGGGGGGGTCATGCCGGACCCTCAACGCCGGGGGCGCCAGACGCGTCGGGCCAGCGTCAATCGCCATTGATTCTGTCATTCTCCTGCACCGGACATGCCAGGGGTTCATGTGCCGGACGCGGCTGAAAACAATCCCTAACTTCCTACGCCGTTGATTTTTCAGATTTCTTCAGTTTTTGACTTCGAATCTTCACGGCGCCTTCTCCCAACCTCATTCCAATTCAAATAAGACCCAAATAAACACCGGTTAGAACAGATCATGGGAGTCCTCACTTAACCCCTCAAATTTGCAAATAATTTGTCATAGGCTTAGATTAATTTTTGAAAATAAGCGATGAAACCGATCGAGCATCGTATGGACAAGCAATAGAGTTTTTCAACCATTAGGAGCGTCAAATGCTCTCTCTATCCTTGGGCGAACACACCAGATGCTCAAGCTTAAACCAAAAAAGAAACGACAAACCAACACACATGCATATGCTATGTAATACAAGAATTTGAATCTAGTTGGCTTGTCAAGTTTGAACCAAGATTAAGTTTTTTCACACGCTTTTCGGCGGTTATCTTAACCATGTTAGACAAGCCCTATATGCATTGCAAGAATTTAAACATGGCATATTATATAATGAATGCAAGGGACAACACAAGCTCATTTTCTAGGAAAATTGGAAGAATCAAGAATATTGAGCTTGCTTCTCAACTTACAAAACCTTGCCTCATCCGAAGGCTTTGTGAAGATATCCGTCAAATTGTCTTTAGTCCTCACTACTTCAAGAGATATATCCTTCTTGGAAACATGATCACGAAGGAAGTGATGACGAATATCAATATGCTTGGTGTAGGAATGTTTGAACCGGATTGTTGGCAAGCTTGATGGCACTTTCATTATCACATAGCAATGGAATCTTCTCAAGCTTGACACCATAATCAAGGAGAGTTTGCTTCATGTGGAGAATTTGAGCACAACAAGCTCTTGCGGCAATATACTCCGCCTCGGCGGTTGACAAGGCCACACTATTTTGCTTCTTTGAACACCAAGAGACAATGGACCTTCCAAGCAAATGGCACCCTCCGGATGTGCTTTTTCTATCAATTTTGCAACCGGCATAATCCGAATTGGAATAGCCAACAAGTTGGAATCTTGCTCCTTTGGGATACCATATGCCAATGCTTGGTGTATGCTTGAGGTACCTAAGAATTCTCTTCACCACGGTGAGATGGGATTTCAAAGGGTTAGCATGAAAATGAGCACATAAGCATACACTAAACATGATGTCGGACCTAGATGCGGTAAGTTAGAGCAAGCTACGAATCATAGATCGATAGAGAGTTTTGTCTACCGGTGTACCTCCCTCATCTAGATCAAGTTATCTATTTGTTGGCATGGGTGTCTTCATGGGCTTACAATCTTCCATCTTGAATCTCTTGAGAAGATCCTTGGTGTACTTTTCTTGAGAGATGAAGGTCCCTTCTCTCAATTGCTTGACTTGGAACAAAAGGAAGAAGGTAAGCTCACTAATCATGGACATCTCGAACTCCTTTGACATCAAGGCTCCAAATTCCTTGCAATGTTCTTCATTTGTTGAGCCAAAGATTATGTCATCAACATAAACTTGACAAATGAAGATGTCCCCTTCATGCTTTGTTGACATTTCTTATCACAATCACTAGAAACAGGTTTAGAACCCATCTCTAATAACATCGCCAAAAATGCGCCTTTGGCATTCCTAAGTGAAACCACCATGTCGGTGATCAGACTAGGAACATCAACGGTGATAGACCTTGCTAAATTAGATATTCATCTGCAAGCGCACGGATCTATCATTGTAGCATTTCACCCGGAGATATTCAGGGTATCGTTATTTATATTTTTCCTAAGGAAGGCATGGTAGAAGAGGATCAAAGAGAGACATGAACAAGATAACATGACTGTGTAATGGACCAATGCTTATAGCAGAGATATAAGGGAACGGTACAAGGATAACTTGACAGACTCACTCAAGCCAAACTCAAAGATAAAGATAAATAAGGAATAAATGGGGAGACACCCCCGAGGTCCTTCAGCGAGCTCAGGGTGATGGCGAGAGCCCAATCGGCCCCTCACGATGAGTGAAGGGCGATTGCCGGCCATCTTTGACGAGTCCACTAGCGAAGCGCCGCCGTGGACTGTAACAGAGCCGACCAATTTATAAGAAATCAAGTATAATGGCGACTACCGAAGTAATTACACTCTCACACTTGAGTCCATATAAACCTGGTATTTTGGAAATCTCAAAGTGATTTCAAACTTATCAACATACAAACGAGGATCTTCGAAGTTCGGTGATTACAATCCATAAGTTATGACACCTTTTTAATTCCACATTCATCGGAGTTTAAATAGCCGTAGTATAATACCAAATTGATTAGTGGTGGAAGCAAATAGTTTTGAATGTAAATTTCAACATAATTCAAATAGTAGTGCCATGGAAAGTCAACCCACAAAAGCACAAGATGGGAAATGGAATCGCGCCTTGCCCCAGGCGTTACTCTTGGTCCATAGCATGAAACAATCAAGTCTTGCAGCAACCCGGGGACACTTGGTGACCTTCAACAATGGGAATAAAACCCTAAGTACTTGAATGTACTCAGCTAGACTTACCCGTCTTAAACCAAAAATAAGAAAAAGACTCCAAGGACTATGCTAGGCTTTATCCGAGTCGGGCCGACTCACATTTTATTTGCATATGAAAATAAGGTTGATTAATGTGCCTACCCATACTATTCGGGCTCTTCCAAGTTAAAAGGTTATTTATTATATATAAATCATATGTCCTCAAGATTAAAAAACATATGCTCAGCGATATATAAATAACAACATAAGTAACTTGATCAATATTTTAAACAAAGAAGCAAAGATGGGGAAAAGTAACCATTATTGTTATATTAAACTATGATGTCGCTGAAACATTGTGGTTCTCATTATCCGGGAGAGATGGCAAGTCGAATCGATTACAAACCAACTAGCGAACACCTCGTCATAAACTAGGTCTACTTCATGGGTAGACCTAATCAACACTAGAAATGTTTAAGAATCACGGGCCTGCCAGCTACTCCCTCCTTCTCGGGCCACCTAGGTTTCCGATCCGAAGCAACATTCATCGTCAGGAATTGCCTGTGCCCAATCGGTCCCCAACCTACCACGCCAAGGAGGAGCGATAAAGCGAGCAAGTGCCGACTTGCAACAATTTCCACTAGCTTCGTGGCTCACGACGACCGGCGGAGCCTACTATATGAATAGGTATGTTCAACTTCCGACCGCCTTCCGACAAAGGGTAAGTCCTTAATCGATTAGATGGAAGACCAAAATATCCATCCAATCTAAGCATGTTTTATTAACCAAGTTTTCAGCAACAGCTTGTTAATGACCCATGTGATTAACCACAACATCCTTTCAAGTGAGCGGAATCACCGTCTCTCATCGCAATCACCATATTGAGCATTTATAACCTAGACCTCTAAATAGGATAGGATAACAATTTCAACAAGGATATCACGTGCATCAACGGTTTCAACCACTTCCTAAACTTAATGCATCAAACATATAAAAGGACGCAATTAGTTTAGTTAGAAAGCATAGGGAAGGGCAGCATGCACCGAGGCTTGCCTTTCAGAATGAGGTTAGAAGGTGCCTTTGGAACTTCAGCAGTTCGGAGCAATTCGGCGACCAGTCCTGCTTCTTCTGGGACCTCCTCTTGCTGTACTTCTAGATGTGTACCTGTCCTTCCTGCTACTCCTCCAGAAACGCTATCTCCTCAATTGATCCTGATATGAATGTATGTGCGAGAATGAACATAAATGAATGCACGATTAACGAGTGCTAGATGAATGCATTATGATGCATGATATTAGTAAGTGCATATCTCTTCGGAAGCAACCATACTAATCCTACATCACACATGCATATTATCATAAAACACCAAACAGGACAGCAGGGTATCTTTGTCACTAAAAACTCGTCACATCGGGAGCTCTATAACTCGAAACTCAGCAAACGAATATTCGTTGGAAAGCTTATAAAATTATCTACAACTCATATAAAGCACTCTCAATCAGACCTGTCATCTACTATGCACAAAACAACAAAAACAGCAGCTCTGTTTTCAGGTGACAAGCAAACATGCAACACCTAGAACTTGTAAACTATCCATGCAAACCTTACTGAACTTGACCACCAAGTAAACAAGATCATAAGGCATCAAAATAACCAACTGATCAGCCCAAAATATAAACTAATTTACATGAAATGATAACAACTAACTATCACTACACATAAAGCATTAAATACAAAAATTGGAATAACACAAGTTCTATAAAAGCATGTGACCAAAGCAAACTATCCATACCAACAGGTCCTAAATATAATAAGAACAAATAGTACACCTTCTAAACGAACTAACCCTAACATATACAGGCATTTATAAAGCATTTTCCTTGCAACAGAAATTCAATAAATATGCAAACACCTTAGCAAATTCTACAAAAATTACAGGAGCATGCTACTGGCATCACAAGGCTACCATAAACATTTCATAGCAACAACATGCATATACTGTCCTACACAAAAATGACAAGCTAGCATATTAAATAGGCATGAAAATACTTTGTACTATGAAAAGTGTGAAACAACCTATTCCTATACATGAATGGCTACATAACAGCAACATATGCATCTACAAAAATTATCATGGTAAAACTCCTAGTAATTATTTTACTATGATTTTCCTAAGAAAGCGTGGTAAATAACACATAATAGAAACTCTAACTTTTTCCATAGAACATAGCATGCATGATATTTTTTTCCCTCATTGTACATCCAAAAACATGAACATTTTGCACACGGGAACCATATTTTTATCTTGCACCATTAAAAGATATGCATTTATCTAGAAACATGACATTTCTTGCAATAAATAAAACTATATACAAAAAGTACCATAAAATAACATCTCATATTTTTCTATCATAGAGCAAAGCATAACAAGCATGCCAAAATTTGTTGCACTCAAATCCAAGCAAAAATGAGCAAGTTATGAATTTAACAAGCATGCATGTACTTTTGAAAAAGAAAACAATAAAGGATAAGTCCTAACAGCTGGGGCCCACTAGTCGAATCGGGGGGGGGACGGTGCCGGCCGGGCAGATCTCACCACCGGTGGGGTTTCGGGCGGAGCCGAGGGCACCGGTGGATTCCTCACGCCGAGGCGCACCCGATGGTGCCCTTTGTCGGGCGCTGAGACGCACCAGCAAGAAGCTTCGCCGGTAAGCGGCGGCGTCGGCGGCGATGCATGGCGGTGCTCCTCGCCGTTTCTAGTGACAACGAGGCCGGGCGGGGGGAGTACGGGTTCTGGGTTGATGAGGCGGTGCGAACCCCCAACTTAATCGAAGGGATCCGCGTGACGGCGTGCATGTCGGCGCGCGGGCGGCGCGCTCCGCGGGCGGGAGCAGCCGCCGGCAACTTTGGGATGTGGAGCGGCTCCATTGGAGAGTGTTTGAGCACTAGTAGGGTGAGGCGGACCTGGTGCGCATGCAAGGACAGACGGAGCGGGCTTTGGCGAGCACGGTCGTAGAGAGCTCGTGCGCGGTGGCGCGCCGGTGAGACGGCGGTGGCGAAAACCGAGCGTTCCGGCCTTCACCGTCGAGTTGTGACTACAACTTGGTTTCAAGGGTAGGAAGGGAGGATGGGAGGCACTAAGCTCGTGCAATCGACGAACGGCGCGGCGGCGGTGGAGTTTGGTTGCGGCGACGCCATCAATGGCCATGGCGGTGCTCTACTCTACGTTCTGCTGCTGTTGCTTTGGTGAGAAGCAAAGGGAGAGGGCTATGAGGCAGGGAGCGAGTGAATGAGGGCGATGGGCGAGTGCAGGCGCGGCTGTTGCTTCACTTTCAAGGCACGGGTGCGGTGCGACATCAGATATCGACGTCCACACGGCAAGAGCGGTAGGGCGCTGTGGAGTGCGGAGGAAGGGAGCATGTGGGGTGCTCCACCTCTAGCCGGTCGGGATAGGCGCGGCAGGGATGCCAGGCAGCGTCGTCCACGCGTCATGCACGACCTGGGAAAGGAGCAGAGGGACCTGTCGGCCCTGACATGGCCAATAGGGGTGACCCCCTCCCAAACCTGAACAACAGCTGGTTTTTGCTCTGTGCATCGAGATTCGTGCAGATTTGGCAAAAACTTTCTATACGAGAAATGTTCAGAATTTTATAAGCTACAAAACTCTCAACATAAACTTTTTCAAATTCAGCACCATTTGGAAACTATAGGCCAAAAACCGAGAAGGTGAAAAAGACTTGGAGAAAAATTAATTTTGAAATCAACTTAAATTTTGGCCAAACTAGTTTGCACTTTTGAGCCTTTTCCAAACATTTTTACAAAGAGCAAGCTTAACACTTTTTGATCCTCATTAAAAGTAGTACTCTTCATATGTGGAGCACTTTGACTGAAAAATCACTTCATAAAGCACTTTTGAAAAGGTTTTCAAAAACACTCCAAAAGGTCAAATGGCTTAAGAGAAATTTTATAAATCATTTTCAAATAAAAATGATCCACACAAACATAGCTCTAAAACATGTCATAAATATAACTAAGAAAAGTTTAGGTTCAAACAAACATTCAAACAAACATTTCGTACAATTCATGCCATAGCAAAGCATAGCAACAAGTATAAAATGTAAAATGTAACAAATTGCAATGCAATGCATGGAATGATGCTTATGATATGCAAATGCACATGCTTATGCAGTGATTAATACCTGGCGTGTTACATGGACTGTTGGTGGTCATTATCGACCATTTTATACTGCCAATTTGTATCCAAATCAGGGGAACAAGCATACTTATGACACATATACATATGTTATGACCAAGTTCCACTTGTTTCTTGAGAAAACATGTTTTGCGGGATAAACGCCGGAAACAAGTGGAATTGCACGAAGTAAAGAACAAAGCGCACAGCAAAACACACATTCCAAAAATGCGCAATCAAAGGAAAATAGAGAAATCCCAACTCAGAATCAAACTGGACCAAAGCACCCAGATATTAACGATCTAGGACAGCCCACAAGCCCACCAGAGAATGGCGGTGGCAGAATGGGGCCAGGCCCAGTTTGGCGGAACTGGCCCAGTTTGGCCGCACCGACGATCCCACCAAATCACACCGCCCTTTCTCTGGTGGTATCATTAATGCGAGGAGAGGCGGTTTCCATAGGTGCTTTCCTAAAATACGACCAAAACCAACCTCTCATGAGTATAAGTAGATGGGGGAGGGCTCCATTCTAAACACACACCACACAAGAGCCTATCCCACTCCACTTGTATCATTTACTTTTTGGTTAATATTAGGAGTTTAGCAAGGTTGTAATAGAAGATCAAGATCATCTTGGAGATACTTGGTACGATCAATTCATTGTTCATCATGTTCTTCATCTTGTTCTTGTTCTTTACTTATCAATATAGTTATGCTTATGAACTAGAGTATAGTTCTTATGATATGATCTTAGGATATGAGCTAGCATATAGTTTTTATGCTATGATCTTGTCATATAGAACTTTATGCTTAATCTATCATACATACATGTTTAGACCAAGAGCTAAGTTGAGATGTTAAGTTCTACTTTGAGCTAGTCTTGGTTGTTGTTGGTTTGCAGGTTTGTCGTCCGTCCTCGTGGTGGATGCTCTAGTAGAAGGACCCCGGGGACGGGTAAGCCTTGTCGACACCCTAGAGTAGTAGTCATAGCTTAGACATGGTGTCTATGTTAGAGGCTGCCTTCATTTGCCTCATACACGGACGGACGAGGTGGTAGGCGGCAGGTGGTGACAGCCCTGTCTGTCCCTTGTAATACCCCATGTCTCGTATGGGGTAGAGCTGTATGCTAGTTTCGCTTGGCAGACCAGGTGCGCGCCGGTGCCCGAAGTAAGTCAACGGTGACCACGACTAACTTAATGTAGAATCTTTAACAATATAAAAGCATGTATGTATATCTGCGTGGATGACTTTGGCCTTTCTCTAGTTCACTTCTCGTTCCCCGTGGAAATTGATACCCTAAATACTCCGGGTGAAAGCTACATCAGTACTTTCTGTGCGCTTACGGATTTATCTGTGTGCGTTAAAAAATACCAACAAGCTTTCTGGCGCCATTGCCGGGAACGGTAGCTGTTCTCGGATCGAACCAAGTCGTCCGTGTATCCTTTTTATTTTTTGTTACCCTTTTATCCACCTCACCATCATCACCACCCATTCCACATGGACTCAACGCCTATCTATAAATATTCGGCTCCAAAGGGCGATTCATTGGAGCCTCCACCCTCATCACAACCCATTCATACAAATGGCTTTGAAATTCGCCCCGCTTTCATAGCCATGGTTCGGGACCAACCCTTCTCTGGGCACGATAATGAAAATCCATATAGCCACCTGTGGGAATTCGAGCACCTGTGTTCTTGCCTTGTTTTATCTGGCATGACACAGGAGACCATTAAATGGAAATTGTTTCCATTCTCCCTTTTGGGAAGAGCGAAACAATGGTATGCTCATACCGTAGGAGGTGTTCACGGAAACTGGGTTGAACTTCAAGACAAATTTTGTCTTGCTTTCTTCCCTAATTCCCAAGTCACTGCCCTTCGAATAGAAATTCTTAGATTTAAACAAAAAGAGGAGGAGACTCTTGGAGCATCTTGGGCTAGGTTCTTAAGTCTTGTAAATACAGGTCCAGACCTCTCCTTGCCTAACCATGTTCTTCTTTGCCACTTCTACGGTGGTCTTAGCAAGGAAGATGCTCTCCAAATTGACCTATCTTCGGGAGGCTCGTTTGTGCATAAATCAATTAGTGAGGGGAAAGCCATTCTAGAGAAGATCTTAGAAAACACCTCATAAATAGTATATATGACGAGTTTCCAGAAGATCCAATAGAGTCATGCCCCGACCAACAAAAGGAGGCACTTACAACCGAATTTGAAGTTCCTTCAAATTCTTCTCATAATTCGGTTGTCGAGGAACCTCCCGTTAAGGGAACATGCAATCACACTTCTTGGAGTGATGAATCCCAACCTTATGCATGTCCCTTTGAATTCGAGGATGACCTTTTTCTTGATGATGATTTTGGGAATGCTTTAGAAATTCCCAGATCAGAATCATCATATACCTCGAAATCCTATACGAGACATCAAGAACGCTCACAACACATAGAGGGTGAACCAATTCATATAGAAGACATTTCTATACCTTCTCCCTCTATGCCCACATACGATGTCTCATCAGAATTCATTCATGGTCACTGGGGAGAGCGTAAGACAGTCTTCACAATAATAATTTCTGATCCATGTTTTGCGGATGATCTGATCTATCATTAAAAAGAAAGTGCTCCCCCAGAAATGGGAGGTTTCATCAACGAACATGGAAGTTACATTCTAAATGTCCCATCCAATCCATGCTCATTTGAAAAACTCCCCGATATGGTCTTTAACTCAGTCATCACTAGCATGATCTACAACCCTTTCTTGCTCTGCTCATAAAAATTTTTGAAAGGGACGTTGTAGATGCTTTTAGGCATCACAAATTTTGCAAATCTCGTAGTGTTTTGGCATGAGCTTAGAGATCGACGCACAAATATTGGTGTTGGAGGGGAAACCACTCCACCAACATTGGTCTCAACTCAAAAGGTTTCCCATAGATGAGCTTTCGTCTGTAAACAAAGCACTTCCGGGAGATAACCCGTGTTGTTGTCTTTTACATTTGAAAAAAAAACTCATTTCTCTTTACCTTTGTCTTAATCTCTATTTCTTGTTATAAAAAAACACTCTTTCTTTAATAAAAGCAAGAATATGTTATCTAGTTAGCATGCACCTTTGGGTATTCTTATCGCTAACCATTTCAGGTGAAGCCGAAGAAGAACAAAGAGGCATGTGATGCTGGAAAACATGAGGCTACATCAACTACAAAACTTTGACACTCTTGGATGATGGAGCACACTCTAAAGGAGACCCTAACCTTGCACACTTGACTTTTACACAAAAGTCCAAGTGTGGGGGAAGGATGGTGAGAGTCCAAAGGCTTCTCACACCAAGGTGTCATTCAAAAAAAAAGATGATGTCAGCCTTGTCTCGCTAAAAAAAAGGAGAGATAAAAAAAGGGGATTAAAAAAAGAGATCGAGATAAAAAAAGAAATGAAAGAAGAGAGAGAAGGAAGATTCCCCTCCTCTATACCTTTGCTATCATCAAAGCTTGTGATCTACACACACCATATGTCTGGGGCTTAAGCCTTGTTGATTACCCGAGTTGGATCATGAGCTATAAATCAACCATTGCAGCAACTTCGGAACTCCATCCACATTTCTTTGGTATGAATGCCCAAGTATCAAAGGTAATGAATGTTCACCAACTCATTGCTCTTTCTTGTCTCCATATGATCATACAAATTCATGCCTCCTTTGTTCACCTATAGGCCTTCTTAAATTGAGCATGGTGGTTAGATTAATATGGCCTTCTTTGATCAAAATTTTGACATGGTGTTAAAACTTTGATTAATGAACCTTGAGTTGTTGTCATAAACAATAGAAGTAATTTATGTTTGGAGATATATCAAGGCTATGTTTACCTTTCAAACTTTATCTTGGTCTTGATTGAGTCAAATGAAAAGTTGGATGAAACAGGTTTTTCAAGAAAATAAAATAAATGAATAAAGATTTTTGGTTTGCATAATAAACTTGTTTTAGTCTAGTGTTGTTTTTGAGAATAAAGCTCTAACCTCTCTCTCAACAAAAAAAAAATATATGATGATAATAATGTTGCCTCCCACAACAAAAAAAATGGTGCTACCCTTTGTGTATTCTTTGTCACTAACATCTACAGGAACAAAGGGAGAACATTATCGAAAAGCATTTTTGCACCAAATCATGAACTAATGGAGGAGCATGTCCACAACTCTCGGTTTGATCATTTCCTCCCCATATGTTCATATGCATGCTCCTGGTTTTATACTTGTCTTACAAAACTTAAAAAGAACAAAATTCCACACTTAGATTTAAAATTTGAAAGTAAATATGAATACAACTCTTTGAGTTTGGCCTACATAAATTTTTGTTCCTTACATATCCTTAGTACTTGTGGGAAAAACATATTGCCTAAGTTGTTGTGAAGTGAGATATGGCATTCACATAGAAGTCCAACCTTTTCTATTCAAAGTACTTGGAGAATTTCCTTTTCACCAAAATGTTAAGAACTGTTGGGGAGGGCGACCCTCGCCACCCCCGCAGCTCCCAGCAGCCTCGCCCGGCGGGCCAAGCAACTTGTTGTATGACTAACTCTTTGAACATCACAGGCAAGCCCTAGCGAGAGGGGCTCCGCTAGGCCAAAAAGGCAGCGGAGGGCCCAAACAACGCCGAGCTCGCTCCACTCTTCGGAGGGGCCCCCCGCCAACCTTTCACCTATAAGCCAAGACAACGTCATCGACAAGGCCCAGCAAAGGGGCCTCCGCAAGATCGAGAGGGCATAAGAAGACCCAAGCGATCGCAGGCTCTACTCCCGTGCAAGGCCTCCGTCAATCATCAATACGAGGGTCAAGGCCCGATTGTCATCCCGAGGAGCCAAGCGGAGGGTCAGCATAGCCGAGGACGCAGAACCAAAATCCGAAGGGCGGGCGCCACGAGAAGGCTGAGCCATCGAGCCATGGAGGTTGGTGGCGGGAAGAGAAACCCTATCAGGCGACAGCAGTCTAGGGAGTCATGTGTGTTTACCATTATACCCCTACGAGGGTAAAATACCTCTTTGCCCCGGCATGGGCCCACCCATCAGAGTGTGCAAATCCCTACCTACCATGTACCGTGTTGTAAAGCGACCACCCGACCCCTCTTGGCTTCCTATAAATACTCGGGTAGGCGCACCAAGGAAGGGGGTCGATTGGTGGCAGTATTCATTGCCATCTAATCAAATCACAGTCTTAGATAGCTCCGCAAGTTCTGTCCTTTTACTCTCGTGCAGGCCTCCGCTAGTTCCCACCCTCGACAACTCCAGTGAGGGTGGGACCGACGGAGGCCCCTCTGTCATTCACTCTCCTTCGTGCTCGTGCTAACCTCCGCTAGTTCCCACTCTCCGCAACTCCCGCGGGGGCGTGACCGAGCGGAGGCCCCTTCGCTGTCCACTCGTTTCGTTGGTTCATACTTGTCATTCCTTTCTCTGTGGGAAGCCCTCGCCCCTCCTCTCGCTACCTCCGATAGCGAAGGCCAGAGGGGCAGGAGTGATCCCCACAGTTGGCGCCGTCCGTGGGGACCGATCAAAAAGTCACAAAGCACTACCCTCGCTCTGACTGAGCAGAGCCACCCTCACCAGGCCACCTTCGATGGGACTACGATTTTTCCCCATGCTTCGTTCATGTGCAGTCATATACACTCTATTTACTCATGTCTATGATGGGACTAACGAATTTTCTCCACCATTTTTTCTTTCCTCACTTCCAAGGAGGCTACCTTCGATTGGGCACACATGTCCGGAAGCAACATGGAGTTGCCCACGTAAGGCTTATCAGCATAGACAACCGTTTGTCAATGCAGCGACCTTCGCCGCACTTTGGCGGAGCAGCTCTTGTCGTCACAACCACGAAGGGCAACTTCCGCGTCTAGCCCTCGTCGAGGCCGGACGGAACGGGACCTCCACAGCGCAAGTTAGCAATGTCCTGCGAGGGTCCAGGCATGGCCTTCACAAGGGTCTCACCGGTGGAACATGCCAATCGAGGACTCGGCCAGAAACGCCTCCGTCGCGACGGAGGACCCCCATCAAAATTTGTCCATGCCAAGCAGAGCTCCCGGCACCCAGCCAGCTCGGCACCAAGCAAGGTCCCAACATAGTTTGCTCCTTGTTGGCGCATCAAGGAGCTAAGTATTCATAAACCTCAATTCGTGCAAAACATGTACACACATTGCATATATTTGTATCAACCCCCGCAGGGCATGTACTGCATACCAACCCCAGCCAGGTCCTCCAACGCGAGGCTCTTATACCCCTGTCAATGACCGACAGAACCACCCTAGTCACTCGATGGACCGAGCTGAGTGCTCATTATCCAGTCTACACTCATATTCGTATATTTACATACACCTTCGCTGGGAAATTGCCTAGTGGCCTTTGCAAAGTCTATGCAGGTTCACTTCGGTCATCCTCCGACGCCGGCAGCTTTGGCATGGGGCTCGCCTCCAACTACGGCGACAATAATCGCACCCTCGCCAGCAGCTTCGGCAAGGGACTCATCTCCGACTACAGCGACATCGACCACACCCTCGGCAACAGCTTTGGCAAGGGGCTCACCTCCGACTATAGCGACATCGATCACGCCCTCGCTAGCTTTGGCAAGGGGCTCGCCTCCGACTACAGCGACATCAATCACACCCTCGCCAGCAGCTTTGGCAAGGGGCTCGCCTCCGACTACGGTGACATCGATCGCACCTTCGCCGACAGCTTCGGCAAGGGGCTTGGCTTCGACTACGGTGACATCGATCGCACCTTCGCCGGCGGCTTCAGAAGGGGCATCGGCAGGGGCCCATGGGAGAGACATGCGTCCCTCATATCCATGGGACCCTCCTAAAGTCTGTTCGCTGCTCTGGCCCTTCGCGGATTGGACCAGACCTTCGAGGGGCTGCTGTTGGGGAGGGCGACCCTCGCCAGCCCCCGCAGCTCCCGCAGGCCTCGCTTCGGCGGGCCAAGCAACTTGTTGTATGACTAACTCTTTGAACATCACAGGCAAGCCCTAGCAAAGGGGGCTCCGCTAGGCCAAAAGGCAGCGGAGGGCCCAAACAACGCCGAGCTCCGCTCCACTCTTCGGAGGGGCCTCCGTCAACCTTTCACCTGTAAGCCAAGACAACGTCATCGACAGGCCCAGCAAAGGGGCCTCCGCAAGATCAGAGGGCATAAGAAGACCCAAGCGACCACAGGCTCTACTCCCAGGCGAGGCCTCCATCAATCATCAATACGAGGGTCAAGGCCCGATCGTCATCTAGAGGACCCAAGCAGAGGGTCAGCATAGCCGAGGATGCAGAACCAATCTCCGAAGGGCGAGCGCCACGAGAAGGCTGAGCCATCGAGCCATGGAGGTTGGCGGCGGGAAGAGAAACCCTATCAGGCGGCAGCAGTCTAGGGAGTCGTGTGTGTTTACCATTATACCCCTGCGAGGGTAAAATACCTCTTTGCCCCGGCATGGGCCCACCCATCAGAGTGTGCAAATCCCTACCTACCATGTACCGTGTTGTAAAGCGACCACCCGACCCCTCTTGGCTTCCTATAAATACCCGGGTAGGCGCACCAAGGAAGGGGTCGATTGGTGGCAGAATTCATTGCCATCTAATCAAATCACAGTCTTAGATAGCTCCGCAAGTTCTGTCCTTTTACTCTCGTGCAGGCCTCCGCTAGTTCCCACCCTCGGCAACTCCAGTGAGGGTGGGACCGACGGAGGCCCCTCTGTCATTCACTCTCCTTCGTGCTCATGCTAACCTCCACTAGTTCCCACCCTCCGCAACTCCCGCGGGGGCGTGACCGAGCGGAGGCCCCTTCGCTGTCCACTCAGTTCGTTGGTTCATACTTGTCATTCCTTTCTCTGTGGGAAGCCCTCGCCCCTCCTCCCGCTACCTCCGATAGCGAAGGCCAGAGGGGCAGGAGTGATCCCCACAAGAACCATAGTCTCACATACTCCTGAATGGTGAGAAATTCCTACCAAGGCCAAATACCATGATACAATTTGAAAACCTTCTACATTTGCTACTTGTTGTTTGCATTGAGCTCTATCAAACCTTGTTGACCCTAGTTGAGAAATTTATCATGCTCTTAAATCAAGATCACGTACACGCCACCAAATATATGCACTACTCCTACACTGGGAGTAGGCGCAGAAACATGCCTCCCACTTAGATCCATAAAAAAAATGTTCTACTCCTACACTAGGAGAGAAAAAAAAATATTGGTTAGGTTTCCTTCAAAATAAGTGCTCCAAACACTTATTGATATCTCCCTCTCAAAAGTCTTCCAAAAAGAGACATGAGGCTATCATCAAAAGACAAAAAATAGAAAAAATGGACAAGTGTCCTCTATTAAAACAATGGGTACTTAGATGCCCACCTCTCTATTAAAAAAAAAAAAAGATGAAAAAAAAAATGAGAATAAAAGATAGCCCATGTTCTCACAAATATTTTCTCCAAAGTCTCAATAAAGAGAGATATTTCAAGGAGCATAGTAGAAATAGGATAGCCACTATATATATCCACACACTTGCACATCTTGATTTGATTGCATGACATTTTTCTCCGTGGATCCATTGTTTGACATAGTAAAATATGCAATGCAAGTATGCCCACAAAAGTTTTCCTACCTCAGCTCCACATAAGCCTTTTAGAAGTAGGAAGAAAAAGAAGGCAATGCTATAAATACCTTGGTAAGGGGAGCATACACCACTGAGCGATTTGAGTGCCATTTGAGGAGTACTTGTGAACTATGCTTTATTTCTAAAAAAAACTCCATGTTACTAAGATGTGAAATTGGGTTGAGATGACTTTGTTTCAGAGCTGTTCCATCTCTCAACCGCTCAAGGATATATGTTAGACACTCCACATATGCCACAGTAATGAGGTATGTCTTGGGATGATCTTTATGTCAGGTTCATAACTTGAATTACTATGTTTTATATTTACTTCATCATTAACCTTTACTCGGGACGAGCAAAGAGCCAAGTGTGGGGAACTTGTTGGCACTTAATTAATGCATGTTTTACTACCACCAAAGTGAACCACAAATACAATATTACATGTAAAAACATAACCAAATATTATTTATCCGACAAGTTCCACGAGTTTTGGTGTTTCTAGTTGTTTTGCAGGAATGTTGTGGAAATACAAATAAAGTATGCCAAATAAAACGCACCGCGAGAATACACCAAAGAGCAAAGGGAAACAAGGAGGCCGATTCCACGCCTCATCTGGCCGTTGCACCGGCGGGGAAACTATCTACCGCCAGAGAAGGAGAGGCAAAACGGGGCCGACAGGGGGGTGGCCGGCCTAGGGGGCGGCCGCCCCCGAAATGTGGCGCAAGTTCCTGCCCTTTTGATGGTGTTTGCTCAGAAGACCAAGGGGCGGTTGCATGTGGTGCGACTTTGCGTTCCCGCCAAATTTCCCTCGAAGCAAGGAGCACCCTCCATTCTCCTCCTCCCTCCACAATAAATTGAGGGGCACTCCTCTCTTGTAAACACACATCCTACATTGTGAGCATCACTTCCACATTTCATATCAAGTAGTAGTGTCCCTCTAGGTGTTCATCACCTAGTTGTACTTAGAGAAAAAGAGGAAGAGAGTGAAAGGGAAAGAGCGGAGGAGTAGCCGGGATTGTCGGCTTCGCCTCAACTTTGTACCTCTTCGGATCCGACTCGTCTGAGAAAGATTCAAGTTATCTTCTGGTAATTCCAATATTATTATTTTACTAAATTCAGTCCATGCTTGATTTTACTTATGGATCTCCGTTCGACCGAAGGTTCTAGTTTTAGTACGAAACTAGTTTCGTGTCCGCTAGTGTAGACGTGGCGTCTAGGCTTGAGTTCACCTGAGATTGTGCCCAAACCTACGGAATAGTTGTGGTAGCCCCGGGGGTGACAGTTCCGATCAGGCCTTTGTAGTCCACCACGTACGGGTTGGTGTTATCGTAGAGCTTTTGGTGGCCTTCCCCGATTACCGTTTCCCAGTCTTTTCGAGAATCGAAAAAGTCATTGCTCTGTAATAAGTAGGGTTAAGTAAGGTTGAACCTTAGTATCTAGTAATTTTGGGAAAACCTTAGAGAACCTCTTTCTTCCGACCAAAAACAGTCTTTGGATGACTTTGGCCTTTCTCTAGTTCACTTCTCGTTCCCCGTGGACATCGATACCCTAAATACTCCGGGTGAAAGCTACAACGGTACTTTCTGTGCGCTTGCGGATTTATCTGTGTGCGTTAAAAAATACGAACAGGCTCCATTCTAAACACACACCACACAAGAGCCTCTCTCCCTCCACTTGTATCATTTACTTTTTGGTTAGTATTAGGAGTTTTGGCAAGGTTGTAATAGAAGATCAAGATCATCTTGGAGATACTTGGTACGATCAATTCATTGTTCATCATGTTCTTCATCTTGTTCTTGTCCTTAACTTATCAATATAGTTATGCTTATGAACTAGAGTATAGTTCTTATGATATGATCTTAGGATATGAACTAGCATATAGTTTTTATGCTATGATCTTGTCATATAGAACTTTATGCTTAATCTATCATACATACTTGTTTAGACCAAGAGCTAAGTTGAGATGTTAAGTTCTACTTTGAGCTAGTCTTGCTTGTTGTTGGTTTGCGGGTTCGTCGTCCGTCATCGTGGCAGATGCTCTAGTAGAAGGACCCCGGGGATGGGTATGCCTTGTCGACACGCTAGAGTAGTAGTCATAGCTTAGACATGGTGTCTATGCTAGAGGCTGCCTTCGTTTGCCTCATACACGAACGGACGAGCTTGTAGGCGGTAGGTGGTGACAGCCCTATCCGTCCCTTGTAATACCCCACGTCTCGTATGGGGTAGAGTTGTATGCCAGTTTCTCCTGGCAGACCAGGTGCGCCCCGGTGCCTGAAGTAAGTCAATGATGACCATGGCTAACATAACTTAGAATCTTTAACAATATAAAAGCTTGTATGTATATCTGCTCTCTTAACATATAGCTATTTAGGATATGTGTGCTGCGTGCTAGGTTTATTCTTTTTTTCTTTATTTTATCTTTATCCTTGAGATTGGTTCAAGTGTGTGTGTCAAGTTATCTTTACTTATCCTGTCCATCCCTATTATGAACCTTTGGTCTATTATCTGATCATGTTATCTGTTGGGACCTAACTTTGATTTCTGTCTTAACTTTCGTCCCAAACTTTGAAGATTTCAGGATACTTGCAGAACAACGGCAAAAATCTACATCGGAGATGACTTCGCGAGACGTTGGCTTCGCGAAGAAACAACAAGTGCGAAATAAGAGAGATTGGAGTCAAAGATCCAAGCGAAGATGACCACGGAGGCTTCGCTGCGAAATCATCAAAATCCGTTCCAAGAAGATGGAAAGCATCGCAAAGATGAATATTGTCTCTCAAGCATCGCGAAGATGAAGGGCGCATCTTCGCTTAAAAAGACATTTTGTAGGAGATCATTTCGGGATTCTTAGTGATTTTGTACAACTACGAAGCCAGGGGGGCTTATAAATACCCCCTGACATCCTTTGTAAACAACATGTTGAATGGCCTTATTGTAAACCATTTCATCATCAATAACATGTTGTGTTTAGCAATCACCCAACATCTTGGCGCCCACCATTTGTGTGAGCAACGATCTACCCCACGGCCATCAAGAAATCATGGGAAGACCTCCCAAGAACAAGTCGACAAGCGTTGCCGAGGAAACAACAATGTAAAAATGAAGTACCAAGAACAAGCGGGAGACAATACCTCCAAAGAAGTCATTCCCCATGAAGATCAAAGCGAAGAGGCAAGAAAGTTGCAAGAGCTAGAAGAAGAATTGGTCAAAAAATAGAAAGAACTTGAGGCTTGCAAAGCCGTAACCGGAAGAAAAGACATTGAAGCAAAGAATAGAGGAAGTCATAAAGTGCTAAAAAGATTGAATGAAGAACTCAACAATCAAGACCGCGAAGTCATTATAACAAATGAAAACAAAACAAGCCAAGCCAACGAGAAGGCAATAGTCACAATAGACCCGTAATCTCCGTTATCGGTAGATTTACAAATGGCAAAATGGCCAAAAGGCTTCAAATTCAACGCCATACCCACATATGAAGGTTTGATAGATCCAAGACAATTCTTGATGAGCTTTGAAGCAAATTTGTTGAATCAGGAGGAGGAGACGATAAGACACTAGCGAAGGCACTTATCATGGCAATGAAAGGGCCACTCAAAAAAATGGTATGCTTCGCTCAAGCCAAGATCTCTCAAAAATTGGGAACAACTCGAACAACTCAGTTAGTTGATTTCCAAGGATTCCAAAGATACTGAGATTAACAAGTGATGATTTGTTCGACATCAAGCAATACCCAAAAGAACCAATAATTCAAGATTACAAAAGGTTCATCCAAATGAAGACTCAAATCCCGGATGTAACGAGATGAAGTCGTCATCATAGCTCGCAATCGGGGGCCTTAGAGCGGACAATTGTCTTCACACCTCAAAAGAGAGAGACCAACAACCTGTTGCTCAACTATATGAAGAATTTCAGAAATATGCAAGATCAGACGATGATTTCAGGAAAAAGACCGAAGAAGAGAATGCACAAAGAAATCAAGCAAAGACAAACAATCAGTTCAAGCCACAAAATTTTGAGCGAAGGCCATACCATCATCAATATCAGCCGCCACTTCGCGTGAACCAAATCAACAATGAGCAGAGCGAAGACAATATTCAAGCTCAAAATAACCAGCGAAGTCAATTTAACAACAGAAACTTCAATAACAACCAAAGAGGAGGTTTCAATCAAGCAAGATTTGGAGAAAGAAGAATACTAAAGCCCTGAAGAAATGTATTGCATTATTCATGGCGAGTATTGGCCACACATCAAAGATGTGCCCAATGGTAAAGAAAAGCATAGAACAACTACAACAAGAGAGCAAAATCATGGAAAATCAGAGATCCATAAACTTCCTATCCCAAGCAAGCACTTCGCATAATCAAGCATATTATGACCAAAGCCACAACCAACAAATGTTACCAGGACCGCCCCCAATATACAATTGTCAACCATTGGCAATGGCTCTGCCACAATGGGGACAAATACAAAGTTTACAGCCTGAAGCTTTGGTGGCAAACAATACTCCAAACATTCAAAACAATGGCTCACCCACCGGTATCAACAAAGAAGCGAGAGGCGAGAATAATGACAATTTGTGGAGGGAACAAAGATAGAGCATGCAACCAACAATGAAAGAAGAAACTATTTTCGGAGAGTCAACACAATAACAATGGAGGGACCTTACAAGAAGACAAGATGTTCACACCAACCAATCATCTTCACAGAACAAGACATGAAACTCAAAGATTATCCACACATGGACGCCATGGTCATAGAAGCAAATATTGATGGATGGGATGTTACAAAAATCCTAGTGGATGGAGGAAGCTCCGCTGACATACTCTTCGCATCAACACTAGATGCAATGCAAATCAAAAGACAAAATTTGGGAAGAGCAGAATATCCATTGGTTGGCTTTGGTGGTAAAAGGATAAATTCAATTGGAAGAATTGTACCGCCAAGTATCCTTCAAGACACAAAACAATGCAAGAACAGAACAAGTAGCATTTGATGTTGTTGAAATGCATAGCCAGTACAATGCAATATTCGGAAAAGAAAGCTTGAATATCTTCGAAGCTGTGATCAACTACTCTTACTTATGCATGAAAGTTCCAGCAATCAATGGACCAATATCAATCCACGTAAAACCAAACAGAAGCAAGAAACATTGAAAAAGATTCAACTCCAAGCTCAAAGAAATGTCTTGGCCATAGAAGAAATCGAAGAAGAAGAAGAAAATGTGACGTAAAAACGCTAAGTCAAAAAAGAAAGCAAAAAAACATGTTCCAAGGCGTAAACTAAAGAAATTTTTCTAGACCCAATGGTAACACAAAAAAAGTCATCATCGGTGCCAATCTAGCAAAAGAAGAAGAAGAACAGCTTGGTAAGATTCTTGAGAAGTAACCAAGACGTCTTCGCATGGTCAAGAAAAGACCTAGAAGGGGTCAGCAGAGACATTATTGAACATCGCCTAAACATTGACCCAAATATCAAGCCAAAGAAACAAAAGCTACTAAAAAATCTCCGAAGACGTAACAATGGCCGCTAAGGTTGAAGTGCAAAGATTACTTGATTAAAAGTTATAAGGGAAGTTCAATTCACAACTTGGTCGGGCAAACATTGTGATGGTAAAGAAAAGCAATGGAAAATGGAGAATGTGCATAGATTTCACAGATCTCAACAAAGCTTGCCCTAAAGACAACTTCCCTCTACCAAGAATCGACACATTGGTCGACCAAGCTGCAGGAAGTGAAATGCTAAGCTTGCTAGATTGCTTCTCGGGATATCATCAAATTTACATGAAAAAAAAAGATGAAGAAAAGACGAGTTTCATTACACCATTTGGAACTTATTGCTTCCAAAGAATGGCGAGGGGCTTCGCAATGAATGGGTCAAGCTTCATCGATGACTTCAAGAGCACTTAAAGATCAAATTGGAGACAATTTGCTTGCATATGTTGATGACATAATAGTTGTAACACCCCAAATCTTGCATTTTTGAGAATATAGAATAAATGATTTATTTATGAATTTTTGTGTTCATGAAATATAGGAAAATAATATTTTTCATTAAATTAAAATTTATTATAGGGGTTAGAAACATTGGTGTTGCATGCATCTTTGGTCATATTTTGTATTGTGATGGTTGATTTTTATTTGAACTAAAAAGGATTTCAAATTCTATTTGAAAAGGTGTTTGAAAAGCACTTCAAATAAAAGAAAAAGGATTTTCTTTTCCCTCCCTATTTCTTCCTCCTTTCGGCCCTCGCGGCCTTGCTCCCGTGCCCTTGGCCCGAGTGGCCTATCTCCTTGTTTTGGCCCGTGGCCGGCCCACTTTTCTCGGCACGGCAAAGCCGGCGTGGCAGGCTTGCTCCTCCTATTCGCTTTGGGCCGCCCGGTAGTCCAGGCCCGGCTTCGCCAACAAAGACAGCACGTGCAATGCACGCGCGGCGCGTCGTCCCCTTCCTCATGTTCGAATTGGGCACCGAGGCCGTTGATGCCGCTCCCTTTCCAAATCCCGTCGTTCCCTTCCTTCCTTGTGCCGGCGCAGCGCTTTTATAAGCCGCCGCCCGCCACACCGCGTCATCCTTTTCCCTCTCCCGTGCTCTCGATCGCGACTTCGCCCGGCGGCAACCTCAAAACCCTAGCTCTGCCGCCGTCGAATTCGTTCTCCGCCGGGTTCGTTGTTTCCCACCGCCATCGCCGCCGCGTCCACCTCTCCGCATCGCGGGCCGTCCTCGGTCCGCACCGGGAGCTCTCCGCCGCCCTTGGTGAGATGCCCTTGAGCTCGCTTTTCGTTTGGTCCCAGCCCCCCGTCCGTTTTGGTGGCCGGAATCGCGAGATCTCATCTTGCCGGCGAAGCTCTATGGCCGGCCATGTCCGCCGCCGCGTCGGCTTCGTTCCGGCCAGAGCGCCGCCCGCCCTGCCCGGATCAAATCCCGGCCGTCGGATCTCGATCCAGCCGCCCCGATCGCCGATACCCCCCTTCGGGTCGGTTTTGATAAAGAGTCCCCAGGTCTATGGTTAATTACGCATAGGTCCTTGGATCCAATTTATAAAAGGATTTTCATTTGTTTTAGTTCGAAATAAATTTCAGTCTAATTACGTAACTACCATCGATTTCAAATGCTTATAACTTTGTCGTTTTAAATTCGATTAGCCCCGTTCAACTTGTGTTGGGTTCATAACCTCGTCATATGCATGTTTATGTAATCTGTTAAACCACTTTACAAACTTTTAAATTTCGAGTTTGTATTTAATTTATTATTTTATTAATGCTAATCTTGTTTAATGCGTAACCGTCGTTTTAGCTCGATTCGCGTGATCTTTACGTCTATGTCATCGTAGTGATGCGTACTTTTGTTTTATAACCTTTTTAATTTATTTAATTGCTGTTGGTGTACTGTTCTCATAGTATCTCTTTTGTTTGCATTGTGTATGAATGCATTGGATGCTTGTATGTTGCTGCGGGTTGATCGGTGTAGTCGGTGAGCTTTACGTGGTGATCAAGAAGCAGTGTTCAAGGATTTCTTTGAAGCTTTGGTCGTGAAGAAGGATCTTTACTTTTAAGGCAAGTATAGCTTGGGCTTTACCTTGTTGACCTATTCACCTTTAATCATTATTTCATGTGCATGAGTTTAATTAATTTGCTTTAAGGATTGTCCTAGTTTTGTTATCTGTTCCTTGTTACCTTGGGATATATGCATTGGATAGTTTTACTAGCGCTCAACATAAAGATCTAAATGAACCCAATGATGACTACTTATTTATGAGATGTTGGTGATGGTGAACATGATAATGAAACAACAGGCGAGAGAGCTCTTTTGATGCTCTTAGCCCTCCATAAGGATCGATCCGTTGGCAAAAGCTAGGAAAACCGCATACAACTAGGAGGGTCATGTGGCTCGATTTGTAGTTGATTAGAAAGTTCTTGTCTAGCTTGTTGGGGGTTACCCTTGTGGCGCAAAAAGGGGGTTGTCGGTTGGGTATAGTGCGGTCCCCGCCCCTTGTGTATAGGCCGCGCGTGTCATTGTGCCATCGGGAAGGTTGGTCCTATATCCGCCGGCTTCGAAACCTATAGCGGCTCCCCCCGACTGTTAGATAATCTTTCGAAAGGCTATGTATGATTTTTGGTGTAATGGAAGTCATCGGCCTTTACATTTGGAAATCATAACTCACGGTGAAAGTGTACACCTCTGCAAGCAGAGTAAAAGCTGTTATAATGGCCGTGCTCTCACGGTTATGAGCGGCCCGGAAAACTTGACGGAATAAGTAACATGATAATGGTGAATTAATGGTGATAATGATTTTGAGATGTGAATGGTGAGACTTGAACTAGGGTGATCTTAATTAATTGTTGGGGAATAATTGGTGCCTAAGCAGAACTTAGAATTATTAGAATGAATAAAACTTTGACTTACTAAAAGCTCACCGCAAAGATAACCAGTGTCAGCCTTTGAGCTTCATCCACCCATGTTATATTTGCTGAGTTCGACATGGACTCACCCTTGCAATATCCCACTCACACCAGGGAGATTGCTAGACTGCTAAAGATTGAAGGAATCAGGCTTGTGATCAACCAGTCAGTGCGTCCCTATGGAGTGGAGGCTTCATCCCGGGATCGAAGTGTCTTTCCGTTGTTCGTGCTTTGAGGTTGTCTTCTTTATTTTTAAGTTTGTTATTTATTAAGCGTTATGTTTTGATATTACCTTTAATTGTGACTATATGTGAGATTTGACTTCCTGGGCTCACATATGGTGTGTATCTGGTTTTGTCCTTAAAACCGGGTATGACAATTGGTATCAAAGCAATGCTGACTGTAGGACGCAAGCCTAGTCAGAACTGGACATTTAGAATGCCTTTTATCTTTGCCTACTTCTTGCTTCCTCCGAGACCTTGCTATTTGCAAAATGTTGTCTTTTTCTTTATGAAAAGTTGACTCCATTCTAACTCTTCCTTGTGTACCCAACTAGATGGATCATAATGAGAAGATCATCAGTCAAGCTAAGTTGTCTCCAATTCCATTTGACAAGGAGCCAGTGCAAGAAGGAAAAGCGAAGCGTAAATATACCCAAGGAATATTGAAGTATATGGATATGAGTGCCATTCGTACAGCTAGGAAAGTAGTGTTTGGTTTGATCCCTGTAGGCTCAGGGATGGCTAAGGTTTTGTTTGACCCCAGTGCCTCGCATTCATTCATCTCTGCCAAGTACGTAGAAGATCAAAAGATATTGAAGCTTCCAAGCAGGAAACCATTGAATGTTCATACTCCACGAGGAGAATTGAAGGCACATTATGTATGTCCGAGGGTTGATGTTCACATAAATGGAAGGAATTTTAGGGTAAACCTTACTGTTCTGGAGTTAATGGATATTGATGTGATTCTTGGAAGTGGGTGGTTGTGTGCTTGCAAGGCAGTGATTCAGTATGACCAACATACGTTGCTTCTAACCACCCCATCAGGCGAAAGAATTGAATATAAGGGCATACAACCTCTACTCCAGGAACATGAACCTAGTCTACTAGAAGGTGAAAGCAATAGGAGGCATGAAATTCAAGACCAATGTCATTGTTGCAAGCATTACAGACTTCCCTGTCTTCAAGACAAATTAGAAGAAGATGAAGCCAAGGTGAATCTAGATTATGAGACCAATGAAGATAAGAAGATGAAGGCTATCTTAGTAGAACCACTATTGGAAGGCGGGCAACAACTGAATTCCACTGCATTGTCCCATCAAGCTATGATCCCAACTCAGATAAAGCTAGATAGCAAGGAGTTACAAGCTTCCCAAGTTAAAGTTATGTCACCAGAGGTGTGTATAGATGGATGGACCATCACCTACAAGGAATTTCAACCTCAAAAATCCAAGCGAAGAAAGAAACGAGCTGGCAATGCATCAAGTAGCAATCCTGAGAAGTATGATATTACCAAGGATCCAACGAAGAGAAGATGTTTCAGTTGTCATCAAGAAGGGCATTACACTTCCTCTTGCCCACAAAAGGATAAGCTACCTCATGATGGTTAGGGAATAGGAGGTTATGTCCCTTATGTAATAAACGTTAGTAGCGCAAGTTGAGTCTGTGTGGTTTGTGAACTTTAAGTGCTTAATTGCTTTGTGCTTATGATTAATGTTTGATTCGAATCTTTGTAATGAGTGTAATGATTTTGTGGTGTTTGGCCACAATGTCATTAGTTTATAGGCCTAAGGTATAAGGATTATTAATAAAATAAATAGTTGGGTTTTGCATATCTCCTGTTTGTCTTAATCTATCCTTTGGAGTACTCTATCTTCTTTGGCATATACCTCCGTTCTCGATCAATCAAAAATCATGAGGAAATTCTCGGACAATGGTTCACCTCTACATTTTTCTCCGAGTGCAAGAATCATCCCGATAGTTGTTATAGTTTGGAGTTATGAAAATCACAAGAAGATGCCTCTCTTTGTTTGAAGTCGGCTATAGCTTCATTGGGCAAAACGAGCGGATCTACAAATGCTTTTTTTGCGTTGCTATTTTCTCGCTAGCATGGAATTCCAAATTACTTGTTCGTGTCCAAGCTCATGACTTATTTTGGATATCGAAGGTACACATGATAAGTTAAGTTACTCAGAATAAGATGCAAACTATCTTTTGGTGCCCCTAAATGATTTTCTTAAGGGGGGTAGCCAAGTAATGGCAGTTGCAAGGATGATGTTTCATAAGTTTCAGTGTTCCGTTTGGAAATATCGATTCTTCGAGAAGTCGGTATTGAGTGTATCTTAACCCAATATGGATAATTTGTTGGGTATGTCGACAAGATAGTCATGAGAGTCTTTGGAATGTCTATATAATAGTTAAGATGTCAGCAACTGGAGGTGGTGGTCAAGAATGGCTCCCTGACACATGGGAGGAGAATAGTGTCCCTACTAGAGAGAGATGTCAGAATAATGAAGATGGGCATGATCACAACAACAGTTTTGAAGAGCAAGTTCCATTTGATCCAACCTAGAATCCACAACATTGAAAGCGGAAAAGGAAAGCACGTAAGAAGTCTGCTCAAGGAAATACAATGCAACCAAAGTATGTTAAAGAAAGAATAAACAATATGGACAACGAAAACATTCGTGGAGCAATGAAGATGGTGGGTGGTTATATTCAAGTAGGTGACGTACAAGTTTTTGCTCTGTTCGATCCAAGTGTATCTCACTCATTCATCTCCGCTGACATGGTAGAATCAAACAAGATTATGAAGTGTCCAACAAGGTGACCAATACTAGTTCATTCTCCAATGGGTGAAATACCGGCTAATCAGGTGTGTCCAAAGGTCAATCTTGTCACAGGCAAGGAAGAATTCACCGCAACACTCATTGTTCTAGAGTCAATGCAAATCCCCGTGGTTTTTGTTAATGGATGGTTATGTGCACACAAAGGAGTGATTAATGGCAACCAATGCACAATGTTCCTAACAGCACCGTCTGGGAAAAGGATAGAGTATCATGGTACTCCACTTTGACAAGAGGAAACCGATGATCTACTTGGAATAATGTGCACAAGGATGTTAACTAGGATGATGAGTGAGTAAAATAATTAGGCATATGCAAAGTAACATTATCCAGAGGATGTTTAAGGAAAGGACATTTAAGGTGTGTAAGGTTCAATGGAGTGACCAAATAGAAGAGAAGCAAGGTGGGAAGACAAGGTGTACATGTTGACTAAGTTTTCATACGCCTATGAGTTATAAATCAGTAGAGTTAGTAGCTTAGATATATATGTATCAATCATGAATAGCAATCTTCTCGGTGGAATCTTGTTCTAAAGTTGTGACCAAGTGTTATAAGTTGTCCGAAAAGCTTGATTTATACAAGTTGTGAAATTGGAATGTGTTATCAAGATCTTTTCCTATGATTCGAGTCTCTCCGAATCTCGGGGACGAGATTCATCTTAAGGGGGTAGAATTGTAACACCCCAAATCTTGCATTTTTGAGAATATAGAATAAATGATTTATTTATGATTTTTTGTGTTCATGAAATATAGGAAAATAATATTTTTCATTAAATTAAAATTTATTATAGGGGTTAGAAACATTGGTGTTGCATGCATTTGGTTCATATTTTGTATTGTGATGGTTGATTTTTATATGAACTGAAAAAGGATTTCAAATTCTATTTGAAAAGGTGTTTGAAAAGCATTTCAAATAAAAGAAAAAGGATTTTCTTTTCCCTCCCTATTTCTTCCTCCTTTTCGGCCCTCGCGGCCTTGCTCCAGAGCCTTGGCCGAGTGGCCTATCTCCTTGTTTTGGCCCGTGGGCGGCCCACTTTCTCGGCCCGGCAAAGCCAACAGCGGGCTTGCTCCCCTCCTATTCGCTTTGGGCGCGCTTGAGCCCGAGGGCCCAATTTCGGCCAACTCCGCACGAGCACGCAGTAATGCACGTAGCGCCGCGTCGTCCCCTTCCCACGCGTTCGAATTGGGCACCGAGGCGATGCCGCTCCCTCTCCAAATCCCGGGCGTTCCCTTCCTTCCTTGTGCCGAGCCGAGCGCCTTTCCGCCCGCCACACCGCACGTCCTTTTCCCTCTCCCGTGCTCTCGAATCGCGACGACTCAGGCGGCAACCTCGAAACCCTAGGCCGCCGTCGAGTCGTTCTTGCCGGTCCATTGTTGTTTACCGCCCGTCGCCGCCGCCCGCCTCTCCGCACGCGCCGTCCTGGGCCCGCGACCGGAGCTCTCCTCCGTCCCCTGGTGAGATGCCCTTGAGCTCGCTTTCGTTTGTGTAATGTAACCTCCTAATTATCGGGCCCACGCACTTTTGTCATTGTCCCAAAGACCCCCGACAAAGGTGCGTATACACCCAATAACTTAAGAAGCTTTGTCGGGTGTCGCCGAAACTCCGATTACACCTCATACCAGATCAACAAAGGAGTAGCTACAACATTACAATATTTGTTACAAAAAATATAGATCGAGTGCGGAATAATAATAACATTAAATTTTACAAAATGTGAATAAGTTACATTTGAGTAAACTTAACTTAATTGCGGAAGAGCGAGAACTAAAGGAGATAACAAGATCATGTCGAGCCCAGAGCATAACCTGTCAAATTGAGTTCCATTGTCCAAAGTTATGTGTCTTGGGACTCGAATACGCAAATTATATTTTGCCAAAGAAACTTCTTCATTGTTGTTGATGACATGTTTGTGATTGGCTTTCGCTTCTATCCACTTTGTGAAATATTCAAGCTGCAACAATTGCATATTGATGATTGCCTTGAGGTGGGGAAGTTTTCCAATTATGTCTATTCCCCATCTTGCAAGTGGCCAAGTTGGTTCAATGTCTTTGAATTGGATTGGTTGGGGCATTTGACTTGTTTTTGAAATTTGACAATTGTGGCGAGGTCCTCACTATTTCCATACTATCTTTTTGGGCTGTTGGCTAGTAGAACCCTTGCCTAAACGCTTTTCCTGCTATAGCTCTTGGTCCTGCATGATACCCACATACTCCACTATGTATTTCTTGTAGCAATTCTTTTCCTTCTTCGCTTGAAATGCACTTGAGTAGTGGTTCACAGATGCCATGTTTGAAAAGTTGATTATTGATGAGCTTGTAGTTTCTTGTTTTGTGCTTCATTCTTGTTTCTTCGGCCGCTTTTCGGCTCATAGAATCCCCTTAGGAAAGCTATTATCTCGATCTCAGGTCTTAAGCTTTCAATGATGTGGATGTACTTTGGTTCTTCAATCTTTGCCCTTATCGAAGATTCCGAGAGTACTTGATAGAAAACATCCGGTGGCAATTTCACTTTTGAGCTGCCGCTTTTGCAATTTCATCCGCCTCTTCATTGTTTGTTCTTGAAATGCTTCATCGCGTAAATCCTCGAAGTGTTTTTCTTGATCCCCGATGTTTTTGCAAGTATTTCACCAAATTTCGGGATCTTTTGCCTTGTAATTCTTCTCAACATGTCCCGCCACAATTTGTGAATCGGTTTTAATCAAGATTTTTACGTATTCCCATTGCTCTTGCTTTTGCGAAGCCCCCAAAGAACATTTGCTTCATACTCGCGATGTTGTTTGTGCATCGAAACTCAAGTCTTGCCGCATATTTCATCTTGACACCCGATGGCGAGGTGATTATTGCCGCCACACCAGCCTACGGAGCCCCATGCTCCATCACAATTCATCGTCCATTCTTGATAAGACAAAGTCCACTCTTGATGATCTTTTTTGGTCTTCGTGACTTGTTCTTTGGTGTCCAATCACGAGATGAAATACGCCAATACTTGAGATTTTATTCTTTGTTCTTTTCTCATATTCGATGAAGTATTGTGAGATTTCAAATTTGCCCATTTGCCAAGTCTTCGAGGATTTACTGACTTTGGAGTACATCCTTGAGTGGTTGATTTGTTGGGATTCTTACTTTGTGTGCCAAGTAATGCTTCAACTTTCTTGTTGCCATGTGTGCGGTTCTAGATTACATGTGAGTGATTGGATACCAATCTATGAAAAGTTCTTGAAAAGGTTGGATGGATGAAAAGGTAGCTCTCTAACTTTGGGTGGCGAGGCTAGTCTTGATAAATTCTGTCACGAGTAATCTGCCGGTCTATGCTATGTCCATGTTTTACCGCCTTTGGACAAAGTCTTTGAACAAAATGGACATAGCCGAGAAAAAAGGTTCTTTTGGCGGGGTGGGAGTGCGAAAAAGAAATACCATCGATAAAATGGAGTATCATTACAAAATTAAAGAATAGAGGAGGTCTAGGGATTAAGGATCTCGAGAAAAATGAATATGAGCCTTTTTTTATTGCAAATGGTGGTGGAAAGCTGAAAGCGTCTTGGAATTTGGAATGATATTATAAACATAAAGTATATGAAGAAAGGGATGATCGGTTTACTAAAACAAAAACCAAATAATTCGCCTATTTGGAATGATATGTTGAAAATTAGGCATGTGTATGTCGAAGGGGAGATCGTAGTAGTGGGGAATGGTAAAAATACCAGTTTTTGGAATGATAAATGGCTAGGTTCAGTTTCATTAGCTGAACAATTCCCAAAGTTATATGACATCAGCAAGGAGCAAAATTGCTCTGTGGCTGAAATGAAAAGTAAGAGTTGGAGACTATCATTTAGAAGATGGCTATATGTGGATATGCAAAACCAGTTGAGAAGAATACATGATATTTTATTTCCCTGTGACATCAATGAAGAGAAGGATAGAGCTAAATGGAATCTAGAAAAATCAGGGAAGTTTTCTATAAGATCTGTATATAAAATCTTTGAGGAGACACGAATATGGTAATAAAAATAAAAGGGCTGGAAAGCCAATATTCCTTTGAAGGTCAAAATTTTCATGTGGTTAGTGGACCAAAGAGTCATCCTAACTAAAGATAACTTGTTGAAAAGAAAATGGAAAGGATCTCCTATGTGTGCCTTTTGTGATGAAAACGAAAGTGTAAATCACATCTTTTTTGAATGTGCCTCGGCCAAATATATTTGGAGTTTATTAGCATATGCCTTTTGGGTACAATGCGGACTGCCCGACTTTGAGCGATTACGGTATTGGATCCACAACATATTTCGAAAGCTACAAATACTCATATCTTTGGGTTTATCGGCCATTATCTTTGAGCCATTTGGCAATCTAGAAATGCAGTGTGTTTCGAGAGCAAGAAAATGCAATCTCTTGAGATTGTGTGTTTAATGTGTTCCTTCTTGAAATCTTTGGGCAGGTTTGATGAAGGGCGAGTGGAAGGACCAGGTATGCGGGAGCTGAAGCTATCAAGTCAACGTGGTGGCCTTCCATGTTCAAGCTAAGAAGTCACCAATGATGGAGAAGCAGATTGTGTTGTTCAAGGGTTGAAGAGGGCGCCGTCCAAGTCATATTTGCTGTGATTTTGATTAGGCGTTTTATTCCTTTTGCTAGCAACTGGATGTAATTGTCGTTTAATCGTTTGGGTGGAATCCCAGTCTGGGTTATGTCTTTTGATCAGTTATCTCCCCAGGTTGTTTCCTTGGCAAACAACGGCTGGGCGAGAGTTAAGTCTTTAGGTTCAAACGAAGTAAGTGGATTCGGTGATACTATGAACACTCCTTGTAATTTCGATTTGCTTCACGTAATGAAATTCGGTTTACCGTTGTGGAAAAAAAAACTTTCTTGTTGCCATGAGTCTTGCATATGCTATCTTCTCAATTTTTGAGTAAAACATTTTTGAGCGAAAGGGCTTGAAGACAAAAGTAGATTGGTTTTGTTTCTTCGCATGGTCTTTTTATTTTTCTTGTACCAAGGCTGGCAGCTTACGGCTTTCTCGGATCTTTGAGATGTATAGAAGTAGTTCTTGATCAACATTTGTGTTGTTAATGTCGAAGGGCTTGAGAGATACTTCTTTATTTCTTCAAAGGCTTTTTGTTGCTCTTCTCCCCATGTGAAGTTTGTCTTCGCTCCTTTAAGTGCTTGAAAAATTGGGAAGCTTTTTTAGCGACTTTGATATGAACCTATGTAGCGAAGCCAATCTTCTGTTAGTTTTTGGATGTCTTTGATGTTCTTTGGAACTTGTTTGCATAATTGCTTTTATCTTCTACGGATTTGGGTCGATGCCTTTTCTTTGAGACTATGCACCCGAGGATCTTGCCCTTTTATGCTTGTAGAAGGTACATTTCTTAGGATTGAGTTTGAGATTTGACTTTCTCGGATTTTTGAATGTTTGCTTCAAATCCTTTATGTGGTCTTCGCATTTCTTGCTTTTTACTATTGTCATACCCGGTTTTAAGGACAAAACCGGATACACACCATATGTGAGCCGGGAAGTCAAATCTCACATATAGTCACAATTAAAGGTAATATCAAAACATAATGCTTAACAAATAACGAACTTAAAAATAAAGAAGACAACCTCAAAGCACGAACAACGGAAAGACACGCCGGTCCGGGATGAAGCCTCCACTCCACGAGGGGATGCTTGGCGACGGTTGATCACAAGCTGATTCCTTCAATCTTTAGCGATCTAGCAATCTCCACGGTGTGAGTGGGATATTGCAAGGGTGAGTCCATGTCGAACTCGACAAATATAACATAGGTGGATGAAGCTCAAAAGGACTTGGATTGGTTATCTTTGCGGTGAGCTTTTAGTAAGTCAAAGTTTTATTCATTCTAATAATTATAAGTTCTGCTTAGGCACCAATTATTCCCCAACAATTAATTAAGATCACCCTAGTTCATGTCTCACCATTCACATCTCAACATCATTATCACCATTAATTCACCATTATCATGTTACTTATTACGTCAAGTTTTTCGGGCGCTCATAGCAGTGAGCACGGCTGTTATAACAGATTTTACTCTGCGAGAGGTGTACACTTTCCTTTGTGAGTTATGATTTCCAAATGTAAAGGCTCATGACTTCCATTACACCGAAAATCATACATAGCCTTTTGAAAGATTATCTAACAGGTCAGGAGCCGCTATAGGTTTCGAAGCGACGGATATAGGACCAACCTTCCCGATGGCACAATGACATGCGGCCTATACACAAGGGGACGAGGGACCGCACTATACCCAACCGACAACCCCTTTTTTGCGCCACAAAGGGTAACCCCCAACAAGCTAGACAAGAGCTTTCTAATCAACTACATTCGAGCCACATGACCCTCCCGGTTATGCGGTTTTCCCGGCTTTTTGCCAACGGATCGGTCCTTATGGAGGGCCAAGAGCATCAAAAGAGCTCTCCCTGTTATTTCATTATCATGTTCACCATCACCAACATCTCATAAATAAGTAGTCATCATTGGGTTCATTTATCTTTATGTTGAGCGCTAGCAAAACTATCAATGCATATATCCCAAGGTAACAAGGAACAGATAACAAAACTAGGTCAATCCTTAAAGCAAATTAATTAAACTCATGCACATGAAATAATGATTAAAGGTGAATAAGTCAAACAAGGTAAAGCCCAAGCTATACTTGCCTTAAAAAGTAAAGATCCTTCTTCACGACCAAAGCTTCAAAGAATTCCTTGAACACGCTTCTTGATCACCACGTAAAGCTCACCGACTACACCCGATCAACCCCGCGGCAACATACAAGCATCCAAGGCGATTCTAAAGCACTAGCTGGTTTGGTGCGAGGCTCACTGGAGCGGTGGGACGGCGGCAAGGTGCCATGCGCGTGGCTGCGGCGCCGGCCGGACCGGAGAAGATGACGTTGTGCGGTGACTCCTCCGACGATTTCTTTTGTGGTTTTAGTGCGTTTAAGCGCAAAGAGAGATATGAGGCTTCGACCAAAGCGGCTAGCCCGAGAGACGGAGCGAGGCTCGTCAATTTTATAGGTGAAGGCGGCGGTGGTCGGCCGGCGACGGGGCGAACTTGACTTCGGATACGATGACGTCGGGCCCTCTCGCCGCTTTCGGGATAGGGATGGAATATGGCGAGGACACGCAGCGGGCTTGTTGACACGTCGAATTTGGAGGAGGTGGCTCGCGCGGTCGGCCGGAAACGGCGAGAAGACCATCGGCGGCGGCGATGCACCCCCTACTCGCGGCATCAGTAGCTCTCTCTCTCTCCCCTTTTCTAATTTTTCAAAACCCCGACTGAAATTTGCAATTTACTCCCAAAAATTGAACTGCACTCAAAAATCTCCAAAAACGACTTTTGCATAATTTTTCGAGATCTACACTTTTCTCAATTGGAAGATTTCCTAATTCAGCCTCTAAGATAGACTTCTTGAAAAGTCAGATTTGAAATTCAAATTGGGATTTGAAATTACTCCAAAATTTGAACTAAACTTGAAAAACTCAAAACATCAACTTTGTTCCCCTCAAAAAGATCTACCAAGTTGATGTTGAAAGTTTTCTCAAATTTTGCGTATATTTGGAATAATTCAAAAGGGGGTAAATCGGGGTTTTGGAAAGACTTTGAAGCATTTAACTTTTCTTTAAAATTTTCCAATAAACTTTAAAAACTTCAAAAATGAAAATTGTATCCAAAGAAAAGATAAACACTTTGTTTTTGGAAACTTGATCAAATTATGCACAAATCAAAAATTATTAAAAAGGGGATAAAAAGAAAGCATTGAAACTAGGGTTTTCGAAATCCAAATCAAATTGAATTTGGATCAAATTTCAAATCATCAATTAATAAATATAAAAACCATCATCCAACCCTATACTTAGGAGCACAAACATGTGATCAACATAAAAAATCACTCTAACCCCTAGGCTCAAACAATTGCTAATTAAATAAACTTATTTTACTTAATGCATAGGAGGTTATCCAAACATGCATGCTTTGCAATGCTTATGATGCATGATTAATATTTTAATTGTATATTAACATCCGGGATGTTACGGTTTGGTCCCGATTCCGTCCGTTTTGGTGGCCGGAATCGCGAGATCTCATCTCGCCGGCGAAGCCTCGTGGGGCCACCGGCCATGTCCGCCGCCCGGCGTCGTCGTTTCCGCCAGAGCGCCGCCCGCCCCTTGCCCGATCAAATCCGGCCGTCGGATCTCGATCCAGCGGCCCCCGATCGCCGATACCCCTTCGGGGTCGGTTTTGATAAAGAGTCCCCAGGTCTATGGTTAATTACGCATAGGTCCCCTGGATCCGATTTATAAAAGGATTTTCATTTTTTAATTCGAAATAAATTTCAGTCTAATTACAGAACTGCCACTGATTTCAAATGCTTATAACTTTGTCGTTTTAAATCGATTAGCCCCGTTCAACTTGCGTTGGGTTCGTAACCTCGTCATATACATGTTTATGTAACTGTTAAACCACTTTACAAACTTTTAAATTTCGAGTTTGTATTTAATTTATTATTTTATTAATGCTAATCTTGTTTAATGCGTAACTTCGCCGTTTTAGCTCCGATTCGCGTGATCTTTACGCCTATGTGATCGTAGTGATGCGTACTTTTGTTTGATAACCTTTTTAATTTATTTAATTGCTGTTGGTGTACTGCTCTCATAGTATCTCTTTTGTTTGCATTGTGTATGAATGCATTGGATGCTTGTATGTTGCTGCGGGTTGATCGGTGTAGTCGGTGAGCTTTACGTGGTGATCAAGAAGCAATGTTCAAGGAATTCTTTGAAGCTTTGGTCGTGAAGAAGGATCTTTACTTTTAAGGCAAGTATAGCTTGGGCTTTACCTTGTTGACCTATTCACCTTTAATCATTATTTCATGTGCATGAGTTTAATTAATTTGCTTTTAAGGATTGACCTAGTTTTGTTATCTTTCCTTGTTACCTTGGGATATATGCATTGGATAGTTTTGCTAGCGCTCAACATAAAGATAAATGAACCCAATGATGACTACTTATTTATGAGATGTTGGTGATGGTGAACATGATAATGAAATAACAGGGCGAGAG
Source organism: Hyparrhenia diplandra (assembly GCA_015847255.1). Taxonomy (NCBI): domain Eukaryota; kingdom Viridiplantae; phylum Streptophyta; class Magnoliopsida; order Poales; family Poaceae; genus Hyparrhenia; species Hyparrhenia diplandra. Next base: position 854,498 of record JADLZK010010000.1, read on the forward strand.
AGCTCTTTTGATGCTCTTGGCCCTCCATAAGGACTCGATCCGTTGGCAAAAAGCTGGGAAAACCGCATAACCGGGAGGGTCATGTGGCTCGATCTGTAGTTGATTAGAAAGCTCTTGTCTAGCTTGTTGGGGGTTACCCTTGTGGCGCAAAAGGGGGTTGTCGGTTGGGTATAGTGCGGTCCCTGTCCCCTTGTGTATAGGCCGCATGTCATTGTGCCATCGGGAAGGTTGGTCCTATATCCGCCGGCTTCAAACCTATAGCGGCTCCCCGACTGTTAGATAATCTTTCAAAAGGCTATGTATGATTTTCGGTGTAATGGAAGTCATGAGCCTTTACATTTGGAAATCATAACTCACGGTGAAAGTGTACACCTCTGCAGAGTAAAATCAAATGTTATAACAAACCCCGTGCTCACGGTTATGAGCGCCCGAAAAACTTGATGTAATAAGTAACATGATAATGGTGAATTAATGGTGATAATGATGTTGAGATGTGAATGGTGAGACATGAACTAGGGTGATCTTAATTAATTGTTGGGGAATAATTGGTGCCTAAAGCAGTAACTTATAATTATTAGAATGAATAAAACTTTGACTTACTAAAAGCTCACCGTAAAGATAAACCGGTGTCGTCACCTTTGAGCTTCATCCACCCATGTTATATTTCTTCGAGTTCGACATGGACTCACCCTTGCAATATCCCACTCACACCAGGGAGATTGCTAGACTGCTAAAGATTGAAGGAATCAGGCTTGTGATCAACCAGTCAGTGCATCCCTGTGGAGTGGAGGCTTCATCCCGGGACCGAAGTGTCTTTCCGTTGTTCGTGCTTTGAGGTTGTCTTCTTTATTTTTAAGTTCGTTATTTGTTAAGCATTATGTTTTGATATTACCTTTAATTGTGACTATATGTGAGATTTGACTTCCTGGGCTCACATATGGTGTGTATCTGGTTTTGTCCTTAAAACCGGGTATGACAATAGTAAAAAGCAAGAAATGCGAAGACCACATAAAGGATTTGAAGCAAACATTCGAAAATCTGAGAAAGTCAAATCTCAAACTCAATCCTAAGAAATGTACCTTCGGCGTACAAAAGGGCAAGATCCTCGGGTGCATAGTCTCAGCAAAAGGCATCGACCCAAATCCAGAGAAGATAAAAGCAATTATGCAAACAGAAGTTCCAAAGAACATCAAAGACATCCAAAAACTAACAGGAAGATTGGCTTCGCTACATAGGTTCATATCAAAGTCAGCAGAAAAAAGCTTCCCAATTTTTCAAGCACTTAAAGGAGCGAAGACAAACTTCACATGGGGAGAAGAGCAACAAAAAGCCTTTGAAGAAATAAAGAAGTATCTCTCAAGCCCTTCGACATTAACAACACCAAATGTTGATCAAGAACTACTTCTATACATCTCAAAGATCCGAGAAAGTCAGAAGCGCCAGATCTTGGTACAAGAAAAATAAAAAGACCATGCGAAGAAACAAAAACCAATCTACTTTGTCTTCGAAGCCCTTTCTGGCTCAAAAATGTTTTACTCAAAAATTGAGAAGATAGCATATGCAGTACTCATGGCAACAAGAAAGTTTTTTTTTCCACAACGGTAAACCGAATTTCATTACGTGAAGCAACGAAATTACAAGGAGTGTTCATAGTATCACCGACCCACTTACTTCGTTTGAACCTAAAGACTTAACTCTCGCCCAGCCGTTGTTTGCCAAGGAAACAACCCGGGAGATAATCGATCAAAAGACATAACCCGCATCGATTCCACCCAAACGATTAAACGACAATTACATCCGCTTGCTAGCAAAAGGAATAAAACGCCTAATCAAAATCGGCAAATATGACTTGGACGGCGCCCTCTTCAACCCTTGAACAACACAATCTGCTTCTCCATCATTGGTGACTTCTTAGCTTGAACATGGAAGGCCAGCGCTGTTGACTTGATAGCTTCAGCTCCTGCAGATACCTGGTCCTTCCACTCGTCCTTCATCAAACCTGCCCAGTATTTCAAGAAGGAACACATTAAACACACAATCTCAGTAGGAGATTGCATTTTCTTGCTCTCGAAACACACTGCATTTCTAGATTGCCAAATGGCCCAGCATACTGCTGATAAACCCAGCATATGAGTATTTGTAGCTTTCGGAAATATGTTGTGGATCCAATACGTAATCGCTCAAAGCCGGGCGTGTCCGCATTGTACTCCAAAGGCATATGCTAATAAACTCCAAATATATTTGGCCGAGGCACATTCAAAAAAGATGTGATTTACACTTTCGTTTTCATCACAAAAGGCACACATAGGAGATCCTTTCCATTTTCTTTTCAACAAGTTATCTTTAGTTAGGATGACTCTTTGGTCCACTAACCACATGAAAATTTTGACCTTCAAAGGAATATTGGCTTTCCAGAGCCTTTTATTTTTATTACCATATTCGTGTCTCCTCAGCATTTTATATACAGATCTTATAGAAAACTTCCCTGATTTTTCTAGATTCCATTTAGCTCTATCCTTCTCTTCATTGATGTCACAGGGAAATAAAATATCATGTATTCTTCTCAACTGGTTTTGCATATCCACATATAGCCATCTTCTAAATGATAGTCTCCAACTCTTACTTTTTTTCATTTCAGCCACAGAGAGCAATTTTGCTCCTTGCTTCGATGTCATATAACTTTGGGAATTGTTCAGCTAATGAAACTGAACCTAGCCATTTATCATTCCAAAAACTGGTATTTTTACCATTCCCCACTACTACAGATCTCCCCTTCAGATACACATGCCTAATTTTCAACATATCATTCCAAATAGGCAAATTATTTGGTTTTTGTTTTAGTAAACTGATCATCCCTTTCTTCATACACTTTATGTTTATAATATCATTCCAAATTCCAGTACCAGTTTCAGCTTTCCACCACCATTTGCACAAAAGGCTCATATTCATTTTTCTGAGATCCTTAATCCCTAGACCTCCTCTATTCTTTAATTTTGTAATGATACTCCATTTTATCAGATGGTATTTCTTTTTCAGACTCCCACCCTGCCAAAAGAACCTTTTTCTGGCTATGTCCATTTTGTTCAGCACTGTCAAAGGCAGTAGAAACATGGACATAGCATAGACTGGCAGATTACTCAGACAGGAATTTATCAAGACTAGCCTGCCACCCAAAGTTAGAGAGCTACCTTTTCATCCATCCAACCTTTTCAGTAACTTTTCATAGATTGGTATCCAATCACTCACATGTAATCTAGAACCAGACACATGGCAACAAGAAAGTTGAAGCATTACTTCTTGGCACACAAAGTAAGAATCCCAACAAATCAACCACTCAAGGATGTACTCCAAAGCTGTAAATCCTCAGGAAGACTTGGCAAATGGGCAGCTGAAATCTCACAATACTTCATCGAATATGAGAAAAGAACAGCAATAAAATCTCAAGTATTGGCAGATTTCATCTCAGATTGGACACCAGCAACAAATCACGAAGACCAAAAAGATCATCAAGAGTGGACTTTGTCTTATCAAGAATGGACGATGAATTGTGATGGAGCATGGGGCTCCGCAGGGGCTGGTGTGGCAGCAATAATCACCTCGCCATCAGGTGTCAAGATGAAATATGCGGCAAGACTTGAGTTTCGATGCACAAACAACATCGCGGAGTATGAAGCAGTGTTGCTGGGGCTTCGCAAAGCAAGAGCAATGGGAATACAGAAAATCTTGATTAAAACCGATTCACAAATTGTGGCAGGACATGTTGAGAAGAATTACAAGGCAAAAGATCCTGAGCTGGTGAAATACTTGCAAAAACATCAGGGATCAAGAAAAACACTTCGAAGGATTTACAGTATGAAGCATTTCAAGAACAAACAATGAAGAGGCAGATGAAATTGCAAAAGCGGCAGCTCAAAAAGTGAAATTGCCACCAGATGTTTTCTATCAAGTACTCTCAGAATCTTCGATAAGGGCAAAGATTGAAGAACCAAAGTACATCCACATCATTGAAAGCGAAGACTGGAGATCAGAGATAATAGCTTTCCTAAGGGGATTCTATGAGCCAGAAAGCGAAGCCGAAGAAACAAGAATGAAGCACAAAACAAGAAACTACAAGCTCATCAATAATCAACTTTTCAAACATGGCATCTGTGAACCACTACTCAAGTGCATTTCAAGCGAAGAAGGAAAAGAATTGCTACAAGAAATACATAGTGGAGTATGTGGGTATCATGCAGGACCAAGAGCTATAGCAGGAAAAGCGTTTAGGCAAGGGTTCTACTAGCCAACAGCCCAAAAAGATAGTATGGAAATAGTGAGGACCTGCCACAATTGTCAAATTTCAGCAAACAAGTCAAATGCCCCAGCCAATCCAATTCAGCACATTGAACCAACTTGGCCACTTGCAAGATGGGGAATAGACATAATTGGAAAACTTCCCCCAGCTCAAGGCAATCATCAATATGCAATTGTTGCAGTTGAATATTTCACAAAGTGGATAGAAGCGAAGCCAATCACAAACATGTCATCAACAACAATGAAGAAGTTTCTTTGGCAAAATATAATTTGCAGATTCGGAGTCCCAAGACACATAACTTTGGACAATGGAACTCAATTTGATGGCGAAGACTTTAGAAGCTATTGTGAAAGTATGGGAATACAAACTGTGCTTCTCAAGGCTCGGCCGATACCCACAATCAAATGGAGCCGTCGAAAAAGAGCAAATGGCATGATATGTGTGGGAATATCAAAAATCTAGTGGGACTTCCAAAAGGAAAATGGGTTGAAGAATTACCAAGGATTGTTTGGAGTCACAATACAACCACAACAAGATCAACGAAGTTTACACCTTTCAAACTATTATACGGAGACGAAGCAATGATTCCAGAAGAAATACAATTCGAAGGTCCAAGAACAAGTGTCAAAATAACAAGCGAAGAAGATCAAAAGACAAGCAAAGACTTGCTCGAAGAAGAAAGAAACCAAGCTGTGATGAATCTTTAAAAGTACCAAGAAGAAACAAGCAAATGGTACAACAAGAAAGTAGTGAAAAGAGAACTACAACCAGGAGGTTTCGTGCTCAAGAGAAAAAGGAACGAAGACACCATGGGAAAGTTCCAATAGAAATGGGAAGGACCCTTTGTCATAACAAAATCAAACAGCAAGGATCTTACCACTTGGAGAACCTCAAGGGAGAAGAGCTAAGCCACACTTGGAACATTAAAGATCTTCGCAAGTATTATCCCTAGATTTTACTTTGTTCAAGTTTTTTGTAAATAGAAAAGTTAGATTCAATTTCTTAGAAGCATTTTAACATTTCAATCAAGAGCTGCACTCTTTTTCCACTCGGGAAGCCCTTCGCAGGTGAGTGGTTTTTTAACGAGGCAGAGACTCTATTGTAAATTCTCATATCAAATATAAATGAGAAAGTAGTTTCCCCAACTTGTGCACTCTTTACCATTCTTCCATTTACTACAAAGCCGAAAAGCAAAATGCTTTAACATCGGCTAAAAGTTTTTCTTTAAACAATTAGCATGTAGGTATAATTTAAGTACAAAACTAAAATTATTACCTACAAAATTCTCTAAGGAGAATGTTTGGCTTCAAATCGAAGCCTTCGCTCCCACTTCGCAAAAAAGAAGGGGACGACGTTTTCAAAATTCTCTAAGGAGAATGTTTGGCTTCAAATCGAAGTCTTCGCTCCCACTTCGCAAAAAAAGAAGGGGACGACGTTTTCAAAATTCTCTAAGGAGAATGTTTGGCTTCAAATCGAAGTCTTCGCTCCCACTTCGAAAAAAAGAAGGGGACGACGTTTTCAAAAAATTCTCTAAGAAGAATGTTTGACTTCAAAATCAAAGTCTTCGCTCCTACAAGAAAAAAAAAAAATAGGACGACATTTTCAAGATCTTTCAAACAAAAATTATTGCTCCAAGTAAAAAAATCATCATTTTTGCTTCACAAATAAAAAGAGACAAGTTTACTTAAGAAATATTAATACATCTTACAAAGCATTTATTCAAAGTTTACATACAACACGAATATACAAAGTCTAAACACTCAAAAATTCTTCGAAGCACACTAGTTGTTGCTTCGCTTAAGATATCTTCAACAACTTCATTTATTATTTTGTCCGCCGTATCTTCAAACATATCTCCAAAGATAAAACTTGGAGATGCACTCGAGCACGATGACTGAAACAAAAAGTTTTAGAAATTAAGAAAAGGAAAAGATAAAGCAAAGTGAAAAAGTTTTAGCTGTACAAATTTTACCCGGGTCCAATAGTACTAAAATCGACAACCCTAGGCATCCTATAAGAATCCTTCGCTTTAGACTTCCCAAGGCATTTATCCACAAAACCGCCAATATCAACACTACGTAAGCCTCCAAAAACTCCGAAGTCTCAAAAAACAAAGTTATCCTTCGCAATCATAAGAGGCAAAACACCAATGATATTTTTTTGCGCAGCTTCGCTTGAGAACCCTCGCGCGCGCAGATATTCCAAGGTCAAAATTTGGCACAAATATCACAAACACAATATGACTTCGCAATAATAATAACTTCGCAAGTGCACAAACCATAAGTTCAAACAAGACCGAGATAAACCGTTAACTTAACAAATTTACAACACCGCTTGCCAAACAAGTTTTGTCTCTCCTCTCAAAACACTCAAAATACAAAACTAATACGTGAAGCTAATCCCTTCGCTCGCTGACATTTTTTTCATTCCTCCTCTCCTCTTCCTCAAGAGCCCTCTTTTCTTCTTCTTCATGCTACTTCTTCAAAGCCTCCTCTTCCTGTAAGATATCGAGTTCAATCTATTAAAAAGACAAGTCGAATGCAAAGCAAACCTTCAAGTTCATCCGAAACCAAACACAATAAAAAAAAGACAAATAATACCTTCTTCAGCTTCTCTTTAACCTTCTCAAGGCGGTGATCTCGACCACACTTGCACCAATACTCATTAAAAAACTTCTTGCAAAGAATATGAGTACGGGTAGCAATCTTGTTGATCGAATCACCAGGAAATTTGAAATTAGGATCAGCGAAGGTCTCATACAATGGATCACCAGCTTCTTTCATGAGATGTAGAAGAGCTCGGGTTGAATACATCACACTTGTATCAGAAGCAGTCTGAATAACAACCCCGAGGTCCTCATATTGCCGGCACAACCAACTGAAAAATGGATCATACTCTCCAAGTTCCCAACAAGGGTCCTCAGGAGTAGCACCCCACTTCTCATATGAAACCTTGCATAATTCCCACATTCTGGTAAATTTCCTATGCAGCATTTGATCCATTTCTACACTCTTCTTCTCAAGATACTCCTTTTCTTCAACAAGATTAGCAATAGTAGTCTTTGCGACCTCAAGTTGCTGATCTTTCTCCTTGATAGTATCAGAAGCTCCATGATATAATCGATCAAGCCTCGTGCCACTCATCAACTGCATCACCCCTTTCCTTCTCCTTAGTTGCAAGTTGGGATTTTAGAGAGATTCAATCTCTCCCAATAACGACTTCTTCGCGAACAAAGAAAAGGTCGCGTGGCACTATCTTCAAGTGACTTTCTAAGACCACGTTGAACAATAGCTCCCTAAAAATAAAAAAAAAATTAATCAGAGGTAAAAAATAAGCAGACGACTTCGCATGAAAGAAAAAGAGAGATATATACCTTATACATCAAGTTGAGGCCAGCATCAACCAATTCAAGCGGGTTCATCTTCGCCAACTCGCCTTTAGCATCAGGAACCGAGAAAGCATCATCAATACATTTAGAAAGCTGCTTCTCCGGTTTCCTTGGAAGGACGCGAAGCTTGTCTATCCCAACTCCAACAAATTTGTAAGAGTCCAGATTAACACCGCTTTCAAAGCAAAATTTTAAGGTATTTTCAATAGACTTTGAAACCGATTCGGAGGTAAGTCCTTGTGGGTCAATGACCACTTGCGGAGTTGGATGATCTCCAAGAACATCCTTCATGGATCCAACATCAATAATTTTCTCCTTCGATGAGGTCGAAGCATCAGGGAAAAATTGAGCTAAAGCAAATAAAAGAAGAAAAATCAAACAAATTATATCTAAAAATTCAAAAAATAGCAAACGTAAGAATACTTACAAACTTTTTCACCCTCTTTCAAGGGGCAAGGAATTTTCCCTTGAGCCTCGACGTTCACCAAAGACTCCGATAACCGCAAGCCCGGCTGGTCATGCTCGACCTCTTCATCTTCAACATCGATAAGTCATCAAAAGAAAGACCAACGTCCTTGTCCCCTTTCTATGAAGCTTTTCCTTTACAAATTTTCGCTTCACGAGCCTTTTCACTCAAAGTTTGTTCGCAAAAAAAAAAGCGGTCAAAACAAAGTAAAAACAAATTTTCAAAAAAAAAAAAAGAGAAGAACAAAGGAGCATAAAAAACATACTAGCAATAGCTTCGCCCTCCATTGTGGTCGGTTTCTCAACAACGATTCAGAGACCTTAATAGGCTCTCAAAATGGACTCGCGAAGCAACTTCGCAGCGGCGGCGTCAAAGACCTTCATTTTTCTCAAGAACTTCTATTTCAGAACCGATGAAGGATTTTCTCGGATTCACTAGCAAGCGACTCATATGAATATTTTTGGCTAACTTAGCTAATTCAGACAATCATGATCATCACATAAAGCGAAAGTTGATGCATTCAACTTCGCTACAAAATCGAGTTGAATCCCTAAGCCTAGGTGAAGAAGGAGATGCAGTACCAGTAGGGGAAGTTTCGGTCAAATCAACATCAGCAGCTTCACCTTCGCCAATATTGCCTGAAGTTCCCAAGTTCTGCGAAGACCCAAAATGTTGTAAATATCCCGCAAGTGGAGTAAGCAAACCAAGTCGACCGGTAGGAGCAAAAGCCTTACAAATTTCTCTCACCTCTAGATCTCTCGAAGAGAGGAACCGAAAAGCGGAGCCTCAAGAGATGGAGCATCAACTTCACTATCAGTCAAATCTAAATTATCAAGCAAAGATGCCACTACCTTCTTAGCCTTCTTCTTCTACGGCTTCGGGACGAAAGCCTTTCGCGGATGGCTTTGCTGAAGCAGACGGCTTTGCCGAATCATTTCTCTTCCTCTTCTGAGTTTTACCGGACTCAGCCTTGTCTTTTCCTTGAGCATAAGCAGGAGGTGGACGAACCTTATAAGTTATGTTAGCCAAATCAAAAATCCGATTCAGCCTAACATAATCTTTACCAATGATCTCATCCATCAGTTTCCTTTCAGTATGAAGGTACTTTCCAAGCAAATCCACAGCTCGGCTCTCTACATCAGCAACAAAATCTTCTTCGGAAGTAAACCGTGAAGGCATCACGGTGTCTCTGTCCGGGAAAATATAATCTTTCTCTCTAATTCTCTTCATATGAAAGCGAAGAAAATCCCAACCAAGCCTAAGTGGCCAGACTCCAGCAGCCAAATATTCTTCAATAAGGTCTCGAGTTGACTGCTGAGAAACAACCCTCTTAAAAGCCTTTAGACATTCAGAACAAGATTGGGACTTAGAAGGCTCAGGCTTGCATTCAAAACGTTCCCTATGCATGCGCGAAGCCAAGGAGTAAATCTTAACAACTCCCTTCTTACCACGATTCTCTTCGATCATAGGAACCTTATGGTAAAACCAATAGTTATACCAACCATCTGCCCATTTGTTCTTCGAGGCAGGGGAAATCTGCTTTTGTCCCCGGGCAGTCTTAAAACTGCAGCATCCAAAGTATAGCTTCACCGTACGCTGCTCAATTTTCTTCGACCGAAACTGAGTATGAAGTTCATACAAAGAACAGAAGGCATCTATGTCTGGTTTTACATTTTGACTTCGCACGGCCCACAGGAAAACAGAGAACTTGACTATTGCATTAGGAGTCAAGTGATGCATCTCAATGTTGAATTTCTTGAAAATTTCTTCGAGAAAATTTTGAGGCGGCATGCGAAGGCCTGCAGTAAACAAATCCTTAAACACGATGCACTCATCAGGCTTCGGCTTAGGAACTTTCTCATTCGGCTCCGCTGGCCTATACTTGTCCTTCCCCGAGAATTCCGTCTTTAACCATCTTCTTAAAATCTTCTCTAGTCATTTTGCTACGACCAAATGTCAACGAAATCCTATCATCCGGTAGCAACTCCGATTCTGAAGCTGAAACATCTGAAAGCCCTTCCTCTGAATTATCTTGTTGAGAATTCACTTCTTCATCGACTTCTTGCTCTTGAGAACCAGTCGGGATATCATCAACAAGGGCCATTCTAAATTAAAGGAAAAATAACACTTAGAATCATAAGAAACAAGAATAAAATAAACTTCGGAAAGAAAGTATACCCGAATAAGAAAAACTGAAGAACTTCGCTTGAAGATTGAAAATTTCAACTTCGCAAGAAAGTTGACTTCGCGTCGCTGAAAATTTTTTTCAAAAAGGTGGCCCCTCTTCGAAAAAGATGAAGAAAACAGGGGGTCCTTCGCTATTTATAGACCCCTTCGGTCAAACGGTCAAACTAGCCATTATAAAAAAAAAAACAAATTCAGCGAAGATGTCCACGAAGTCAAAATCCAACTTCAAAGTCTGGGACGACGTTTTGACCGAAACAAAGTTTTAACAAAACTTATGATTCGTGGGTTTCATGCCTTTGAAGTCGGCCTTCGCCCACGAGGGGCTTTGTTGGGACCTAACTTTGATTTTGCCTTAACTTTCATCCCAAACTTTGAAGATTTCAGGATACTTGCAAAACAACGGCAAAAATCTACATCGGAGATGACTTCGCGAGACTTTGGCTTCGCGAAGAAACAACAAGTGCGAAATAAGACAGATTGGAGTCAAAGATCCAAGCGAAGATGACCACGGAGGCTTCATTTGCGAAATCATCAAAACCGTTCCAAGAAGATGGAAAGCATCGCAAAGATGAATATTGTCTCTCAAGCATCGCGAAGATGAAGGGCGCATCTTCGCTTAAAAAGACATTTTGTAGGAGATCATTTCGGGATTCTTAGTGATTTTGTACAACTACGAAGCCAGGGGGCTTATAAATACCCCCTGACGTCCTTTGTAAACAACATGTTGAATGGCCTTATTGTAAACCATTTCATCATCAATAACATGTTGTGTTGAGCAATCACCCAACATTATCTTGTCCATGTTCCTATTAGAGACTTTTACACCATGCCTTCCCTGTGGAAATACGAAACCCTGAATACTTCCGGGTGAAAGCTACAATGGCATTTTCGTGTGCTTGTGGAACTCGTTCTATTTGCATTAAGAAACGCCAACATGGACGAGGGCGAACGAACACGACCCACGCCGCCCGCGTGCCCCACCGTGACAACGTCACGTGGGAGCAAACCGGAGCCCGCCACGTAACCCCGTCCAACGGACGCCGTTTCGGTCGTTAGCTGCCACGTTAGCTGGGCCCATGGCCCAGTTGTCCACCATGTGAGGGAAACATCCAGTGCTAGGTACACTAAGGAAAATGCCGAGTACACCCGAGTAGTGTACCAAGAGTATTAAAACTCATATTTCCCAAGTCAGAAAAAATCCTAGAAAATTTGTAAATTCATTATTTAAAATGTAGAATTTTATCTTGTAATTAGTCCCTAATTTTATGCAAGATAAAATTGCTATATGGTTTTGCCCCTAATATTTAAAATAGGGTTAATAATGTAAAATCGATATCCCATGCATTCGATTTCCGTTTCGTATGAAACCACCTCTATAATTCATCTAAAATTGAGGCCTGTGCATTGAGTAACCATCACCATAATGTTCTATGCTTGTTTTACATGCTATAGTTTCTAGTTAAGACATCGATAGACACGCTATAGTTGTTCGCCAACAGATAGGAGTTCCTTCCGAACAAGCTGCACTGTTCTCTTCGCTTAAAAAAAACGACGACAAGCCAGGCAACTCCTTACCCTCTAACCTGACCTAATTCCTATGCAACTAAAGATTTAAAGAGCTAATAAGATAAGAAATGATCGAGTTAAATGAACATAAAATGATAATCTGTTTATGAACTAAGTGTGTGAGTTTTCATGGGCTGAGTGCGTGAAACCTTGTTATGTTTCGAAGATAATAATAACTTGTGTAGTAGTAGTGTAAAATGAACCTTAACAGCCAAAGAGGTGGGTGGTATTAGTCTACAAGAGGTAGGCTAATACGTTTCGGGAATCGAGTAAGGATTTCTGTGGAGAGATAGTTTCCTCATAAGGAATGGTTCATAGGCCATCTACCTAGTGTGATTTTTCAGCCTCACGTCAGGATGGGGCGACCAGACTCTCACACCCTATTGGGTTGAAGTATATTTAATACCTAGGAGGACGGTAGTAAGCAAAAAGGTCTATTGGGAGTCGACACGGATGCTAAGTGATCTTTCGTTGTCGGGATGGCGTGGATGCTGAGTGATCTTCCACGCTAAGCAATTGAGAATAAATATATATAAATGATTAATGATAAATGATGAGTTGTTGGGATGCTAAGTGATCTTCCCATTGGGGTGCTAAGTGATCTCATCATCCAACCCCCGAGAAACCTTTGGTAGAGAATATACGGATACTTAGGAGGCATCCAAGCGGGTACGAGGTCTTGTTGGATTTTTTCGGACCACTGATCATGGAAGGAGATGTATCCATCGTGTGGGGAAATTTGTATAAACTCTATAGAGTTCTAATTAAATCTATTCGAATAGCCACGTCCTTGGAATGGGAAGAAGCTAGGCCAGATCATCTATGATTAGATTTCATATAACCTGTTTAACTTATTTAACCTGTTTTATGACCTGTTTCGATGACAACGGTAACATCTAATCGAGAACTAGTGAGAATAGTTTTATAGACTCTATCGGGGACCAAAACCCTTAAATAATCACACCCACCCTCGGTTTGGACTTGTTGAGTACTTTTGTACAAACCCCTTTATTTTTTTACGGACATCGGCACTTTAAAAGGTAAAACCACCAACAAGGTAAAGGATGCGCTGCGTTAGGGAGGAGTTCGTAAGGCGTAATCATAGGAGAAGCCTCATAGACCCGGTGTTCGTCCCGAGATCAAGTTTTGCGTGTGGAGGAAAGAGTAGTGTCCGAAAGGCCTAACACACTAGTAGGCCAAGTAATTAGACAAACCACGCGCTTCACGGTTGGCAACTCTAATAATTGTAACCCAGACCCGTGACCCAAGTCACTATTGTAAGACATTCTATCCTATATTAATAAAGCTCGGTATTTTTCTTATTTAAGCTACGTACCAAATTCTGTGCGATAAAACGTATTTATAGCGTGATCCTGGCGCAAATACGTGGGATTAATGACCCATTAAAAGTGGGGGTCCGACATATTCTAAAAATTTTCTGGTATTCGACTTCATAATTAAAGTAAGTTTTTTTTTTTATTTTATTCTTAAAGTTTGCAACTCTTATTTGAGTACTTTGATCTTGGTTGCTCAAGACTAGAGGAGTAATTTCTAGTGTAAGCGCGGTGCTTAAACTATTGTTATTTGTGAATGCCCCCTTTTGGCTTGGAACCAGTGTTAGTATCATAAAGATGACTTTATAGCTTTATTGAATCCTCTGTAGCCCACTTCCCGCCAAGAGGTGAATGGTAGGCTTTTGTCTATTTTTAGTAAAGTAATTTTGTCTTGCTTTATTAAGGATTAGCTTACATGATAGAATAAACAAGTCAGGTTTATCAAGGTCAGAATTAGAAAGCTATAAGTTATCTCCTAGTCTAGCTAGTTTCTTAAGTGCTTTGATTGTGAAGTGGATTGGATAAACGCTAGTTATATTCACCTACTGTTCCTTTGGGTTTGATATTTAAAACCGGGAGTTCATCTTTTGGTGAAGTGCTACAACGGTATTTCTATCTGTGCGCTTGCGGATATTTTTATTTTTATTGTATGCATATAATTTATACCAACACCCTTTGTCGGTGGGGTGCCATCTATGATAGGTAGAGGTGCTGCAAATAAATCTAAGGCTACCTGAGTTGTGGTTGTTGACGGTCACTAACGACATATTTTTCCCGTCAACATATTACCATAAAGGGGGTGAAACTATACCTTTTTATACTCATATACATCTATTACTCACATATTTCCACTTGTAGTGTCCAAAATGTATTTTGCAGGATTTATAATAAAAACAGGTGGAAATATGACTGAAAGGCGCAACCCCGGAAAGCGTACTCTAGAAGATCACCAGCCCAGGGTTGAAATGGACCAAAACTACAGAATTGGGCCAACCAAACACCGCACCACAACTTTTCACGACAGAAGACGACGGCCTGCCAAAACCTGTGCCGGCCCGGGCCCATAGGGGTGCGCACGCACCCTCCTGGGGGCAGTTCAGGCCCGGCTTCGGCTGGTCGGTAACATTACTCACCTGGAGGGCGGTGCGGTGGTGGGATAGCCGGTTCAACGTACCAGGACGCCTTCCTTAGGTCGGTTTAGGGGTATTAGGGTCTTTTAGCCCCCTCTCCTTTGTGTATAAATAGCTCTCCCCTCTCCCTCTCTCAACACACACCATTTGGAGTCTACCTACAGCACACTCACCTCACTCTCCACCACCACACTCTTCTTCTTCTTCTTCTTTGGTTAGAGCTTGGAGTAGAAGAGCTACAAGGAGAGCTTGTAATCTAGAAGGAAGAGCACTTTGGTAATATATATTTTTGATGGATCTTTTTTCTATTTGCAAGTTCTATTTCTATGATCATGGTCTACTTATGAACTAGAGTATAGTCTTGTTCATGTTATAGTGTTGATATATGAACTAGTATATAGTTTACAATATCATGATCTTGACATGTTCATATTCGTTCTTCATCGATCATCGTATGCATAACATGATTTGAGGTGGGATAACGGTTCATCGTTCTTTCGGGTTTGCTCTTGTCTTAGTTCGTCCATCCGTAGGGTGGCATACTGGGGGGACAAGAGTAGTGCTCTAGTATGCGGGCATGGTGCCCGGGTATTACGACACCTTCAGGTATGAGAGCATGCCACGATCGTGGGGGTAGGAAGCAGGGTTGTGACAGTCCTGTCCGTCCCTTGTAATCCCCCCTCGTTCGCATGTAATGCAGGAGTTCGTAAATGCCTTCCATTGGGCCGGATCGTATCCGGGAGGTCTCCCTGTTATCCTAGACCTAACCATGCTTATATTGTGTTTGCATATGATCCAAACTATTCATTTGTATGACCATGACTGTATACATTAGAATACTCCATTAGGTTATTCATTTATTCTTTATCTATTTTCTTTATCCTTTCAAGGTGGATTCCAATATGTGTGTCACACTATCTATGAACCGTATTGCTTACCCCTGTTATGATCAAGTTGGACTTAGCGTACACACATTCCATTATCCAGATGCCATGCTACCTTCTTATATACAAGCCTTTCTTTGGGAAAATATAAATAATGATACCCTGAATACTTCCAGGTGAAATGCTACAATGATAGATCCGTGCGCTTGCAGATGAAATATCAACTATGGAAAGATCTATCACCGTTGATTGAAAGTGTGCTATCACCGAGACGGTGGTTCCACTTAGTGATATCGACGGCACGTTTCGAGGCGCCGTCATTAGGGATGGGTTCTAAACCTGTTTCTAGTGATTGCGCTAAGAAACGCCAACAGTGGTCTTTGCAGTTATGGAGGATTGTGGTTCCGTCAGCTTGTGTAGTGGATGAGTTTGGCCAGCGGTGGCAAGGTTGTTGGTGGTGATCTCGACGTTGGTGATGCTGCTAACATCGGGGTTGACATCATTGGTGTTGGTATTGAAGGCGTTGTTGAGATCGGCAACATCGAAAGACATCGTTTGGCGTCGATGATGGTGTGGTCCACGGTGGGGAGGGTGCGTTCTGCGGTGGCAAGGATATTGTGGACGTTGGTGGTGACGTTGATGTTGGCGTGCGTTCCCTCGATGAGCTGAATATGTTGTTGATGGAGGCGATGTTGTCGGTGGTAGGCATGGTGATGTTGAGGACGCCGAGGTTGTCGTTATCGTTGATGGCGATCCCCTTGGTAGGAGCGTTGGTGGAGGTGATCTGGGGCGGAGCGACGTGGTTGGCGCCCATGGTGTCGGCAATGTTGATGAAGACGTTCTTGTCAATGTTGGTTACGTCGGTGTTGACATCAGGCGACATCATTGTGTTGTCGGTGGCGACGTCGGGCAACATCATCGTGTGGGTGTTGTTGGTGAGGGCGCCAGGTACCTTGCTCGCGGGTTGCGGCAGTGCTCTTGGCATAGTCGCGGTCTCGTTGGCGTGGTCGCAACTATTAGACAATGCGTCGCTTGGGAGGGCTCATCATCAAACCGTTGGATGGAGTCGATGGTCGTGGAGGGAGCGACTTTGGCGGCGGTGGCTCCCTCGGGGGCGTCCTCGTCGTCGGTGTTGGCGTACACGTCAGACAACATGACCACATGATGCGGCGTTGCTATTGGCTTCGCCACCAGTATGGCGATGAGGATGTTGACGGTGCCTGTGTCGCCTTCATCCTCATCGGCTGTGGTGGCACCCATGGGGGCGTTGTCGCCATCAGCGGCAACCAAAGCAGCAGCGTCATCGTTGGTGGCCTCTAGATCTGATCTGATTTGGACTGTAATAGCAGGGCATCCTTGGGGTGGACGAGTATGTTGCTGGCGGCGACGGTCGTGAAGGGGACGTTGTTGGCAGCGTCCGTAGGGGCCTCCTTGTCGTCATCGGTAGTGAAGTCCATTGCAGCGTCGTCGTCATAGGCGGCGCCAACGGCCGCGTCATCCTTGTTTGTTGTTGAGGCAGCTCGCTGTTCAGCCTGTTGTTTCTCCCAGCTTGCTGTCACCGCCTTCACGAAGTTGTCGATTGTGGCGTGGACTTCTGCCATATATATATAGACTAAGATATTTAACCTATTATTTTTGCCAAAAACCTTTTTGCATATGTAATGTATGTATATAGGTACATGTATATTAGCACAAAATCTAAAAATGAAACAACTACGTACCAGGGTATTCACGAAGAGACAAACTGTAAGGGAAGGTCTACATGAAAAATCTTGGGCTAGGTGTGTGACAGGCGGCCTCCCCTCTCAAGCGATCATTGATTTCGTGTATCTCTGGAATGCAGTCGCCGATGTCCATCTCTCTGTCCGTCCAGATAAAACCATATGGCATTGGACGTCTAATGGTGAGTATTCGGCGACGTCAGCGTACACAATACTACACGCCAGCTCCGTGGGTTTCTCGGCTTACAAGCTAATCCAGAAAACTTGGGCACCACTAAAGGTGAAGATTTTCCTTTGCTTGGCCTTCGCCGCAGACACTGGACAACGGATCAGAGAAGAAATCACGGTCTAGAGCCAAGGGACCTTTGCTACCTTTGTGACCAGCAAGAAGAGTCCATTGACCATATTATCTCCAGCTATGTCTTCTCTTGGGAAGTTTGATTCCGTGTGTTGCAGGTAATCAGTGTACAGCTTCTGCAACGGCTACGGCTATCATTAGTTGGTGGCGACAACTGCATTCCTCAGTGCACAAAGACCTGCGTCGTGGGATAAACAACCTATTTGCGCTTGTCTCCTGGCACCACTAGAAAGAGCGGAACACTCGCTGCTTCAGGAACATGTCGGCAACAGGTCTGGAGATGCTATTGATGATCAAAATTGAAGCCAAGCAATGGATAGAAGCCGGCGCCGTCAACCTCCAGCTGCTAACCCCTGGCTGGTAGTTGTTTTCTTGATGTAACTTTTAAAGTTCGTTGGCAGGCGGCAACGACATCTTATATATAAACTTTTTTCCTTCTATAATACAAAGATATGGACACTCGTATGCATTCAAGAAAAATGCTAAGCCAAAAAGAAAGGCGGCGTGCAAATGGGAAGGACAGCAACGTGCTCGGATTTCCAGTTTGATTAATTTTGTAATTATTTTTAAATATGAAAATCAATGGTTCGACCGGTCAGGCAGGTGAGCGACCACCGGGCGTCGTGGGCCATTGCTGCCGCCATTGACCGTCATCGGCAACTGCCGACCGGCGGGTCTCACCCTTTAGCCGCCACTCCGCGGTGGGGAGGTCGAGGAGCTGCCGACCGGCGGGTCCTACCCCTTGCCGCCACCCGCGACGGGAGATCGTCGGCGCCGCTGCACCGGAGCTGTCGTGACGGAGATCGGGCGGACATCCAGGTTGATCCATCTCGGGATTGCCGGGCGGATCCTCATCGTTGTCAGGCCGCTGCATCCCTATTGCCGGCACATGAATTGACGATGGATTCATACGTGATTTGAATCCGCCGTTCTTCGGTGCTGGTTACTGGGGTATGGCCGGCCGGGCGCATGGGGAGGAGACGCTTTACCATGGCGCCCTCAGCCCGGAAGACCATGACTCCTAAGCCAGAGACGGAAGACGATGCTGTGGAGGAGGATGACAGTGCTAAGGCAGCACGAGGTCGGGAGATGTTGTCGAGATGTGTGGCGGAGGTCGTGGAAGTCCGTACCGTCCAAAACGGTTCACGGCGTCATCGATCAACTACCGCCGCCCGGCCGAAGTTCTCGATGGGTGACGAAGATGATCAAGCCGATTCCGTCGAGGGGGACAAGATAATCGACATCTCCGTCAACACCAGAGTTCATCAAGGAGGCTTTGGACGTGGGATTCACTCTATCCCAGCTTTCCAGAGCGGAACGAGCTCTGGATTCAGGTACTTCTTCAACATCCGATGATCGCCGTCTTTCGGACACGATTGTTTCAAGGCTGGTTCAAAAGAAACTCAAGGGAGAGCCATGGTCGGGACCTCTACCTGAACCGCGGATCTCGCCGCCGAGAACGCTGGGTGACTGTCTTACCATGGCTACTCGCCGGAACTCGTTTCAAAGCGCCCGGTAATACTCCGATGATGAAGATCGGATCAAGTTCAAAAAATTTTGAAATTGGTTCGAATTCTTTTGGAAGAGAGAGATCTCAGGGAATTGATCCGGAATTTCCTCCACTTACCGACGCAGCCTTACCGCTCGTGACCGAGGGTGGCTTGCATGGTGTGGCGAAAGTAGCGGATCAAAGTCGTCCTGAGATCCCATTTCGAATCCAAATCGGGCCAGGAAAATTTTTTAGGCCCACAAGGGGGTTATGTGCTCTTTTCCAACGAACTGGTACTAGGCACACGAAATTCTCTCGACACATTCAGAAGCCACAAAGTCTGTCGTCCTACCCTAAGCCGCCACCAACTCAACAGACACAGACCGGAGCACCTCGATGATCTTTCGCTGAAGTCGTTCGGGCAGGCCGGCCTATGGAGCACGGTGGGGCTGGCGGTGTGGGGGATGGAGGAGATCAAGGTGGTGGTCGTGGAGGAACTGGTTTCAACCCTGGCTTCAACCCGGGATTTGATCCAGGACATCGTGGTCATGGACGAGGTTACGTCCCACGGGGACGAGGTCAGGGATTTGGTGGTGGTCGAGGGGGATTTGGAGGTTACAGTGGAGGCGGCGAATATAATAACTTCGGCTACCAGGGCTATGCCGGTGGACGTGCACGGCGGCCATACAGTGGTGGTGGCTATCGTGGGGGCCGAGGCGGCGGCGATGGATATGGTGGCAGCCGATTTCATCAGAACCCGGTGACCTACCATTCTATCGGTACTCATCAGGCAATCCCGGAAACGGGATTCTTCCCCAACGCGGCGGCCACCGCTTTCCAGCATGGAGGACAACAGTCGGCTTCCAACCATAGCCCCAAGAATCGGAGGGCAAGGTCGTGGCGGTGCAAAGGGCGCATCCACAAGCAGCAGCACAAACCCACGCGGGGGTGTTGCAGCAAGTACCAGCCAGCCCATCCAGCCGGGGCAAACTCTCCATCAAGCGCCTCATCATGCCCCTGGCGCTGCTCCTCAGCCGGGTGGAGCGGTGGCAGGGTTCCAACAGGTCCCCCATTGGGGGCCAAATGGGGCTAGGTCAGCCGCAACACCACGGTTCGGCCGGGCGCAGAACAGCAGAGGGCCACTGCAGCTACGGCACAGAAGGCGGCGCCCCAAGCAAAGGGCCAGCTCGTCGAACAAAGTTGAGGTACCAAAGTGACTAATGAACCACCAATCTCAAACAATTCCATGATTATTGATATTCCGAGTCATCTAAAGGGGCTAAAAAACTAAAGGAAAACCATTTTGCCACCGTTGTCACAAAAAAGGTCATATCATGAGTGAATGCACTGCTATTTTATGCTGTGAATTTTGTCGTGGTGATCATGTGGAAAAGGTGTGCACTTTCGCAAAGAAAACAAATTTGTCTGCTTTGCCTTACGGTTATGCAAAGTAGAAGGTCTTGGCTTTTATTTTATTCCATATTTCGATGATAGCCCTAAAGCGAAGGAAGATGAGAAATTTGCATTGGTACATGTGTTGGAAGGATCCCTTATCGTTGAATCTTTGACAGTGGAACCGGACAAACTACTACTAGGCAATTTCAAATGGGAGGTTGAGGTGAAGGGAAAAGACACCTTTACCACTAACTTTCCATCTTCAGATTGGCTTGAGGCTGTTGTGAATTGGGGTGCCATGGATACAAAATTAGTACAAGGAAAGATTAAGTTTGAAAAATTAATTGAAGAGGAGGTGCATAAATATGAGATTGAAAAAGTTTGGGTACAGTTTCTGGGGACTACCAAAGGATCTTAAAAAATTCCCCATTATTTGGGCAATTTCTTCTATCCTAGGTGTTCCTAAATCAGAGACATGAACTTTTTAAAGAAACATGGAAGGGCTCGTTTAAAAGTAGCAGTGCTAGATCCCAACCTTATTCCTGTTTATGTGGATGTGGTTATTGGGGATTATGTTTACCGGCTACAATTTGGGGTCGAACACTCGTTCCCCGATGGTGAGCCCGACTCATCGGATTTAGACTCTATCATAGAGGATGAGGACCCTAAGGAGGGGGAGACCGATAAGGATGCACCCCAATGAGGAGCCAAAAAGAGAACATAGGTGATAGGAAACCTATGGATATTGATGGTAAAAAATCATATGATGATACCGACAAAGGAAGGAAACAATCAAGAACAAAGCTAGCAGAGGCACAAATTGGAACAAAGAGTGGCAAAGTACAAGTAAAACCAATAGTAGAGTTGAGTTTCGAGAAGAATGGATTGTGTAATGCAAAGGTCCTTAAAACTTTAAATGACTCGAAATATTAATAAGATGAATGGTCAATTGGGTGGTACTTTGTGTCACCGGTCGCTCAAGCAAGAGAAATGCCTCAACTCTAGATCAAGACTCGGTGGAAAAGGCGCCAAGCCGAAAGCGCGCCAAAATTTGGAATTCAACGCTGCTAAAGGTAATTGTCCACATCCTAGCACTTTTGCATTTCGCGATGATTCTAATTTATTTAAGTCCACCAATGCTTTAGGTATTATGTTAGGAGATGATTCATGTCAAATTCACAAATCGCTTGATTTGTTAAGAGAAATAGAGAGCCAACGTTTTATGGAGAAAAGGCTTAATATGAGTGAATTAAATGTAGGAGTAGATGATATCTCAACTGTTTGCTCTGATGATAGCAGTATAGATTTAGAGACTTTAAATTTAATTTGCTCTGAGGTAGTTGAAGGACTAGGTGATGGGGGTTGTGATACTAAATGTCTACAGACTCCCGTCTTACCTAGAAACAGGAAGAGTTCTACAGGTAGTAAAAAGAAAAAGAAGTCTACTAAAAATAAAAACAAAAATTAGTTTAAATGAAAGGAATTTTTAGAATTGTAATGGGTTCGCAGATCGTAAGAAATATAGATTTTTATCGAGTTAACAAAAGAAAAGAGTCTAGATTTCATCGCCTTTATCGGAAACCGGTAGAGCCAATTTTTCACAATCCACATTGAAGAATATCTGTGCAGGCAGAGATTTTTTGTGGCACTGTATGGCTCCACGAGGCAGATCCGGTGGTATGTTACTAGGCGTTCATCTGGGAACTTTTGATATAGGTGAAATTGATGAAGGTGATTTTTATATTAAATTTAAACTTAGGTACAAGCGAGAATGACTTTAAATTCAACCCGGTGACAAGTTAATGGGCCCGCATGTGCAGAACATAAGGCTAATTTCCTATCCGAGATGGTCCGCGGTTCCGCTCTAAAAAACCTTACCTATTGTTATAGGTGGTGACTTTAACATCTTACGGAACCAAGCTGAGAAAAATAATAATAACTTTAATGATAGGTGGCCATTTTTGTTCAACGCCGTGATAGATTCTTTGAATTTAAGAGAGATAGAGATGACAGGAAGAAAATTCACATGGGCTAATAATTTACGTAATCAAACGTTTGAAAAGTTAGACAGATTCTTACTTGTACCGACTTTGAAGACAATTTTCCGCTTACCACTTGTACATGCTCGAGCAGAGAAATATATCGACCATACACCTTTACTTTTTTCTACAAATATTCCCGTTTTCAACTTACCAACCTCGTTTTAAATTTGAACTGGCCTGGTTGCCGAGAGACGGATTTTACGAAATGGTGAGTGATGTGTGGCGTAACACTCTAGTTTTTGGCTCACCCATTGAAAGATGGCAAGCCAAGATCGAAGGTCGCGTCGTCAGCACCTTCGCGATTGGGCAAAAAATGTAAGTGGTGCGCACAAGAAAGAAAAAACCCGCCTGTTAAATAAACTAGATGAGTTAGATAAAAAAAGCTGAAGTTTTAGAACTAGATCAAATGAAGTGGATTTAAAACATGTGTTAAGTACGAGACTTGCTCAACTACTAAGGGAAGAAGAATTAAAGTGGTACCAAAGGGCAAAAGTCAAGCACCTCTTAGAAGGAGACTCGAATACAAAGTATTATCATCCGCTTGCTAATGGTAAACACCGTGAAGACTCGTATTTTCCAGTTGGAGGATGGTAACAATATAATTTTCGTGATGCTCGTTAAAGGACCATATCACCAATTATTATAAAACCCTGTTTGGGCCTTCGGATGTCTCCCAATTTAATGCGGATGAGACAAGGACCGATGATATTCCACAGGTGTCCCCACTAGAAAATGAGTTGTTAACGGAACCGTTCTCTTATGAGGAAATAAGGGTTGCGATTTTTTTCAAATGGAGCATAATAAGGCCCTGTGCCCAGATGCTTTCCCTCCCGAGTTTTATCGGGTCTTTTGGCATTTGATCAAAGATGACCCGATGACTGTTTTTATCGATTTTTATGAGGGAATTTACCATTGGACCGCCTAAATTTTGGCAACATAATTTTGCTACCTAAAAACAAGATGCGAAAAGTAATTCAAAGAATACTGAGACCAACTGCTTTCTTGAATGTATCTTTCAAAATCTTTACTAAAGTCGCAACCAATAGATCATCAACCATTGCAACGTAAGATAATTAGCCCAACCCAAACAGCTTTTTTTACCGGGAAGAAATATTATGGAAGGTGCAGTTATTCTTCACGAAACATTACATGAACTCCACTCAAAAAAAAAAGAAAGATGGAATTATTTTAAAGATTGATTTTGAGAAGGCTTATGATAAAGTTAATTGGAATTTTTACAAACAGACGTTGAGAATGAAAGGTTTCTCCGAAAAGTGGTGTCAATGGGTGAGACGTTTCACTAAAGGTGGAAATGTGAATCTAAAGGTCAATGATCAATTAGGTTCCTATTTCCAAACTAAGAAAGGTTTAAGGCAAGGGGACCCCATGTCGCCTATACTATTTAACATAGTTGTCGATATGTTGGCCATACTCATTGCTAGAGCCAAACAAGCGTGTCGTGGAAGGATTAATCCCACATCTTATTCAAGATGGCTCTGTCTATTCTACAAGATATGCGGATGATATCAATCTTTATGAGCCATGATGTTGAAAAGGCAAGTTAATATGAAACTAGTGTTAACCACCTTTGAACAACTATCGCTTGAAGATTAACTTCCATAAATGTGAGCTTTTCTCGTTTTGGGAAGGCAAAAGAACAGAAGACTTTTATTCGCAATTTGTTTGATGTGTCATCGGGTCAATTCCTTTCCAATACCTAGGTCTCCCCATGAATGTAAGAAAATTAAATAACAAAGACTGGAAGATAATTGAGGATAGGATAGGAAAAAAAATTGAGTGGATGGAAAGGAAAGCTCTTGTCAAGAGGGAGGTAGGTTGGTCTTAATAAACTCGGTGCTTTCTAGTCTACCGATGTTTATGATGTCATTTTTTGAGCTCCCACGTGGAGTACTTGAAAAAATTGACTGTTTTAGATCACGCTTTTACTGGCAAAATGATCAACATAAAAAAAATATAGATTGGCAAAATCGGAGATTTTGTGCCAACCAAAAGACCAAGGGGATTAGGAATTCAAAATTTGGATATTCGTAACAAATGCCTTTTAAGCAAGTGGCTCTATAAATTATTAAATGAAGATGGTATGTGGCAAGAATTGATACGAAATAAGTATGTTAAAAATAAGCCAATTGAAAGTTGTGTTAAAAAACCAACGGACTCTCATTTTTGGAAAGGATTAATGAATGTGAAAGATAGTTTTTGGACTTTGGTCATTTCAACATTAAGGATGGGTCCCAAACTAGATTTTGGTTTGACATCCGGTTGGGTAATAAACCCCTAAAAGATAAATTTCCTTCCTTGTTTAACATTGTACGATCAAAACAAGATTCGGTGGCCCACGTGCTTGGTACAGTCCCGCTAAATATCTCTTTTAGGAGACATTTAAGTGGTGCAAACCTAGTCGCTTGGCACAGAATTGTTGCTTCGATACAAGACATTAATTTAACAAGTGATAGGGATACTTTTGTTTGGGGGCTAAACGCATCTGGATGTTTTTCAGTCAAGTCCATGTATGCCGCGTTAATTAACAATGGTGTTCGAAAGTGTCACAGATATTTGACGTATAAAAGTACCAATGAAAATTAAAATTTTCTTATGGTACCTAAAAAAGGGTGTTACTTTAACTAAAGATAATTTAGTTAGACGAATCGAATGGTGATAAGAACTGTTCTTTTTGTCATCTTCCGTAAAACAATTCAACACCTATTTTTTGAGTGCGTTCACGCCAAATTTCTATGGCGCGCTGTACATTTTTTGTTTGGTTTAGCACCATCGTCAAATGTGGGTGACTTGTTTGAGCGATGGACTAAAATTGCAAACAGAAAAGTAAATTCATTGTTATTAATGGCCAGCTGCAAAGATTACTTTGGGCAATTTGGATAACAAGAAACAAAGTGGTTTTTGATAAATGTAGACCAAAAATTTTTTGCAGGTGCTATTCAGGGGAACCCATTGGCTACGTCGGTGGGCAAATCTACAATGGTGAACATCGGCGTGACCGGCTAGTACAGGCCGGGCAAGACATTGAAACTTCGACGCACTTTTTTTTAGTTCCAGAGGATGGCTATCTTCAAGATTTATTGGTCATATTTAGATCAAACCGTATTTTGTTTTTTGTTCTTTCAATATTGGCCGGATGTTGAGCGTTTGTTGCGCGAACTATTTTTTATAATAATTGGCCCGATTCTATCTGGCCGATAGATGAAGCCGGATTTTATATCCATTATCTAAAAAAAAAAAAAAATATTTAAGATATTATTCTCTCAATTCCAAATTATAAGACTTTACGCTTTTCTAGATGCATTTTTTTATTATGGATCTAGTTTATACACCGTCACGAACCGGATCGATTAGGGGTGACACGTGGGTCCGGCGCGCCCGGTAGCGGCGGCGGCGCTTAGGGTGGCGGCGCTTAGGGCGGCAAAGGCGCTGTAGGGGGTGAGGGGCAGCGTGCGTGGAGAGGGAGGAGGAAGGGAAATAGATTTTCTTTATTGCTTGTTGACCTAAGAGATTACGTGCACCCCTTACTTTTATAGCCTAACAAATGGGACTTGTAAACCAAGCAACCTTTGAAGGTTTCCCTATAGAGTTGGAATACCTTTTACAAGCAATCCTATTTAAGATTGGAATAACCCCTTGCACACCAAAAGTCCTAAGATAATCCAAACCAAACTCTCTTTATTTCCGCATTTAATTACCGAAGAAGCCACGAGGGAAGGAGGTGGCGGCAGGCGCGCGCCCCCGCCCCCGGTGGCGCGCTGCCCGCCCCCCTTGGGCCTCGTGGGCCTGTCATCCTGGGCCCTATCTCCTGGCACATGACATCTCCCCTTCTCCAACTGGCGTGTCCTCGCGCTGGATGAATGTCCATTCAGTGACGCCCGGAGGAAGTTCGGTAGTACCGGCATGATGAGCTCTACCCAGAACTAGCTTCCCATGCACCGGGTTCCTCGGGATCATGTTCTCCCGGGTGCGTAGAGGTGCGAATTCCAAAGGTTAGTGGAGATTGCCGATGTAGCCATGGTAGATACTGTGGATGGCGCGTCCCCCGCCGTGTCGCCGCTCGTCGACGTGCCTCGTGCAAGAGCTCCTCGAACCCTAGCCTCAAGGTGTTGGTGCACCATATCACGAGGCAGACTCTCTAGGAACAGGAAGCGGTCGTTGGCTGGAGGGGTGACGAACAGAGGCAGGAGGCGCCAAATGGTGATGTCGCGGCGAGTAGGGGGTGTTGCAGCCAAATTCAGCATCGTACTGTACATGAAGGAGCCGACGTCAAACTTGGATGGTGAGAGCTGATGTGTTCCTCTTTCTGTGTCATAGTTGATGTGGATGTTGTCGATGGTGAGGAAGACGTGGTCCATGCCATCGAGGAAGATGACGCGAGCTGGTCCCATGTGGTGGCGCCGTGGCCATATGCCGCCTAGCAGTATAGCGGTCGGCACTACCGTCGTCGACGGTGTCGTGTAGGCGCCCAAGGCGATGTAGTTCGGCCCTTCCGAATCCCTCCCCGGCAAAGGCCTCCAAAGAAGTCCAGCAGTAGTGGTGAAGAAGTTGGGACGTAGAAGCGTCATCGAAGAGAAAGAGACCGTCCTCCACCGTCCAAGCTAGTGTCGCGGTGCCCGTGGTGACGTCGAAGGCGATCCACCGCAAGTGCTGGTCCTCCAGTGTTGCTTGCCGGAGCTGGACAAACACGCCTATCGATGTGTCATAGAGGTCCAAAGCACTCGTGTGTCGTGTGTTGACATTTCTTAACGCAATCACCAAAAGGCAACCACGCTTAGAAATGCCTATTGGTAATCAAAGCGAAATCGCCAAAAAAGGCAGAGTGCCGAAAACCAAAGGTTGACTTCCCACCGACGACTTTCACGGAATTGTTACATTCCAAAGAACATCGCCACGTGATGTCGGGTGGCATTCTCGTAACGTTCTGTAACAAGTCCGCAAGCGCCGGAAATACCGTTGTAGCATTTCACCCCGAGATATTCAGGGTATCATTATTATATTTTTCCCAAGGGAAGGCATGGTGTAGGATTCTAGCAGGGGCATGAACAAGACGACATGTCTATGCAGTTGACCAATACTCAATGCAGGGGTAAGTCATGATAGTTCATAAGATAGTGTAACACACACTTGGGCCAACCTCAAGGATAAAAGGAAAATAAAGAATAAAGAATATTCCTAAGTGAAGCAGGCATTCCTAATGTATAGCTGTGCAAAGAACAAGTTAATAATCATGCAAACATAAATGACTAGAGTTTTAGGTTGAGAGTGAGATGGACGGGGAGACCTCCCGGTACCATCCGGCCCAATGGAAGGCATTTTTAACTCCTACATCACATACGAACGTGGGGGGGATTACAAAGGATGGACAGGGCTGTCACGACCCTGCCGCCTACCCCCTCGATCATGGCATGCTCTCATATCCGAAGGTTCCCGCTCATCGGGGCACCATGCCCGCATGTTAAGGTACATCCCATGTCCTCCGCGGACTCTCACCCTACGGATGAACGAGCTAAAACATGGACAGGCCCGAAAACCACAATGAACCGCCATCTCAGCACAACTCTTACTCTACTCAAATACATAGCACGAATGGTTAAGCCTAAAGTTCTATACGACTAACCACGACATAGGAACTATAGTCTAGTTCTTCTATCATGATCGTGTCGAGAACAACATGTCAAGAATATAACATAGAAACTATATGCTAGTTCATATGTCAAGTCTATAACATAAATATACTCTAGCTCTATTGCACAACTAAATAAGAATAAGACTTGAGAAGAAACCATAATTGGATTCATAGCGAATGCTCCTTTCTCCCAAGTACAAGCTCTCCAATGAAGCTTAGCCTTGCTCCAAATAATACTAAAGACTAAAAGAACTAAAGAGAGGTGGAGTAGAGAAGAATGTGGTGAGTGAGGAGGCTCCAAATGGTGTGTGTTGAGAGGGGGAGAGGAGAGGCCTATTTATACACAAGGGAGAGGGGGCTAAAAGACTACTTTACCCCTAAACCGACCTTGCCAGCACGTCTAGGTACGTTGAACCGACCGATCCCCCCCTCCCCCCCGCACCGTCCTCCTTAGCATTAAACATACCGCCTCGCCGAAGATGGGCTCGAACCGCCCTAGGAGGGTGCGGGCGCAGCCTTCCCCGGCTGGCTCGGCCCAAGCTTTGGCAGCCGGGCGTGTTTGGGCCTGAAAAGCTGTGGGGTGGCGTTTGTTCGGCCCAGTTTTGGTGTTTTGGTCCGTTTTATCCCTGGGCTTGTAATCTTCTAGAGTGCGCTTTCCAGGGTTGCGCCTTTTGGTTGTATTTCTACATGTTTTTATTATAAATACTACAAAATACATTTTGGACACTACAAGTGGAAATATGTGAGTAATAAATGTATATGAATATAAAAAGGTATAGTTTCACTCCATTTATGGTAGCATGTTGACGGGAAAAATATGTCGTTAGTGACCGTCAACATCGTGGACGTTTGCCCCGCCTGGGGGCAAAGTCTCGAATACCTGCGAAGATGCCAGACCTGAGGAGTCCAGGTTCGGGCACTCCCCTCGACGACACACGGGGGGGGGGGGTGCCGGGCGTGAACGCCGCGGGCGTGTCCGCCACGGCAGCACTATAGCTCGTTGGAGGAGTCGCCCCATGTCACCTCCCCGTGCTTGTCGGCCGTGGCATGCCAAGGATGACGCCGACGCCGTTGCCCACGTGCATGACATAGGCGCCAATGTCGAAGACGCCCGCGCCGATATGGAGCGGAACGCCAAGGTCGCCGCTCTACAAGTCGAAGTCGCGCCGGTGCCAACAATGATCAGCACACACACTGGCTGAGTCTGCAATCCTACTGTAGTCACCACGCAGGGGTCGATGTAGTTGTGTGTGGCTCTCGAGTCGACAAAGATGCTGACACCCGTTCTCGAGATTATGCCGACGAGGTAGAGAGAGTGTGAACCACTTACCGGGGAGTTGGGGTCCCCGAATAGGACCCTAAGGTCGGCGCCATCGGGGTGACGTTGTCGGCGCCGACGCCCTCCTGGTCGTCGTCGTAGTCGTTGAAGACCGTGATGTCGAACAGATGTTTGCACTTGTGACCGCGTGTGAATAGCTCGTCACGGTTAAAGCATAGTTCAGCCTTGCGTCGCCCGTCATCTCTTCCAATGTGGGCCGTTTGAACGGCCGAGTCGACGTCACTGCTGTTGTCGGTGCCGGAGTTGTTGGCGCCGTGGTCGTGGCGGGGCGCGGGTGCCTTGCCCCCGCTGCGCGCCCCGCCCCGCCGGAGTTGTAGAGGATGGTGAGGCAGCGTCAGATGCTCGGGCGAGTGACATGGTCGCTCCATGTCCTTTGGATCCCGCAGCTCAACGTCCGCCTCTTCGTGGTTCCCCAAGTCCCGCCGTAGATGTTGACCGCCGCTTGTCGCCGAGGTGTTGTGCGCGCATGATGTGCGCCAGGAACTGCTTCGTGTACTCATCGATGGTGCCAGTCTTCCACAGCGATGCAAGTTCACCCAGCGGATTGCGCTGGTAGCTGGGCCGAAGCGCTCGTTGACATACTGGGCGAAGCTTGTCCAACTGGCCGCCTCCTTTTCCCCGACAACCTCATGTACCACTGCTGTGCTCCTCCTGTGAGATTATATGAAGCATACCAGACTTGCTCTATGGATGGCGTACCTTGTCCCCTGAAGAATTGTTCGCAGCGATTGAGCCATGGTAGTCGGGAAGGACAGCTTGTGCAGACGTGGTGTTAGGCCGGGGAAGTGCTCGACGGGCGAGGGAGGGGGCGACGCATGTCCCGCCGGCCATGCGCGCGCCCATCGGGCGATGGCTTCAGCTCGCGGAATTGGACCATCATCTTTTCCAGATCAGCTGCGAGTTTCGGTTCTGCTGCGGACCTCTTGCTCTGCTCCGTTGTCGCCTTGATGTAGGCGCGCCCGGAGCTCTCCATGGCTTCCTTCAACCCTGTCTCAGTCTCCTGGAGGAGTTTGATCTTGCGTTCCTCCACTGGATTGGCGCCGGAGAGGACAGCAACTTGATCAGCGAGTGTGTCGAGGCAAGCAGTGAAGGTGGAGAACTTCTCGGACAGCTCCTTCAAGATCTTCTTCGTGTCGGCGCCCATGGTGGTGGGTGGATCGTAGTGGCCTCCGGATACCGGTTGTCATGAACCGGATCGATTTCGAGGTGACACGTGGCCCGGGCGCGCCCTAGCTAGGTAGAGGCGGCGCGCTGCGGGCGGCAGCAGCCGGGCGCCGGGGACCGAGGCGCGTAGGGGGGGGGGGTGGCGCGCATGGAGAGGGAGGAGGAAGGGAAATAGATTTTCTTTATTGCTTGTCGACCTAAGAGATTACATGACCCTTTACTTTTATAGCCTGACTAAAGGGACATGTAAACCAAGCAACCTCTAAAGGTTTTCTTATAGAGTTGGAATACCTTTTACAAGCAATCCTATTTATTTTCCTAATAAGGGTCTTCCTTATAGATTGGAATATCCCCTTTCACACCAAAAGTCCTAAGATAATCATAACCAAACTCTCTCTTTATTTCCGCATTTAATTACCGAAGAAGCCGCGGAGGGAAGGAGGTGGCGGTGGCGCGCGCGCCCTGCCCCCTAGTGGCGCGCTGCCCGCCCCCCTTGGGCCTCGTGGGCCTGTCATCCTGAGCCCTATCTCCTGTCACATGACATACACTATGTCTAGATACAAAGTAAAAGAAATGTATCTAGAAAAGCCAGAAAGTCTTATAATTTGGAATGGA
The DNA here is from genome assembly GCA_015847255.1 of Hyparrhenia diplandra. Taxonomy (NCBI): domain Eukaryota; kingdom Viridiplantae; phylum Streptophyta; class Magnoliopsida; order Poales; family Poaceae; genus Hyparrhenia; species Hyparrhenia diplandra. The sequence goes on from JADLZK010010000.1 coordinate 885,517, forward strand.
GATAGTACCTCCTAACAAGTAAAGAGTGTACCATAGCATTGCCTAAGTTATTAATAAAATCATCACTATGCATGAGATTACTTTGCATGGTAAATGTCATAATATATTTCTATGTGATCAATCAAAATCTATAAAACTTTTGTTTGCAACCCCCACTGGCTAATTCTCTTGACATGCAAGCACGTCACGTCGCCATTCCACTAGCATGCCACCTCACCAACCCACTAACCCTTTCTTGCGCCACGTCATCAACATGCCTTACATATTTATGAGCATAAAAAAGGTTATAACTCATGAACCAAAAAATAAATCAAATTTGATTACACCATTAAATTTATTTTAATAAATCCTTTAAAACAAGATCTCACATGTATATATTTGGATAAAATTATAAGTGGGGCCTGTTGGTATAGAGAAAAAAAAAAAAAAAAAAAAAAAAAAAAAAAAAAAAAAAAAAAGAAGAAAGAAAAAAGAATAGGAGGGTGATAGTAATATTGTAACTCATAGAATTCTCCTTCATACTTACGGCAACGTACGGGTAATCCACTACTTGTTCCTTAAAAAACAGTGGTCATCGTAGCTTGTCACAAACTCACAATTTCACTCATTTACAAAGAGCGAATCAGAGAACTGCTACCGTATATGACGATCCACGAACCATCCAACTGTCATGCAGTACCCCAGGTCTCACCATCACAAATCATTACAAGGAACCGACACTATGTACAAGTTGTTAGATAAACCGGAAATATCATCCGGCTTCATCTTCTCAAAGAAAAAAAGAGACCTAATTATTATAAGGGGTTTTAGTGTTTTAACCCTCGTTTTCGGTCTTAATGGTGATTTACTTTTTTAACTTTACATTTTGACTCTCACTTTTTCAAAACCAAGGGAGAGTATGTTATGTACCCTTAACGGTGTTTATTATGACATGTACAAACAATGTTAGAAAAGAGGGAGGCTTTGGTTTGAAAAAGAGAGGGCAAAAAGTACAAAGTTAAAAAAACGAGGTTAAAATTACCATTGTCTTGTAAAACCGAAATGGTTCGGACGGTAGAGGGTCGGCTGGGTGCGGTGCGTGGAGGCCGCCTAGGTGCGGCGGGGTGTTGGGGGCGCCGGTGGCTGTCCTAGGGGCGAGCGGGCGGCGCCAGAGGCTGGACTGCTCGTCGGAAACTACTCGCGGAGGCCAGAGGCCGGATTACTTGGCTGGGGGTGGCGCCTGGGGACTGCTCGCGGACCGGAAGTCGGATACTCGTGGACAAACAGGAGGCGGCCACCGGGGGTTGGGATGGAAACACACTGAGGCTTCGAAGGGAGATCAGGCGGTACAACACAAGCCCAACGATCCAACGGCCTAGAAACCGGTTGGTTTGAAGCTTCAAATCAACCCATGATGGATAACATTTCTCTTGTTCATTTCGGGCACATCCTGCGCTTTGGAGCGATTGGACGTAATAACAGGATAGGGAATTATATATTGGCTGATTAGCCTCTACTAATGTGATTGTGTCTTGGTTTGGATAGTGGCAATGTTTTCTATGTTAGCTACCAGTCTTTTTACCAACACGCATGGAATACTCTACGTCCTGCCATCTCGTCGTGCTATGCGAGTAAATCCTTTTACTGTAAAATTTAGATATGAAAAGCTAAATTTGTATATATATGGGCATTGCCAAAAACATGACCACATATGCCCCTAACTAATAGCATAACACGCAAGACTGACTTCTTGCTGGAAAAGAAAATACGCTTTGCTCTCTTCCAAAAGTACGATAGGAATCAATATGTATAGCTTAGAGTCTTGACATAAATTTTGTGCTCCGTCAGCATCGACTCCATCGAATTGGACTAGATTGATTAGTTTGTAGGACAATTCTTGATTGCTTGAATTACTGCTTGCTCCACTGCATGGGCGTCAATTAGTTCCCCATCTTCTTCCTGGAATGTCAATAATAAACAAATGTAAATCAGATTTGGACAGCAATATAACAAGAGAACGCATTTGCTTTTTCCATCATATTTTCAACAAATAGAGATTGGAGAGGAAGACAAAGGGTATATCATCATTTTACTGCTTGTGGTGTAATTTATTCGTTCGCACCTCTCCGACAGCGTCTAGACGAAATGAACCAGCACATGTAGCCCTAGCCTCAAGCACTACGAGTCCAATCTCGTCAAATGCCTCAAGAATGGAAGCAAGTAGTCCTTGTGGGCAGCTCTTGTTCATGAACACATTGATGAGGAAACCCTTGTCCAGGACTCCAACATTAACCAATGGTTGGCAAACGTTTGCGTGTTGCGCAGATGCAATGTCTTGGTTTAGCTTTGCAATTTTCTGCTTTAGATCTTTGATGTACGATGATGCGTCCGCTATTATTGACATTTTGTCCTCCTGCATGACACACGTGTTCTATAGCTTCAGTTTCTTGGTGAGTATTGAACTCATCTGAAAGGCGAATGCTTAACAAATAGTAAAAAAGTTATCATTAGCACTCTCTACAAACCACTTTGTTGTTTCCACATATCTCTTCGGAGATCAATTGTTTGGGTGACATATATATATAGTGGATGTTTGGACCATTGGTGTATTATATATGGCTGATATTTTCCAAGATGTTTCCATTTCGTTTGAACTAAACGTACATGTGCAAGACTTTCAGAAATAAAAACGAGAATATATATATGTTCGCGTACATAACAAGAGGTCGATAGATGAGTTAATCAATGATCAAGAAGAACGAACAGCATATATGAAAGAGAACTGATCAGAAGAATGAACAGCATATATATGAAAGAGAAGAGAACTGATGTGATAAGAAGATGAAAACTACCGCATGAGAATGAGTAACGCTGCGGAGAATCTGCAGCTTCTCATGCAAAACTCCTCGCTTCTGCTTGCTGGAAACCATCACCCTCTGCCTCTCCATTTTCCCTCCCTATCTCTGATCGATGTTGCCCCCTCTCTGCTTTCTGCCCGTTGAACGAGCCTCCTACGGCGAGGAGAGCCATATATAGGCATTTCTCCGCACAAGACACCCCTGAGATGGGAGGAGAGACGCGGTTATTGTACATGGAAGTCTTTTACAATCGCAAAGGCTAATGAATGACTGCTCTTAATGTATAACTATTTTTTGGATACAGTTTAATTTTGACCAAATATGTTGTAAAAAACATTAATGTATTTACCATGAGCAACACGGTTCATGATTATCTGGACCTACAGTCCGTCTCTAGACGACACTAATTCAAAATTCTAATCTAATAGTTTAATTGTAGAAAACTCATCCGTCGTCGTATATATATCTGTGATATAACACAACTAAAATAACCAAGGAAAAAGTAAGCACATATCGAGGAAATGAATAAATGGCAGCCTGATTTATTAGACGAGGAAAGTTAAGCGTCGACGATGCACATTAACATCGGGCCATCGCGAATTGGCTTGTAGTCCAATGGTAGGACGGTCCAGTGGGACGCCAGAGTTCAAATCCTGGTGCTCGCACCTTTTCCTGGGATTTTCTCGGGATTTTTTCGGCGTTATGCATTAAGTGGTAGCGACGTTCCGTCGTCGATGAGACGCGCCCATGGTGACTTCGGGAATCTGGACCTGCCGGGTGCTCAGTCCTTCGGAGGTGCTCATAGGGGTAGGGTTTACGTACGTGTGTTCTTAGGGGTGAGTGTGCGTGCATGTTGTGAGCGTCTGCGTTGTACCGTGTCGTTCTCAAAAAAGAAACATCGGGCCATCTCTCAGTCCTGCAAGGCACTCGTGTATTCCGTAACCAAAATGGGGTTCACAAAGACACACACACACATAAAGAAAAGTACAAAGGAATGTACTTTTTCATCACATGACCCCTGACCGAATCAGGATGGTTACAAAACATCAAATTCCTCTCCTCATTGTTTCCTCCTAAACAAATGGCTCTTACATTCTCTACCCATTACTATATGACAATGCTTGGCGCATCAGTGTATATGCCATGACCAAAGCATATGACAAGAGGGGTTGGGAGCCACCACACCACCTGCATTGATCACTGCACAGCTCCAACTTTCCAGCTCTTTGAAGATTATCTCTCCCTTTTTAAGAAAGATTATCTCTTCGGCCTTTTCTATACGAAATGAAAGATTAATTATTCCTTCCCTATTGGCACATCAAGATTTACTGATTCTACTTATGATTATTATAAAATGAGGTTTAAGCTTTTCTAGTTTATATAACTGAAATTTAAGGTTGAGTAAAGTATATACTCTTATTTAGAAGAAAAAAAAGCTGAGCGCATTTTTCGTCATAAAATGATTATGCAACCTTAACTTTGTAAACACACATCTAACTGCCTCAGATAATATTTTAGCTTAATAGAAGGACGCTGGAAGAGCTTATATATATGTAGGTATTGTGTGTTACGATCAGCTACATGTATATATCGTCTCAAAAAAAAAAGCTACATGTATATATACATAATGAAATATAAGAAAACAAAGGTTGCAGCATCACGTACGTCTGCTTGCTCTGCCACACAAACAGGAACAAAAAGACTCCATATACGTTTCCAGCTGGATAGCCACGCACGCGCATGGCCCGGATGCGTACACGGTGGGGAGAGCATATATCAGCATGCACATATATACAAGCGAGGGTTCACAAGTGTACGCGCGCCGGGAATAAGGCTCGCGGTAGACGGCAAGGCGAGAGGCCGCCTCGTGAGCGCGCGGTTTTGGCGTCATCCCTCGCATGCTCACATACTACAGGGCTCCCGTGATCAGCCCTGGCCTTCCCGTCGCCAGGCAGCAGGCTGCAGCCCACGCCCAGCCGCCCGTTGCTTGCTAGGTGGCTCTATCAGGTCGCATCTGCATGGGAGCATACGCTCGCGCGCGCATATGCGTGATGTCTCGAGCCCGCGGGCGCGGCCGGGCCTTGACCACGGTCGATCGCGCCAAGTGGCCAGGAGCAGTAGCGCCCGTGCCTCTGGCCTCTGGGTCTGGGGCAAAGCCAGCCCGGCGAATGGTTGTCCGTCACGTAGGCTGCGGGCGCTCCAAGCCATGCCCCGTCTGGCGAGCGAGTGAGCTACCTGCTGCACGGGCGAGCTAGCTGCCGCGTCGTCCATGCATGCCAGGCCAGGCCGGGAGCGCCGGGAGCGCTGTGTGTACGTATGTATGTACCGACCTGTTCACGTGCGTGCCTGTATACATGGCCGCCGGTTCTCTCGCTCCCACTGCTGCGCATGAGGCTTCGTCATCCGTCGCTCCTGCAGGAACACTCGAACAGTGCGCGTGATACTTCTTGAGGCCTCATACTTCTTGCGGCTGCTTCTGCTGCTGCATTGATCCCAGCTCTGGTCACGCTAGCTCGTCCATACAAGTATACAACATCCACACATAACTATACGTACTGCCGCAGGCTTTGTCATGAGTTCAGTGCGTAAAACCCGAAAAAAAAAATCAAGTGTAGGGGCCCCGTGCACCCTGCACCCCTACATGTCCTAAGAAGCCCATCACAAGGCCAGGGGGTAGTTGGCTCTCAGGCCTAAACTTCGTTGGGCCACCGAGGAGAAAATGGTCGGTACATGGAAGATAAAATCGGTAAACTGCATGGACATGTGATGAGGACATTCCTTCCACTGATACAACAATGCCTATTGACTGCAAGGAACAATTAGACGAGCTCAAGCACGACAACTCAATTATCAGGCAAAATCGTTCCTCACTGATACAGTGTGCTTTGCCGGGTGTAGTGGACACTGAACTCAGCAAAAAAAATTTCGAAAGCGTGCCCATTGACATGTATTGCATTAAGGGAAGATAGAGTTTTTACACGTGACGCGCTTTAGCCAAAACAATTGGCCGCAGTGCACGAAAGCTACAAACAAGACATAGCGGAGCGGTACGGTTGTACTAAAAAGGTAAACTACTACGCGACTAGAGGGGGAAAAGAAGCGGCTATAGCTATAGACAAGGACCTCCTTCAGGGACCACCCCCACCCGGGGCCGCATCAAGGGGAAGAGCTTGCGCAGATCTTGTCGCCTGCGGGACGAACCGTCGTCGCCAAAGAGTTTCCAGAGCTTGCTCGCTAGCTCAGGGACTGGAGCGTCTGACCCCGCCTCGACCGAGCCTCCCTCAAGCTTGCCGAGCAACACCAACAGCGCCTGCCGTCCCGGTGCGGATCGCGCTTGTCCTGTTTCGCAGCACGTCTTATGGTCCATTCCTCATCGGTGATTTTGGAGCATAGAGGGGGCGGCTGCTAAGGATAGGCTCGTCAAGCGGTAGGGTGACCGCCGACAGGAAGTCCTGGACGGAGGCAGCAGTGGGCACGGCGTGCTCCCAAGTGACCCCCCGGCGACGACGATTGGCTGGGGCCGGGAGGACGCCGAGGCGTGGGTGGCGCTGGTGTCGGCTCCGTGTCGGCAACTCCCAACTCCTCCCTCCAAAGCGAACACCGGCGGGGGGAAGGAGCGGGCGACGCGTTCTCGCCTAGAGGACGGCCCCGCATCCCCTCGAACGCTTCATGGAACCTAACGGCGCATGTGGGGGTCCAAGAAGGCGCCACGCCCTAGATCGCTTGGCCCACTTGCGGCGATTGGACACGCCGCCGCCGCTTCCGGCGGCAATCGCGAGAAAAGTAGATTTGGCGGCCGCCGCCCAGCCGCGAACGCGGGACCTGGGCTGCCGTTGACAACCCTTTATCGCCGCTTTGCGCAGGTGGAATCTTGGAAGGTTCCACCAACAGCGGTGTCAACGAAGTCGATGAAGGCAGGTACCGGGTTATGAAGGCGTTGGGGCGGAGGCCAGCGGAACGGCCACAGGGGGCACTCAGCAAATTCACGAAGCTTTGCCGAGTGTTACAGTCGCACTCGGAGGCAAAGTCACCATCCGAGGTTCGTCATATGTACTTGTCGAAGTTCTCGATAAAGGACACTCGGTAAAGCCGCCTTTACCGTCACCGTTTTGTCGAGTGTTACGCTCAACAAAGGTTTTTGCCGACCGCCCGAAAGTAACCGGGCAAAGAGGGTGTGTCCGGCAGCCTCCTTTGGAATGTAGGGTTGCCAAAGTATAGGAATAGGAAAATCATAAGAATTTCATACAAACACAATTGTAAAACAAAGGATTGAAAAACATGGAAACCTCTATACCATGTTGTTTGGATGGGCAAAGGAGGAACACAAGAATCTTAGAGGATTTTTAAGAGCAAATAATGATTGCTTTCTTAATCAACCTAATTTATTCTATTCCACTCGAAAGTGCATCTAGCCCTTTAGTGGGTTTTGGATGATTAATGAAAACACGATTAAAGGTCTAATGTGTTTACTAAGTGTTGACAGGATATGGATTCTCTCACACATACTTGTACTATAGTGTGTAAAGCCAAAATGATGTAGTGTTGGAAACAATCTAGTTCAAACACAAGACAACAATGCAAATGGATTTCATGTAAAAGGCTTATCTAGTGTGGGACTTCTATCATCCATCATCAAGCTAGCATGGCGCATGTACCGTGTGAATTGAGACAATGAGAGATTGCATATTGTTTGGCTTCACATTTGGAGCTTGCTAGTTGAAAGACAAAATTAAGAAGATAAAGCTATTCATCGGATTCAACATCAAGTGACGTTTTTGTGTGAGGTAGTGAAGATAGCAAGGAAAGGCTTCGAGGTACTAAGCAAAGGTGAAGAACAAGCGACGGCTCGACCGAAGAAACTTGCTAAGGTGAAGAAGGAAGTACTTGCATTTAGTCTAAGCTAAATCAAGCCATTGGTCATGAGATGAAGAATCAAAACCTAGTTACATTTGAAGAAGAGTGACTTGACGTATTTGAAGTGCAACTCAAATTCTTGTATATGATCAAGTCACTAGCTCAAGAAGGCTTTGCTCAAGGTAAAAAGAAGATGACATGGTTGGCACCCTCAAATTGATGAAGATTGAAAGATATGACATTTTGGTTTGAAGGAATTCAACTCAAGAGCTTCAAGTTACTTATCATTTGAAATTGAGTTATTAGGTATGCCGTACTATTAAGAGGGATGCATCAGGTTGATCGATTTATATTCATAAGTGCTCAAGCCAACCCATGAGAGAATAGGGAAAAGAGTGTCTTTTAAAACTAACTTTAGTGTGCTGTGATTGGTCATACCGGACATGTCCGGGTTGAGCTAGATCACAGCAAATTTCTTCTCTTCTCTCTATTTTGGTTTGCGGGAACCGGTAGTATCGATGGAAGACCGGTGGTACCGACAGGGCTTTTCTCCGCATGTCTTTGGTCATACCGGACATGCATGACCAGAGCCCAACGGCTAGAAAACGGCTAGTTTTTCAAAGGAGCTATAAATACCCCCAAGCCTCCACCTTTGGAGGCCGCTGATTCTGCTGACTTGCATACACATTTTTGAGCCTTGAGAACACTCCCCAACCCTCTCTTAGTGAGTGTGTGAGCCAAATTGTAAGATCCAATTTGTGGGTTGATTGAGATTCAAAACTGAGAGCAAGCCACTTCTTGAGCACTTGTGCATATTGTCGATCTCGTGATTCACATTTGTTACTCTTGGATTCTTCGGTCCTAGATGGCTAGGCGTCGCCGGAGAGCACCCAAGAGATTGTGGTGTGCCTCAGAAATTTGTACCGGCCTGATTCCGCCGCAAGGGATCATCTACTACGACGAGGGAAAGGAGTTGGAAAAGACTCCGGCTAGAGTGACCTTTGTGGTCGATAAGGGCTCGCTGGCTTGGCTGCCCGTAGCCTCCTCAATGGAGAGTAGGTTCTCGGTGGAGAACCAAACTTCGGTAAACAAATATTGTGTCACTTGTCTCCCTTTTGATATTTGTGATCCACTTGGTTTGTGCTAGCTCGTGTGCAGGTGTATTTTCGTGAGATACAACTCTTGGTAGGTCCTTGCAATTCGGAGCAAAGGATTGGAATCGGAGGCAACAAGTTTGGAGCTAGCTGTGCTGAACCCGTACATCTCGGACATGTCCGAGTGACCTACTGGACATGTCCGGTATTTATCACTTGTGCTAATTTTATTTATCCATCTTTCTAATCATTGTGTTGCAGGGTTGTAGCTCCTAGATTTATCTTATACTTGTCATATTCTTAGTGGTTTACTCTTGAGGGGTTATATTTCTCGATTTGGAGCTTTCAAGTAATTGGAAGCTCCCACGCCTAATCGTTTCCGCTTTTTTAAGGTGTTCATTTTTAGAAACGCCTATTCACCCCCCCCTCTCTCTCTAGGCGACATCCTCGGTCCTTACACCACTCCCATGAATAGACACAAGAGTCCCAAAATCCATTGTTTGCCTTGGACCTTGTGCATAGGAATTTTTCCATGAGGTCTAAGTGGATTATTTCTTTCCTAGTTTTCCTACAGAATCATAGGGAAAGGAAAGTTTCCTTAGGAATTCCTATGATAATTTCATAGAATCCAAAGGCGAGGATAGGAATTATTCCTATGGAACTTCAATCCTATGTTTTTCCTTTGTTTCGCCTCCATCCCAAAGGGACCTTAAATAGGGTGATACTAACTCATTATGATCCTCATTTCTTCATTCATAGGAATGGTCAAGATCCCATTGGCTCATATTCATTTTCAATGATGAAGACAGAGCAAAGCGTGAGAACAAGTGGGTGATGAGAACATCACTCATTAGGATGCACACGTTGATCCTCAAACCAACATGCAAGGTCCAATGACCCAATCATTTCGAATGAGACAACTAAATCTAGAGGTGAGCTCGTTCTTAAGTGCTCCATTTCATATTGCTTAGGAACACTGGAGAGGGTCATGAGGATCTTAGATGAAGCGATGGAAGCAAAGATAACTAGCAAGGATGCCCAACACAAGTTGGAACCGCCTTGATTCAACACGACTTCGAAGTGCGCCTCGGCCTCCAAGATCAATCTACCACAAACTGCTCACCCAGGACGCATCCAAACTCTATTTTCAATGATACAAATATGGATGGAAATATAATTTCATTAGATAACAAATAGTTTTCGCTTGGGGCCCATTTCTGTCGGAGTTAACGGGAATCATCGAAAGAATTAAATGTCTAGAGTCCGCTAGGGTGTTGCGTCACCGTATTTGGTCCATTGGGCTATGTATCGTCATTAAGTCGTCCTTGATATTTGCTTCTTGCTTCCGCCATTAAGTTTTGGTTTTTCAGTTTTACTTAGATAATTCTATCCATTAATAGTCACCGTTTCATGGATCCGTGAGACCCCACTTTGAGAACTTAATAATTCATTTGCGTCTGTCCCTAATTTTGAGTTGTATCGAGTTGTTGCTTGTGTTCTTCATTTTGTGGGCGGGGATTAGCCCTCGTGGTAACTTTGTCAACCGGTTGGAGACATAGTTGATAACCGGAGGAGTCGTGGTGCTATGATTTTAGGGTTCGAGTCTTTGAATCTGAAGCCGGATCGGTGTGGCATGCTCCACAAAATTAAATGGTAGTTATCACTACTTGATTGAAGATCATGAATCACATTCACATCAAGTGGTGTTTAGTGCTAAGGTATACCGTCGGGTTTGCATCTACCCCTTAGTCTTGGGTGTATCGCCTTTGTCCTATAGTCCAGTGCCATAGTCATTTGTTCTACCCTAGAACCTTTCACACCATGGCTTTTGTGTCCTAGTCATAGTTAGTTTGTGTTTGAGTCAAGTTCGTGTGTTTTCCCCATTGTTTTGATCAAACCCATGAGATTGGGACCATTTGCTTAGTTTATTTGCAGAATGGTAGTAGTTCATCGTCTAAGCCTTAAATTTCTTGTAACTTTTGGTCGTTGCCACCACCTATCTGGTTTAATGATTGGAGGTTTATTGAGGGGAGTTGTCCATCTCCAATCAAGTTGATTGTAAGGGGCTCTGATGCTCGTCACTGTGGGAGATTGCGAAGAGCAACTCTTAGAGTAATGCTCATGGCTAGTTGGTGTCCTTGTTGGTGCATTAATCATAACATTGAGACTCGCCACCATTGGGACATGGGTTGTTCGCAATCAATCGAACCTTGGGGACAAACAATTGTCTTCCTCTTGACTGGTGGTTTGGCTACGCACAATTGTGCTTTTACTTTTGTATAAACTAGGAGAACGCTTTTTGCGGCGTTCTTTGGGGAATTCTTTGGTAAAATTATACTACTTATATGTACTAATATGATCTTATATAAATAGGTTAGTAGATGATTTTTAGCATTCTGATGTAGACAACTAAATATATTTTAGTAAATGATGTTGTTTGCTAATATGAATAACTTGAATGGAGGCATAATGGCATTTGTTAGTTGGATGTGTTAGTGGATCTTGATGTGGATACTTTGCATGGCGAGATTAATTGATGAATGTGCTAGTGGGATGTTTTAGCCGATCTTTGATGTGGACACTTTGCATGGTAAGATAATTAGCTAGTGGGGTTTATCTTTAAAAGGGATATCGATAGATTACTTGTGTGTGGGTTTCTTGTAGTGAGTAGAGCTCCAATATAGTTGTAGCTTAGTTGGTAGAATTGGCTAGATTTAGTTGTTTCACTAGTTTAGCTTAGTATATTTGTCTAACCACTTTGCTCTATTGTATATTGTTTTTAGAATTTTTAATAAGCTATTCACCCACTCTAGCCCTTTCAAGATGGGTTCCCAAAGGCTACATCCTCTAAGAATCATGTATGTGAAGAGGCAACCACCTTGGGTTGACTCGTGTAAATCTTTAGAGACAAACATCTTAATTGGATTTCTCTCGAAAGTTGATATTAATGGAGGTAGCAATTTTAAGAGTCCATTTTTAAAAGATGATTTTTAGAGATGGACATCTTAAAATATTTGTCTTTATAAATAGTTGCATGAAAAAAAAAAAATAATTCATAACTTTTTTCATATAAATGTTAGATGAAGACAAACTTTGTATCAAAATTGTAGCTCTCGACGTGATCTTCAACTTTGTTCTTGAGAAGTTTTTGTTTCAAAGCTATTTAGAATCCAAAAGTATTGTTTTAATTTCATAGATTTTGGAATTCGACATGCTTTTGTAAGTTTTAGGTCTCAGTATAATCCAAAACTTATAGTTGGCAAGAATTCAATTTGAAGTCTAGAATCCCAAATATATGTTAATTAGTTCACATATTTTGAAATTCAAAATCTACATTTTCTATATACAACCTTTTAATGTATACATAGTTAGGACCAAAGTTATAGTGGCTGATCTAATCTACACATTTGTTGTTGATAAGCTTTTATTTTGTCTCAAATATTTTTAAAATTCACATATTTTGAATTTACCAAAACAATTTTGGATAGAGACATATTCTATACTGAAGTTGTAATGTGCTTGTCAAGATTTAAAACTTTGTAGTTGAATCTTTTTTTTTTGATTTCATTTAGTTAATACCAATAATAGGACATTCCACCTAGAAAACACAATGCATTTATTGCGCACACCTACACCGAACAAATGAATTGCTGTGAGTGAAATTATATAATGCTCGAACATGTAGCTGAGGTGTAGTATGACCTACTTTTCCTATCTCTCTATATGTGAGGGAGAGCAGCAGCAGACAGTCTGTACTGTGTCCAGACTGGTAAGTCGCCCTGTTCATCGGTTTGATTAAAGTGGCGAGATATGGAGATCGAGAACTCGCCGGGATCTCAGGTGAAGCCAGTCGTCGACCTGCAGGAATCCCAGGAGAAGACAGGCAGAAAGAAAGGAGGATGGGTCACCCTCCCCTTCACTGCAGGTGCATATATACGAGATAGATCATCTCCCCAGCTTGTTGCTTCTTCGATCGCGCTAATTTGATCTCTGTCTGCCGTGATGAAAAAATCGTCTCAGATCATGTGAGTACAGTATTGGGTATGACTATATTATGTTTGCGCCGTACATATGCAAGCAGGGAGCATGCTTGGGCTGGGCATGGCCATTCACAGGGACGAGCACCAACCTGCAGGTATACCTGCTCAAGGAGTACAACGTGGAGAGCATTGACGCCGCGCAGATCGCCAACATCGTCCGCGGCTCGCTTAACCTGGTGCCTATCGCCGGCGCCGTCGTCTCAGACTCCTACTTCGGCTGCTTCCCTGTCGTCCTCGCTGGCACCTCCGTCAATGTCCTGGTGGGTGCATATATTGCTTACTGGATCCGTATGATTTTCTTACCAACAGCTACTTGTAATTTTCTGGAACAATTTTTAACACTAAGCCATTAGAGCACTCACAACGCAGACTCTATCATAGTTTATATCCTCATTTATTACCTCTCTATTTACTGTCTTTTGCTGATGTGGCGCTGTATTTATTGAAGAGAGAGAGGAAAAATCCAAGAAACCAAGTCTAACTAAGAAACCAAGTGTTCACGTAAACCAAGACAATTTGTGAGAGTGACAAGTGGGCCATGTGATATCATGATAGAAAAATGCATTGTGAGAGATAGTTTCTTGACACGATGTCCAAGATTATAGAAATCATGATAATTTCTAGCATTGTGATGTCGGACGCTTACTAGACAGGATAGCCATGTCACAAAAAAAAGGCCTTAAGTTCTCATCGTAACTTCCGCACTCTCAATTTAAGTATTTGCTCGTTTTATTCTTCAAAAAAAAAGTATTTGCTCGTTTTATTTTTTCTAATTTTCAAGTGCATAGTTTTATTAGGAAACCAGATAAAACGCTATGTCTAGAGCGAAAAAGGGCCTGTGGAGAGTTAGCTTGTAATTTCACATCTGTTTGCATTCATTATGTGACAGTATTTATAAGCTGGTTAAATACATATTATTTGATTTGGTTGAGCTAGTGGGATATTTGTTATATAAAGGTCTAGTTAACAAACAGGTAGTCTATTATTATCCTAGTTGTTTGGATCGAAAACTAATAATTATTAGCACATAACTGCTAACTAGGGACCCAAACACGTTAGATTAACACTCAACTTGTATCGGTACTTGTTTGTGTAATTTCCACATAAACTTAGTTTCTGTTGACACCAATTCTTTTGGATATACATTGAACATGTAATAGAGTTACTTTAATTATTACAATGTTATTTCTAGGTAAAATTGATGTACCAAAACGTTGGGTGCGGGGACATGTGAAAACTCCTCTAAATACTAAATCTTTTACTTATAATATGGTCAAAAAGTGTGTATAAACTGGTTCTTATACGGAGCATACCATCTCTTTCATTTTGAGATATATCTTTTGTGTGTGTATGTGTGTGTGTGTGTGTGTGTGTGTGTGTGGGGTTGCTGCAATCATGTGCACAGGGGGTTGCTGCAATCATGTGCACAATACAATCACTAAAATGTTTCGTTATCATGACAAATAACAAATAATTATCATGTCGTCCCCACTCACCATAAATGATGCTAATTAAATATGCGTTCCCGTACGTGGTGCATTGATGCTATGGTACTGACAATTATCATGTATGTTCCATATCTATCAACTATTCATATAAAGATAAACTCCACTAAGTATTTTTCTCAACATACAAGACATCCACATCAACATCGACTTAATAATCCACTAAAAGTTGTAATTATATCCAACAAGCATGTGTAATTATGATAGTTTCTCTTCATTCACTAACATGCATTTAGTTGTCCACAAAAATAATATAAGATAGTTTTTTTCATATAACTATAGAAAAAAATAGTCTAAGTTTTTTTAAAATTATTTGTAATTCCCCCGCAGCAACGCACGGGGTATTCATCTAGTTATATAGAAAGTACTCCCTCTCTTACTAATTAGAAATCGTTTTGATTTTTCTAAGTACTAGCGTTTTCTATGCATCTAGATTATATCATATCTAGATGTTAGATTTTTTAAGTAACAAAAAAATTCTAGCTTCAGCTTTTTCTCAGAACTATCAGATTAGACCAAACTTGTTACAACAACACACACAAAATTTAAACTTATTATATGTTTAGAACTAAAAAAACCAATAAGTGAAGAACCATCCATTGGATGTGGATAACTACATGGCTCTCAATTCTAGTAGCAAGTGTCAAGAAGAATTCCTTATCCGGCCTCATCCGAGCGTTGCAATGGAGCCTGAAAATCATAGCCAGTGTATCCCATGCAAAGAAAGTACAAAAACATTTTTGGACAGTATTTGCCTAACCATTTAAACAACCGCTTAATAGTAAACGGTGGTGTTGTGTTGTTTATGGGGAAAGAAATTAAACGGTGGTTGACCATTTAAATGGTCTAAAAATGTCGGACAACTGTCTAAACACTCTGAATAGAATGGAGGTAAACAGTTTTAAACAGTCTAAATGGTTGCTTAAACAGTTCCCGGTGTGCACTGCGGGGCTCCTCGGTGCCACCACTACCTGTCCTAGCGGCGACCAGTCTCCTGGTAGTGACCTTGGGTTCAACGGTTTTCCGAGATGGTTCTTTTTTTTTTTGAGTCTATGGATCCGATTCCCCCTAGGTGGAGGTGCACGAGGGGCGAGGGCTAGCGCCCTGGGATGGAGGGGCGACAGGGAGGGAGAGTTGTTTGTGGCATGGAGCGCGGAGAGAGGGTGACACGCTGGGATGCAGTGGTGTTGGAAGGGAGAGGAGTTTGCAGCGTGGGTGAGCGAGAGAGAGGGCTCGTGCAGGATCGCACCTGGTAGACCGACATATTTTTTCCACGAGAATTGGGGTGGAGATGGGTATCGGGCCTGCTTCTGTCATCATATATTTTTAGTACCAGAGGCAGTGGGGGTGTAGTTCGATCCGTGGTCACGGAGGGCCCGGTGGATAGAGTATGAAGGGCTTGGTGGTGATAGGGCTATGCGTCGAAGCCTGGGATTATCCAAATAACGTTGGTCATCAAATTAAGTTGAAGCCTCTCAGACAACATTAGCATCTTTGTGGGTTTAGGGTGGACTTGTGCGCCTAGGGCTCACGAAAGCCTGGGTGAGCCCCTCCTGTGGATTGGGCACACGTGGCCAACTTCCCATGGTACGAACAAGACTAGGATGTTGATTTCCTCCCTCCGCTCGGTCATTGTTTGCGCAACTCACAGTCCAGACGGCTTGGCTCTCAGCCTGGGCACATTTGAACCGAAAACTGAAGACCGAACCGAACCGAACCGAAAACCGAACCGAAATGTCGGTTTTTCGGTTTTTTGGTTATTTGTCGGTTTTGTTTTCGAGATCTTCGGTTTTTGGTTCGGTGTTCGGTTCTGCCTCCAAACTAAACCGAACAACCGTAAAACCGAACCAGACTGCAATCCACGCAGCTGTAACCCTTCCCACCGTGGCCCAACAGAGCCCAGTAGGCAGCCCACCACGCAGTCCCAGTCTCCCACCCTCCCCGACCACGGCGACTCCGACCGGCGGCCCCATTCGTTTCCCCACTCCCCACGCGGCTGTAACCCTAGCTCCCTAGCGCGACCACCAAGCACAGGCATCCATGGGCGGCGTGCGCGCGGCGGGCGGCGCATCCATGGGCGGCGGGCGAAGCCGCGGCGGCGGCGCGGTGGCATGCGTGGTGGCGGCGCATCCGTGGGCGGCGAGCGGCCGAAGTTGTCGGCGGCGAGCGGTGGCGGCGGCCGCTGCGGCCCGGGGATGCGACGGTCGCGGCACGAGCCACGAGGGAGGGCGGCGGCGGCGTTCTCGGCGCGAGCGGTCGCCACGGCGCGGGCGGCTCGAATATCTGGCGCTTAAGCGCGTGGGGGCGATGAGGTTCGGTTTTTTTTGGTTTAAAACCGAAAACCGATGTAAAAACCGAAACCGAAATCCTCGGTTTCTAGTTTTGAGGTAAACCGATCGGTTACTGTCTATTGGAAAACCGAAATTTTGAGCAACCGAAAAACCGAACCGAATTTTCGGTTAAAACCGAATGCCCAGGCTGACTTGGCTCCATACGCCATCGTGGACTGGCATCCCACACCTAGTAGCGCCAGGTCATAGCCTAGATGGCTTGGCTCCGTATGGCATCGTGGATTGGTCTCTAGTGCGTAGTAGCGCCGCCATCGCCCTCGTGTCAAGGAATTCCGGCACCGATTGCTTTGTACCGACGACCATGGCGGAAGGCGGCGTGGCGAAGCCATACGGCGGCGACCATGGCTACGTCGATGGAGGTGAGTGAGAGGTAGTTCACATCGCCGCGTGCAATAGGCATGTCCAAAGATCGCGGCAACATAGGAGCGCGGCGTACTATCAAGCGGTCTGGCGAGCTGCATTGCAAATGGATGCTACGACGCGGGGCCCGAGCCAAAAGTCCGGGCGGAGGCGAGCCACGTGGTGAGGTAAAAAAATGAGCTAGCTAGGAAAGAAATTAATGGGGTGTTTGGCATGGCTCTAGAGCTGCACTCTTCCTCAGTTCTGAGAACCTTGAAAATAGATGCAGACTTGAAGTTCCATTGAAATTACCCACAATGCCACCCATTACACAAGCGAATCGGCCTGGGCATTCGGTACTATCGAACCGATCGGTTCGGTTCCTCGGTCGTGCGGCACTAGTTTGGTTCTTGGGAAAGTCGGTACCGCTCGGTTCCATGAAAGACACGGTACCAAGGGTATTTGGTATCGGTTCTTTCGGTTCGGTTTCGGTAAATACCAAATTTAGCAAACCATGTACTGAAATCACTAGATCAAATCGAACAAGAACTCAACTCAAATCGAATAGGACCCTTGCATCTTGTAAATCCGCCGGGAACTCAACTAAAATCGAGCGAAACTCAATTCAAATCACGACGATGTGGGCGTGCAGCGGCCTCGGCGGTGGTCGTCTTCATGGCTCCATGTCCGCCTCCTTGCTCGGGCCGACGAGGTGTAGTGGGGATCCGGGGGAGAGGGCCAAGGATGGGAGTCGGTCGGTGGGCGGCGGCTGCGGAGGGACGGGGGCAAGCGCGTTGGGCGGAGGACGGTCGGCGGCATCGCGAGGGAGGGCGTCGGCGGCGTCGGGTGGAGAGGGGCGGCGGCGGCGGCCGGCGGCGGCCAGCGAGTCCATGATGGGCGAGTCGGGGCGGTGTCATGTGTGGGCGGGGGAGTGGGAAGCAGTGACGGGGTCCTAGGGTTTACGGTGGGTTGTTGTTGGGCATTTACTCACAAGACCTAGTATTTCCATCTCAATTCGGTTCTTTTTGGTTCTTTTCGGTTTTTGAGGTGCGGAACCGAAAGTACCTCGATAAGTTCGGTTCTCGGGATCCTAGAACCAAATAGGAACCAAATTTTTCGGTTTCGGCTTTTTTTTGGTTCGGTTCTCGGTTTATTCGGTTCAGTTCGGCTTTTCGTGCCCGGTCGCGACAAGCGAACCGTTTTCTTTCTGTTCTCCCATCCGCGTCCCACCCCTTCATCGCCCTCCGGTAGCCCTTCGACACCATGCGGTTCTCTTCATGTGAAGGCGCGAAAACGGTGCCGTCCGCCCGCCGGTCCCCACTCTGTTGGCCACCGGCACCTCTGCCCGAGCCCACCTCGCCCGACGGATCTTCCCCTCTGCTCCCTCTCCACGGCCCCTATGCCTCCTTTCCCCATGAGGCGCTAGGTAGACACGGCCGGCGCCGTGTCGTCGCGACTCTCGGCAAGGGGCGGGCGGCGCTAGGCGCACACACGGTCGGCACCACGTTACGTCGGGAGGCACCGCGTGGATGGATCAGACCGCTCGTGGCGCTAGGCAAACACGGCCCGGCGCTACCACTCCCCTCCCCGCTCATCGTCCCCGTAGATCCACGAGGTACGGATCGAGGTGCTCCTCCATGTCGTGAGGTCGAGGGATGGAGGCCGGTGAGGAGAGGAGATGGTGTCTACGGGGGACGGATGGGTGGCCAAGTGAGGTGGTCTCGACGGGGGAAGGGCTGGCGGCTAGCGACGGGTGCGAGCGGTGGAGGACGGTGACGGCGCCCAGTAGCGTGAGAAGAAGAGCGCAGTCACGAGGGTAACTCTTGCAGTGACATTGGAGCTGGCAGTCAAACACCCTATTTTTATAACTTCAACTCCACTTGGAGCTAGCTCCACCTGAAGTTTTAGAGTAAAGCTGCTCCACGTGGAGTTGGAGCCATGCCAAACACCTCCTAAAGCTCCCAATCATTGCCTAGCCCACGTGGACCGAATCAGGCGGGGTGCACCGAGACGATGGTGAGCCCTGGGCACAAGTTTTTTTGGGGACACAATCGTGAGTAGACGACCGAGCCTTATTTTGATTGTTTCATTTTTTTTCCACAACAGTAAACCGAATTTCATTACTTGCGCAACGAAATTACAAATAGTTTTGCAGAAAGTAAAGTGTAGCGAGCTAAAAGAAACGATAAAAGACTCGCCCTTCCCAGAACACCGAGGGGTCGGCAAAGGGGAGACGCAGTGTCCCAAAACGTACCACGCAGGGTACCAGAATTAATTTTGATTGTTTCATTATACGTAGTATATAGTTGGACGGTTACGATGAGGTGCTGCATGGCATAAAATTCCCCCGCCCATGCTTCCCTCATTCGTCCGTCTGCTGGGCCCTAGCTCCCTGCATGGTGCCACAGTGAGTCATTGTCAATTGATTTCTAATTTTTACTATGAATCATATATTTTGTTCGATGAATGGCACCGTCTAGTTGTAATTTAAAGTATTTATATTTGATAGTTTGTTGTTAGTAATATTTTTACCTTTCAATTTAGCCCCTACTACTCGTTTTCTGCACCCGCCACTGTTTATAGTTAATAAACATTGTCCTTGCCACATGCTATATATACCAACAATACTTTTGCTTGTTATCTAAAGAAAGAATACTGTTAATGAATCACGTCACACACAATGCCCAGGCGTTGGTTCTGTTGACGCTCACCGCAGCGTTGCCCTCCCTTCGACCGCCGCATTGCGCGCAGGCGTCTGGTGCGTGTCAGCATGGGACATCTGGGCAGCTCGCCGTGCTCTACGCCGCCGCGTGCCTGCTCGCCATCGGCACTGGCGGGACGCGGTTCAACATGGCGACGTTGGGCGCAGACCAGTTCGGCAGCGCGCCTGACCAGGACATCTTCTTCAACTGGTACTTCGTCTTTCTTTACGCTTCCTTCCTCATCGGCGAGACGGCCGTCGTCTATCTCCAGGACGGAGTCTCCTGGGTCCTTGGCTTCGGTGTCTGCGTTGCGATGGCGGTGGTCAGCCTGGTCATGCTGCTGCTAGGTGCGCGGTACTACATGATGCCGCCGCCCAAGGGAAGCCCATACACCGAGCTCGCGCGCGTTCTAGTGGCCGCCGTCCGCAAGGCCCGCGTTGACGTCACCGGACGAGTGCAGTACTACGTGGGAGATGGTACCGTCGTCGTCGCAGACTCTGGCCGTGACGGTGCTCCGACTAAGGGGCTCGGGTGCGTTGCATATTCTTGAGTCCAAGAAACCAAGATACTTATGTCATTTATTTATCACACCACGCATTATCAATGCATACTAATTTTCTGTGGCAACAGATTTCTTAACCGTGCAGCCATAATCACGGCAGACGACAGTCCGACGGGTACACCAGGCAGCCATCGTTGGCGGCTGTGCACGGTGCAGCAAGTCGAGGACCTCAAGTCCCTGCTCGGCATCCTTCCGCTGTGGTCGTCGGGGATATTCCTCAGCGTGTCCATCGGCGTGACGGCCGGTATGGTTATTCTGCAGGCACTCGCCATGGACCGGTCCTTAGGCCCAGGCTTCAAGTTCCCCGCGGGGTCCATCAACGTCTCCGCGCTCGCCGCATTCATCGCCGCCACCCCAGTCCTCGAGCGCGCCGTGTTCCCACTCTGGCGCAGAGTCCTGGGCGCGCTGCCGACACCTCTGCAGCGCATTGGACTAGGCCACGTCGTGAACATCGCCGGCATGGTTGCTGCGGCGCTGGTAGAGCGCCAGCGCCTGAGCGTCATGCGCACGCACCACGGCGCCGACGAGGCCCTTGGGTGGGTGACGCCGATGACCGTGCTGTGGTTGCTCATCCCATTGGGCATCGTGGGTGTCGGCGAGGCCTTGCATTTCCCAGGAAACATGGCATTCTACTACCAGGAGTTTCCCCAGAGGCTGCGGAGCACGGCGACGGCCATGGCACCACTTATTATAGCACTGGGGTTCTACCTCAGCACGGTGGTCGTGGGCGTGGTGAGGCGGGTAACCTTGTGGCTGCCCGGGAACATAAACCAGGGGAGGCTAGACAATGTCTACTGGGCTGTAGCAGTGGCAGCCACCGTTAACTTTGGGTATTTCCTCGTCTGTGCCAGCCTGTACAAGAGTCAGAAATGATCGACCATTGCCGAACAACGAAAATAAAGTTGTCCAAGGAGTTGAGATGCATGGAATGCTGCTTGTTGTATCATCATGTTTTCGGTGAATAATATTCTAGTGGTTTTGTGATTGTTGTACCATCCCATATTGATCTTGTATTCATGGATGTAAGGGCCGGGTGAATATTTGATTAACGCACGATGTATTCAAACCATAATCCATTTTTTCGATACGGAGTAACGGATATTTTACAGCTTGGTCCAAATTAGGTAGACTGCATATAGAATCACTCATTCTTTTTTTCACCAAGTCGTCCTTTCCTGCCTAAGAAAAGAGGAAAATCTGCATGCATGCACTTATTTTTCAACCCAAAACAGATACTACAAGACAAGGAAAACATTGAGGGACACGGAAGGAAAGAAACAAACGCAACAGGAAAATTCATGCCAACCACAGAAATTACCATATGCCAAAGTGTAACGAGCGGTGCGACGTAACGGTTGGCTCCCCGGATCCCCAGCAGAGGCGTTTACACAAGGAGTGGTGATGCGCACACCGGGCGCCACTTCCGCGGCCGCCCGGCCTGCTCTCTTGTAAGCTACGGACCATTTCTCTTGCCTCTCTATCTCCACCTCTGGGATCCCGCTCGCAAACTTTGAGTAGTGCTGCCCCGTCCTCCCTCTCTATCTCCGTTGTCGTTAGCTAGTTCTCTCAGGCCACGGTCATCCCCTGTCGACTGCGTTTGGGAGCGCAACCGTGTGCATAGCCCATGGACGATAAGGAGAAAGAGAAAGAGAAGGAGAAGCACGAAGGGACCGACGTTGAGGAGGAAGAAGAGGACGAAGAAGGTAACAAGCGCAATGTCGTGCTTGGCCCCCAGGTCCCCCTCAAGGAACAGCTCGAGCTCGACAAGGTATGTATCATCAATGCCTGAATAATTCAATGGTGCGCTGCATTCATGTAGGATTTGACATCTTCTTCATCTCTGTTTCTGAACAATCAAAACTACTCTGATCTGCTACTTGCTTGCATAGGACGATGAGAGCCTGAGGAGGTGGAAGGAGCAACTCCTTGGGCAAGTCGACACAGAGCAGCTTGGAGGTACGCGTACGGTGATTATAACCTCTTATTATCACCCTGTGGGCCTGTCCTCAGTTTCATATGGATAGAGCCATGGTGCATTCCTGAACAAACCAACATTTTTCCTGCAGAAACTGCGGAACCAGAGGTTAAGGTGCTGGACCTGACAATCCTATCACCAGGCAGACCGGATCTGGTTCTTCCGATCCCATTCAAGGCGGACGAGAAAGGCTATGCATTTGCTCTTAAGGATGGCAGCCTCTACAGCTTCCGTTTCAACTTCATCGTCTCCAACAACATCGTGTCAGGCCTGAAGTACACCAACACTGTCTGGAAAACTGGAGTAAAAGGTTTGGACCTCATAGGCGTAATGCATGCATGTTTACTAGTATTATTAACACTTTACATCAGCTTTGAGTCGACATGCTGCAATAGAGAATTCGCCAATCAACATATACGTTGAAGTGTGCATCTTATCTGATATTCTGCTTCAACTAAACAAGAGACATCAGTGTGGCCGTTTCTCTTTCCTTGGAAACTTTCTATTTCTTTAGTTCACGGTTTACTTAGAGGGTGTTTTGGCATTGTTCCGCTCCACGATTTTTAGCTCTGTTCCACATTTTTTAAACAAATAGGATCACTATACAACTCCGCTCTAGAAAAAAGTAGAGACATGAGAGTAAAGGGTGCTCCACGAACTCCAGGTTTTCTGTGTAGCTGCTTTACGGTGGAGTTTGTGAAGTAGTCTCAGACACTACCTTCAAGTTGAAGTGTAATTTGAAATCTTTAATGCAATTAATAAAAACAGTGGTGGATCTACACCAAGGGCTGCAGACCGGTCGTGGCCTACAAATCTCTTTAATGGTTCCAATGTCCAACCTAGGATAGCTCATGAAAATACAGATTAAGCCCTACCCAATATGGTCTAGAAATCTCTTACACTATTTTTCTAACGTGTTGTTATCAAGCCCTACCCAATATGGTCTACAAATCCCACCCCCCCTAACGTGTTGTTATCCAGCACTGAATATAAATATATATTTTCTATGGTTGATCTTGGTTAGGAGGCATAACGTGGTTGACATTATTATGCAATCAATTCAAGATGTCGTAATATTGATAATGTGGTAACTGCTACTCTAGAACAAAATGAATGGAACTCTACTTTAAGATTAAACATGAACTATATATCAAACGATCAGGTAATCAGGTTCATTCCACATGTCATACCAATCATTACATTGCTCATCCAACAACAAAGAATAACATGAGAACATACCACCTGGTATAGGAGCACGGTTTGGTCCTTTATAATCTCTCTACGATTATCCAAATGATGTTGTTGATATTTTCACTATTTATTGCAGTGGAGACCCAGAAGATGATGTTGGGGACGTTTAGCCCCCAGTTAGAGCCCTATGTCTACGAGGGCGAAGAAGAGACCACCCCTTCTGGCATTTTCGCAAGAGGTTCTTATTTTGCTAAACTAAAGGTATTTATATTTACCAAGCTTTTCTTTTGGTGCTTGAAGATGCTTCATCAATCACTAATGCCGCATTCTCAGTTTGTTGATGATGATGGAAAGTGCTACTTGGAGATGGGTTACTACTTTGAGATTAGAAAGGAGTGGCCAGCTGGAACCCAATGATGTGGACCAGGGCTGACTCGTCGGAGTATGTTAGAGCTCATAGCTATGCCAAGCAGAAAATGTGCTATTGCTTCAAGAATTATTCATTCACTACTTCATCATTAATTGCATTTTAATTTGTTTTGGGTTGTCATTGTACGTTGTTTTATCGCATAAGACTTTTATTCACATATATAATACCTGTATGGAGATATTCAGATATATTTGTGCAGTGTTCTTCAACTTATCAACCTGAAACACACACGATTCGTTTAACTTATATTCATCAATTATTCAGCATTTCTATTATCATATAATTATGGGGTTGTCACTAAATTTGCAAGCTTGTTGCTTCTTAATATTTAGTACACTTAATATTAAAAGTGGCGGTAATCACCACCTACCTAGGGTCCTACTACTCTATTGATTTTGCATGGTGTTTGACAAATCTTAACTGTGATGATTAACCGTGGGATTTTTTTCTTAATTAACCATGGTGGTTAAAAGAACATCCACGCAAAATCGATTAATCGTGACGATTTTTTTATAAAAAAAGCCACCACTGGAAATAGGCCTATTAATTGTGGGGCTCTACTCATAAGGCCCGCCATAGTTAATATCTTCGAGGCCGAGGATGCCCAGCCAAAGCCCATAAGGATCCATCTTCTCGGGCACGTATAATTGTCGAGTTGGGGTTTCTCCTCACCCTTCACTCCCTCTCTCTCTCTCTCTCTCCCAGTAGCCAATTCCTCTCCTAGCCCCATTCTCCCTCCCTTCGTCCGTCCCTTCCCCACTCTCAAGCCCTAGGAGGTGGCGCGATTGGAGACAAGGCAAGGCAGCCCTCACTTCTCCCTCTCCGCCCGCACAGTGTAGCTGCCCTGATGAGGATGTCACCTTCAGATACGACCTTTGTTTATAAATTGAGCTCTTCTCCACATTTGCATTGTGACTTTTGGTATAACTCACTTGGTTCCACATGTACATGTCCTTATTTGTACAAATGTGTCACAAAGTGCAAGCTCATCAAAATCGAACTTTCGGTTCGTCGCAGCCCAACAATTCTTCGTTGGGAAGGCCATAACTCATCCATCCTGAGTGATATGGAGGTCAATGAGCACTTGATTGAAAGCTTATTTGATAATCTTTCAAATAGATATGGTCCCACCCCAATATCACATTGGAAAGGCCTTCAAATCATCAAGACATTCTGTCCTGCTTCTGCTAGGAGCTACATCATCGTCATGGGCTTGTTATCTTTCATTGGGACCCTGGCCCAATTGGAAGGAAGCCCCAAGGAGATGGGGAACACACCAAGGAATCCCTTGGACGTCCTCCACCTTGGCCACCACCTTAGGAGGTCAACAAGGGCGTCCAAGCCAAGTTGGAGGCCCACTCCATGTCAAGTTTGAGTCTATCTCGGGCTGCTGGATCAACCAGTAATAAAATAGATGCACAGGTTGCATACGGACTCTGTTTTCGATGATCCATACATGGATGGAATGATAATTTCATACACTAACAAATGGCTCTGGTTTGGGGTCCAAATTCCATCGGAATCAACGGGAATCGTCGAATCAATTTGACGTCTAGAATCTGTCAAGGCGCTGCGTCGCCGTCTTTTGGGCCGTTTGGGCCTTGTAACGTGTCAGGGTGCATAGGGACACGAGTAGGGGACCTTGGATGCCCCTTAGGTTATATATTCAGCAGCCGCCGCTTACGTCAGGGTTTGGGTTTTGCTTAAGATTATTTTGTCCATTGACAGTCGCCGTTATCAGTTTGTGAAACCCCACATTCGAGATCTTAATCATACATCTGCAGTTGTCACTTTACTTGAGTTGTATTATCTTGTTCTTGCTTGTGTTATTCGATTCACAGCAGGGATTAGCCTTCTTGGCGAGGTCAACCGGCTTGTGACATGGTTGATAACAAGAGGAGACGTGGTGCTAAGGTTGCAAGGTTCGGGTCTTTGTGATCTAGGAAAAGGAACTCAGGGGTATACATGTTTTTGTATTGAGATTGTACTATTTCCGTCCCTTAATATCAGTCGTTTTAGGATTGCAGCATTGTCCCTTAATATATGTTGTTTGCATGCTATGAGGTGCAATGCATAGCCGTAGGGTTTGACTGCGTTATGCGTGCTTGTTTCCCTGCAATAGCTTTATTCGTTCCTCTGTCGACACCACCTGCACAACTCCAGCCAATTGAAATGCATGGTTTGTTGGATAGTTTTAAGCAAAAATATTGCACTGCATGTGTAAACATGAAATAAGTTGATTTAATATCTACTTTTATGTAAAACAATGTATGTGCTTGTTGCACACCTCTTTTTCACACCAGATGAGGCATTAATGGCCTAGTCTCCAGCCAGTGCATGTTTGCTTTTATAGGTCCTCTTGTTCCCCGTGGTCAATTAATCCTACAATGAAAAATGTTAAGGACAAAAGGAGTACTACTTCTTCTTTGATCTAAACAAGACTGAACTAATCATTAGTCAGCTAATCACTAGTCCTAACTAATCACTAGTCTGAGTCCATCCGAATGGGCATGCTGGCTAATAGTTAGCTAGCTAATAGCTTATGGCTAATATTATCTAGAAAACTTACTTGGTTTGCTCCTAGCTAATGAGATAGTTATTAGCTAATTGGTGATCACCTAACAATTTGCTAGACATTTGTTGGTACTTCTTAGCTCATTTCTAGTAACATGTTGTGATTAGGGTTCACACATTTTACTGAGATTAGGGTTGACACATTTTGTAGTGATTAGGGTTCACACATTTTGTAGAGATTAGTGTTCACACATTTTGCAGAGATTAGGGTTCACACATTTTGCAGAGATTAGGGTTTACACATTTTGTAGAGATTAGGGTTAACACATTTTGCTGTGATTAGGGTTCACACATTTTGTAGAGATTAGGGTTCACACATTTTGCTGAGATTAGGGTTCACACATTTTGCTGAGATTAGGCTTCACACATTTTGCAGAGATTAGGGTTCACACATTTCTTTGAGATTATGGTTCACACATTTTTGCTGAGATTAGGGTTCACACATTTTCTTTGAGATTAGGGTTCACACATTTCTTTGTGATTAGGGTTCACACATTTTCTTTGTGATTAGGGTTGACACATTTTGCGTAGATTAGGGTTCACACATTTTTGTAGATTAGGGTTGACACATTTTCTTTGAGATTAGGGTTGACACATTTTTCTTTGTGATTAGGGTTGACACATTTTGCTTGAGATTAGGGTTGGCACATTTTTTGAGATTAGGGTTGACACATTTTCTTTGTGATTAGGGTTCACACATTTTCTTTGTGATTAGGGTTCACACATTTTGCGAGATTAGGGTTCACACATTTTGCGTGAGAGATTAGGGTTGATACATTTTTCTTTGTGATTAGGGTTCACACATTTTTTGAGATTAGAGTTCACACATTTTGTTGTGATTAGGGTTGACACAGCTGTGATTATTCAGTCCAATTTGTTCAGTAATCTTTTTACCTTCACTAATTGTAATATAGATGTGTTGTTCGGGCCCCTAACATGTTTGCTTTCTGATCCCAGTACAGGGCACAGTTTCTTAACCACAAGCACAAGGGCAAAAGGCCCTTTCCTGACAAGCTTTCCTTACCGAGGATGCCAACAATGTTGTCACGCATTTACTGACAAGGCTCATGCTCACCGCCAGGCTACTATCAGTAATTATTGAATAAGCGCATTAACGAATAAGGCAGAGCCACACAACTTCGCTGCATTTTGATTGTTCTTTTTTGGAGCATCACACTAGTTCCATACTTACTGAGATAGAGAGTGTGTCTTCAGTAATTCCATGTGTAGCACATATTTTCTTAGAGAGATTATTGATTGCTGACGAACTCTCTTACTGTACTGGCCGACTGAGATTGATCACTGACGAGCACACTAATAGTATCTCAGTAATCCAAGAATCTCAGTCGTAATGGTTTACTGAAATAAGGAATAAAAAAACAATTATTGACGACAAGCTTATTTCCCTAGCATTTCATACGCTCACTAGTAATCTAAGAATTGCTGATAGTATGTCAGTAATTTAAGAATTACTGACGACAAGCTCATTTCAATAATCCAAGAATTACTAAGAGTATCTCAGTAATCCAAGAATTACTGACGACAAGCTATTTCCTTAGCATTTCATTCGCACACTAGTAATCATCAAAAAAGCTTCAGTAGTTCGTGAACAACATAGTTAGTATAGTAATCCCTGACATTCAGAATCCTTACAAATCATGAGCTCAATAAACTGTTCCACGCACACAAAACTAACAGTAATCTAGTACCCAAACAGTAATAATCTTTTTCCTAGCAAATCATGTGCGCAAATTCTGAGATGAGAGAAGGCATCACTGGGAAGGATCGAGAGGGAATTCCATCTGCTGCGATGCCAATCATGTGTGGTGAACAACGATTACTGACACGTACAGAGATTTTTGCATATGCAATTCAGCTTTCAGCTGGTGGGCATCAAAATCGAGATGAATTCTTCCTGTGCAGCGGAAGGTCACTGCGCCAATTGAATCTGCGATTGGAGATTCCAGTAGGGGCGGATGGAGGTCCGTGGCACCACACCCCTGCTGCCCGCGCACCGCTCGCACCAGTGCACGCGCCTCCCGCGCACAAGCTCTCCACATTGAAGCCTGTTCGCACGCGCTCCGCACCGCCGCAGCTGCTCGCCGGAATCTCCTCGTGCTCCTGCTCGCCTTGTCCGTGCGCTCTCTGCACTTCCCGCTCGCTCCCCGTGCACAGCCAGCGCCGCGCTGGGTGCCGACACGCCTCGCGCTCTCGCCGCGCTCCGCACGTCTCGTGGCTCGCGCTCGCGGGAGGGGAGGCAGGATTGGGTCGGGATTTAGGGGCAGGCAGATGCGGTCACGGGGGTGCGAGGTTGGTCCATTAGACCGGCAGACAGAAGCTGGCTGGGCTGGACCGGTTGGTTAGATGTTGGGTCTGTTGGGTGTAGAATAGATTCTACACCTGAGGTGTAGAATAAATAAGCCATTTGCCGTATATACCTATGTGATATATATATATATATTAACTTATATTATATAACTTATCCAAAAATTAGAAACACAACAGTAATAAAATAACTTATGTACAAAAGTTATAAACACAAAAAAACAATTCACTTTTAACTAAATGCCAAAACTTAGAAAGACAAAAATTGTTTAACACATAAGGACCGAATTAACTTATTACTTATGCTAAAACATGGGAATGCAAAAAATTATGGAAGAAAACTTATGTACATAAGTTATCAAACGTAACTTGTGTATGTAAGTTATTTATCGCAAGTTATTTGCAAGAGTTCTAAATTATGCGGAATAAGTTAGCACATACAAGTTGCTACTAGATAGAAAAAAATTCGAACATATGCAAGTGAGATCTATTTTATTCGTCTCGACCCGTAAAACATACTGGTGCGTATGGAATTGAAAATGCACCCATACCCATACCCGAGCGGGTAACAGGTACTCCCTCCGGCCCTTTTTTTTAAGTGTCACGGAAGTTACGGTGGGTTGTTCCAATTTAAGTGTCGCCCCCTACTAGCACAGTGCATGTTCGTAGCTGTAGCTTTGTGGTGCACCCGTCACTATCCATGATGCAGTGTAGTCCTGTGTGGTCCCTCCCTCCCACGTACTCTCTCCACCACACGTTTCCGACTAAAAAAAAGAAAAGAACCTCGGGTATGTTTAGAGGCCAAACGTTTGGCCAAAATTTTGGAATTCCGCCAAAATTTGGCCTTTCGTACCGAACTAATGTACATCTAAACTGTATAATTAGTTTATTTTTTGACCTACATTTTATACTCCGGATATGCGTCTTTTGGTGCATTTATACGAGTGCAGGAAATTTTGGAGAGAAACTTGAGGCTCTAAACACACCCCTCATTCAATCGTAGGCGACATGTACTTGAGCACGCTAATCATTTGACGCTAGAGGTGTTGGCTCCCTTCTTAATTCTCGTGCTCTCCTCCCCACCGACACATAAAAAGGGATCGAGGGAGTACCCACGGGTTGACTGTGTCGGAACAATTTGCGAGCTTGACTGTTAGCGATGAAAACGGATGGAAACGGACGGAAAAACCTCATTTCTATTTCCATTTCTATATTTGTTGGCGGAAACGGGATCCGGTTCGGAAAATGCGGTTTGAAAACTAAATCGAATATGCGGGTGCACGGAAACGAACCAATACTGAACGGAAATTGAACGGAAACGGCCGGAAGCCGGAACTTAAGCCGAATAACATGGTGCCGCAACCATCCATCTCTTCTCGCCCTCCGGCTAGCGGCTACCTTGAGTCCATACCATCATAGCTCTCCAGCATCATCCGTCTCATCAGGATCACTTTCACTATCATCATCTAGGTGGACATCATTTGTGGTGTCTTCCGGTTTCAAATCAACTACTATGGATGGAATGTATTTATGATCTAAAAAGACAATACATATATTAATTGATCATCAGTAAATGTACGGGCGTACAACACCACCATATTAGATGCGTAGATCTCGTCATTAGCTTTCCAGAAAGGTGTGGATTGCTGAAAACGGAGTCTGGATGAGAAAGTTATGGACTGCTGTAATACGGGAAAAATGCGGTAAAATACGGAAAAATTCCGGCCAAATACGGGATTCCGGAAATACGGATGGAAAAACGCCGTTTCCACTTCCGTCCGCATTCCGACGACCTCCGTCCCGGATTCCAACCCGGTTCCGGATTTTCCGAAAATGCGGAAACGGAACGGTAAAATATAGAAAACGGAACGGAAAAAAACGGGAAAAATTCCGTCCGTTTTCAACACTATTGACTGTGCCCGACAATTTGCAGGCTTCAACAAGATACAACAGGCACCGTCTTAGCTATTTTCTAGGCGCAACTCCTATTGCTCGCTTGGCCGGTAGATACTCGGTCTTTGGCGGAAATTGATTGACTTGATGCAAAGACCAACACAGTAGGGAGACGCGATTTATCCAGGGCTCTCGGGGAGTAACAACACCCTACATCAGTCTACTTTCTCTTCATTGAGATCTCGAGGCTTTGCTATGAAAGTTTCGATAGATACAGAACATAGAACAGAGTCAACAGACGAATGTGCTAGCTATTTATATCTGAGGCCTACTAGCCCTACAAGTTACATAAGTTCTGCCCTGATGGGACTCCAAGTGCGGTCTGTGGATATCTTTCCACTAGTACCGAAAATCTTTTTTGTGGCGGGCAAAAAACCTTTTGCGTGGCGGGTATGGCTGCCCGTCACTAACGAAAAGGTCACGGTTAATCGTGGCCTTCAGCGTGTGGCGGCCGTGCCCGCCACGGATAAACTCCGGCCGTGGCGGGCAACATAACGCGCCCGCCCGCGCCAAAATAGACAACGTGGCGGGCGCGTTATGCCGCCCGCCGCGGTTAAGTTTATTATGCGTGGCGGGCGCCTTATGTTGCCCGCCACGCTTGATTTTTTTAAAAAAAATAAAATGCTATATATATATATATACATACATATATATACATCTATCAATCCATACACACATATATATAAGAAAGACATAATCAAATATATATCATATACATATATATACATCGATTCATATATACAAGTTTCACCCGATCGATCCATTTGTTCATATCCAACAAGTACTAGTTAATTACAACTTCCATACAAAAATTGCGAGCTATATGTTGATTTGGATGAAGATAGTCCTTAAGCTCTAGCTCTTCCCATCTCCTTAGCGGCGCAAACTCTAGAAACAGCCCCACTCCTTTGTCCACATCGAAATACGGCTGGCCTTCATGAACTACCATGTCTAGAACAAACTTGCAGATGTCTGCTACTGTGCGCCTGAACCGCATCTCGTCGGTTGCCTTTTGTAGTACCCCTTTCCACTTGTTCTTTGAGTCCTTGAGCTGTCCAAGAGCTGGATTTGTACCTTTGCGGGCCCCGAGGAACTCACGCAGGACGAAGAATCCACACAAGTTTGATCCGTATGGTTGTTTGAGGCACGCGCACACAATAAACCAGTGTTATTAGTAATATCGAAGCAATAGCTAGGTAGTCGTACTAAGAAAAACTATGTTTCATTTACGTACCGGGAAATCTCGCTTGATTTTGAGTGTATCTCCATTGCGCTCCTTACACTTCTGGGATCGTCGATCCCAGCAGTTCGGATCCTTCAAGTAGTGCTTGTAAGCGCTGTACGAAATGCACTATATTGTCAACGATATATGATATTCGACTCTAGTAATTGAATAAGGAGTTCATCGATCACTTACAATCTCAAGATTTTTTTCGAATTGTCGGTAGCCGTGCGGGTTTGAGCCTTGTAGTGAGTCAAAGACAACGGCCCTCCGCCCCTGAGGAAAGATCATGAAAGATCCAATGTCCTACGAGCCCTATTCCGTATTGGTAAGGCGCGAGAATACATCGATACCCATTTTCCTTGACCTTTTCATTCGATATGACGTACTCGCTACCTCCAACTTCTTAGCTCTTGCGTTCGACCCCGAGATCTTCTGTCTTTCCTCGTGCCGTCTTCCCGATCATCGTCTTTCTTCTTCTTCTTCTTCTTTCCAAACTCGCACTCCAAGTCCTTCACCATGTCAAACACCTTCGGACCATAACTAGTCGGTGCAAGGGTTTACCGATGTTTCGACTTCGCCCTTGTTGTCAAAGTACATATTCATTTTTGCATCTCGTACCTATGCTTTCAAGTAGAGGAAGCGTCGTGTTCCATGTACACTGAGTTTTGGTGGATCCTGTCACGCCTCACTTTTAATGGGTCAGTTAATCACACGTGTTTGCGCCAGGATCACGCCACAAACACGTCTATTAGTAACGATTAATGATAAACAGAATTAATAGTAAACCGAGCTATAGAAATATAGGATGGGAAGGGCTTACTTAAATGGCGACGAAGGGGTCACCAAGCCGGGTTACAATATCGAGTTGGCCAACCGAGAAGCGGTGGATTAACTATGACACTGCCCCGTACTCCACAGGCAGACTTGTGCATGGATGAGATCTGGGCTTCAACGTCCTTCTCCTAAGCAAACTCCTCTCGAACTCCTACGATACGCTATCCTCTATCTTGTCGTCGATCTTACCTTCACATGTGCCGATATCTGTAAAAATAGAGGGGTGAGTACAAACGTACTCAGCAAGTCCCAACCAGGGGGTTGTAATTATTAAGGGTTTGGGCCCTAGCAGAGTCTCTAAAACTGCTCTCGCTAGTTCCCAGGTTATCTTATCTGGTCATCACCTTCACATATCACAACTGGTTAGTTATATCTAATCATAGATGTTCAAGCCTAGCATCTGCCCATTCCAAGGACGTGGCTATTCGAATAGATTCAATTAACTCTGTAGAGGTTGTACAAATTTCCCCACACGATGGACACATCCTCTTCCATGATCGGTGGTCGACAGAGGTCCAACGAGATCCGTACCCGCTTGAGTGCTACTCTAGGTATATTGGTATAATCTTCACCACGACTTCTCGAGGGTTGGGGAATGGGAAGATCACTTAGCATCCCATTAGCACATAGCATCGCGGAAGATCACATAGCATCCGCCAACTCATAAGTTTGTATACAATATCAAAGCGCCAATTGTTTTACGTGGAGGATCACATAGCAACCACGCCAACCCGACCTCGGAAGATCACATAGCATCCGAGTCAGCTCCCGATAGATCGTTTGCCTGCTCCGGCCACCTTGGTTCCCAACTATACCTCAACCCAACGGGGTGTGAATCAAGCCGTCCCATTTATCGGCGTGTGGCTGTACGAAATATCGCACTAGGTAGAAGGTCTATGAACCGGTCCTTAGGGAGGCAAGCATCTCTCCGCGGGATTCATCCCCGATTGTGATTAGTCCACCTCCATGTAGACTATCACCACTCACCTTTTTGTTGGAGGGTTCACACCATTAATTACTTAAGCTAACGACAAGCCTAGAGAAGCCTCACGCACATAGCCCATGAGTACTCCCGCACGGTTTGCCCCGGTTATACTTATCTTAATATCTTATTAAACATTATAGTAATTAGGTCAGGTTAAGGGGGGTAAGGACTTGCTTGGGATGTTCTTTTGATCAAGATCGGCATCAAACGCTCCTAGCTTTGCTCGAACGGGAAGCTTCTAAACGGGTTGTCAAATCTACTTATGATTGGTGGTGATAAACCTAGCTTGAACTATGACATATAAAACAAACATAGAATATTATGGTGGCAATGGGTTAGATGCATAGAGCTAGATTTTAGATGAATTATGGGAGTCGTTTCACGCGAAACGGAGTTAATTTGCATGAGATATGGATTTTATAATATTAATCCCTAATTAAATCATTAGGGTAATATTATAATATAATTTTAATAATGAATTTACAATTTTTTTTTTGGGAATTTTTTCGACACCGGAAATATGATTTGGTACCCTCGTGTACACTACTCGGGTAGACCAAGCAATTAAACTAGTGTACACGCAGAAATCCATCCCAGCACGGCGTGGGCGACACGTGGGTCCCATGGTGCCACTGTGGCGCCATGTAGGCGCCACGTGTATTACACATGCCTCGGTGGTGGGTGACGGCGTCGGGGACGGAGGGAAACGGGCGGAACGGCGGGGGTGACGTGTCTCCGTCTCATTGGACGAAGCCTTGACGGCGTCACGGCATCGATCAGGACAGCGTCGTGGTCGTCTCCCTCCCGCCCGTCCGTGCGGCGGCGTCTCGCTGGAGAGTCGCCGGAGGGGCCGTCGTTGCTCCGGCTCGCCGTGGAGGGTCCCTGGGACTCCTCGCATTGCCCCGAACGGGTCGAGGTGAGCGGTGGCGATGGGGCGATGCTCGGTCATGGTGGCGGCGGGCACCGGCGGGTGGGTCGGCGGCGGCGCGTGGCCACATAGCTACAAGGCACCACATCGAGGGAAAATAGGGGGAAACGAAAGGAACCGAGGCAAGTGATCTATCGGACTCACCTTCTCGGCCTCAACACGACGGAATCGACGGGAACCCTTCGACCTAGCTACTGCGACGGCGGCGGACCGACTTGGGGAAGTGGGGATTGCTGGGAGGAGCGGAGAGGGGGGGAGGAGATGAGGAGGGCACCGCGTGTTCAGCGCACGGCGGAGCTCGAGAGTGAAGGGGCGGGTTCGATTGAAGGCCGGAGAGGCCTATTTATGGGGCTCGCCGCGGGTGTCGCCGGCGAGATCTTTTCCGACACCGCCACTGCTCGGCTGGGGCCGCCAGCTGGAGTCCGGTGTGCTTGAGCTGGCGCTCGCTCACGCCCTCGTGCTCCTCGTGCTCGGTTCTCCCTAGCTCGCGTCGGGTCACGTCTTCTACGCCGGGTGTCGGCCGCCATGGGCGCGCGGCGGCCCGCCCGCGCGGGCCGTGCTTAGCCGACCCGGCGTCCCGTGGCTGCGTCGTTGCTCGGCAAGGTGTTAGTGAGTCCCCGTGCCTCGGTCCTCGTCTTCCGCGCCGGGCGTAGCTGGCCCTCTTGTCCGGACTTCGCCATGGCGTCGGCGGTTGCCGGTCATCGTGGCGGCGGGGTGGCCGTGGTAGCGCGCGTGGTCTTTGACCGTCGCCTTTGTCTTGGCGTGGGTGCGGTGAAGACTTGATGACAGCTCACTCACGGCGCCGGCGCGTGCTTTCGTCGTCCATCTCCTCGACACGGTGAGGCGGTGGTAGTGCGGCACGCGTGGCGTGGTCGCCGTCTCCAGGAGGGAGACGGAGCCGACGCCGGCCCCACGTGCCGTAGCGTGCGGGGAGGAGGGAACGGGCCGAGGCGGCCGTGGTTTCTTTGGGCCGGCCTGCCTGGATGGATGAAAGGAGGGAAGCCGGGCTGGGCCGGTTTGGTCGTGGGTGTAGAGAAAGGGAAGGAGAAGGGAGGAGCCGGCCGGGCTGGGCCGAAAGGAGGGAGAGAAAGAGAATGAGCCGAGAGCTCTTCGATTTCCATTTTCTTTTCTCTTTTCTATTCTTTCCCTTATTTCTTCTCCCCATTATCTCATGTGTATAAATATGTATATATATTTATTGTATTTATTTGCATAAGCTCTGGACTCATATTCTCCCAACTTATATTTGTGAGAATATTTATGCAAGGAGATTTATACAAATATATGTAGACATATATACATATGTGTGTATACACTTTTCCCCCGAATTGGTATTTCATGTGTACATATACCATAAATATTTGTATAAGCACTTTTAGATTCCCATGACTATTATAGTCGAGAATATTTATTTATTGTGCTCATAAAAATATTTATATATATTTTTTGGTACACGATGCGTCTCGATATTTATTATTCCCGAGAGAAAATTTGCAATTCGATCCTCATGCATTTACTTCCATAAATAAATCTAGGACTTACCTTGCATCCTTTGCGACCATAAAGCTCTTCAAGCAACAAAAAAGATTTCCTATTTTCTATATGATGACATGCGGGTTTTTGAAAAACAGGGTTTTGGTTTAGCGGAAAATTAAATCAAGTTTTAGTTGTAATTCGAAAAGTTCAAATTTTTAGTGATTTTTAAAATGATACAAAAACACGGGTGTTACAGATCCCTTCGGGTAAGTGGAGCAGGTTTCTTTGATGCAAGCTACACAGGCGGTCTTCCCTTTAATCCGCCCGATAATGAAAACAGGCGGGGGGTAATCGGTGATGGTGACAAAGATGATGGCACGAAGAGTGAACTTCGCTTACGGTGCGTATCAACCATCCCGACCCCATCATCAAACAAGTACTGCATCTCCTCCATGAACGGCTCCGAGAAACACATCTATATCGTTCTTGCCGGGCCGCTTCGACCGGAAAGAAATGAGCATGGTTAGCAAAACATACCTGCGCTTTTGACAAAGATGTGGAGGTAGATTGTACATGGTAAGGACGACCCGCCACGTCTTTGTGTGTCTTTGCTTAGGTCACCGAATGGGTTCATTCCGTCGGTACTCAATGCGAACCGAACGTTCTGGGCTCCCTCTCGCAAAGTCGGGGTAGGCGGCGTCGAAGTCTTGCCACCGCATAGCATCCGAAGGGTGCCGTAGCTTCCGTCATCCTTTACACGATCGCTAGATGCATGCCAGGTCATGTGTTTAGCATCCTCGGGGTTCCCATAGAGAGCCCGCAGCGCGTCGATGACCGGAAGGTACCACATTGACATTTGGGCGTTTCCCTGCGTGTACCTCTTCCTCGTCCTGCGTTGACATGATCTTCTTTGCGGCCGCCTTTGGTTTTCTTCGCCCCCTTCTTCTTTTTTTCGCCCGTCCTGCTTCCTCATCGAGCTCATCGTCCACACGACATCCGGCATTCCGCTTGTATCGACTAGCGCCCACAGTGCGGACAAGCGGTCAAATTCTCGTCTTGATCGCCCGATATAGGATACAGTGGTTGGAGCAGGCATCAAACTTCTTCACTTTCATCGCCACTGGCCGGATCAACTTCTTAGCACGATACGTATTAGCAGGAACCTTGTTAGGCGTTGGATACGTGGAGGCCAGGTAACTTATGAGCTCATTGAAGCTAGTGTCAGACCAGCCATGACGAGACTTCAACATCAGCAAATTCAGGTTAAAACTCGGCGCCGTGCAACCCTCCGGGATTTGTCTTTGTAAAGCGGATCAATTGCTGCCTGCTTCATCTGTTTGAAGTTCTCCAACCATCTCGGGCAGCCAAACAAAATATCATCCTCATCGAGTCGGTTCACCAAATCTTCAAAAACCCGGACATCCTCAGGCTGCGTCATAGGATTCTCCTGCTCGCCGTCCCCTCCACCACCACCACCACCGTCATCGTCGTCATCGTCGACGTCAGCCGTGCTTTCGAACAAATCTGATGGAATTGGACCGGCTGGTGGACTTTCTGGTACTGGATCGGCCGGGGGACTGCCTGGTACTGGATCGACTGGTGGATCGAAGGGTGGAACTTCTTCACCGTGAAAAGTCCAGACCAAATAGTCACTGACGAAGCCATGCATGATTAGGTGAGATCGCACCACGATGTCAGAAAACGCTTTCAGATTCTTGCATTTTGCGCAAGGACAGATAATCAGGCTCTGTTGAATTATCTCGCTGTGTCGCTTCGCTCGAGCAACAAACTTCTTCACCTCATCATAGTATTCGTCATCAACCCTCTTCATCTCATACATCCAGTGGGCTCGGTGCCTCTCCATCCCGATCTACGCTCTTCCAAAAACCTTAGTGCCGTTACATAGTACTCAAACAAAAAAAAAAGAGAAGAAGTTCCACCATAGATCTAGATCTAGAGAAAGGCAGTTTTCTCTCTCCTCCATGGATCTAGATCTAGAGAGGGGGATGAAAAACGAGGGAAAGAAAGAAGAAAAGAGGCATTTACCGACCAATTAGTGTCTTCTCCTCCCCAAATCAAAGCCAAAAAGACCCAAATCAAAGTTTTTGTCAAAATTTTGGTCAAAACCTCCCCCCACAAGTTGGAAGAGGAAGATCCGTGGAGGAAGATGAAGGGGCGGCCGCCCAGATTTTATAGGCCTCGGGCCTTTTGCGCGTGGCGGGCGCCCTAATTTGCCCGCCACGCAAAAAGAAGGAGGCGGCGTGGCGGGCGCCCGCAACGCGCCCGCCACGCTTAATATATTTTGCGTGGGGGCGCGTTGCGCCCGCCACGGTTAAGATCATCTTTGCGTGGCGGGCGCGTTAAGGCGCCCGCCACGTAAAAGTGCTGTCCCCGCCGACGGCGAGAGGCCAGATCATTTCCGTGGCGGGTGGGAAATGTGCCCGCCACGGAAATGATCCGCCCCTGCTCGGAAAATCAAATCGGTACTAGTGTTCCAAGAATGAGGAAGTCATCATCTTTTGGGTATACTGCCGGTACGGATTTGGTAGCCAGCATATCCAGTAGTTGGCATATTCCGGGAGTGTGGCACCAACACTAATGTTCGTAAATGTTTGAGGTTTAGTTGAGTGCAGAGATTTTCTTGCATGTAATTAAGCTAGTAATCACAGAATTGGAGTCTTGTATCACAGCTTATCACGCTCTGAATTGCTTTCTTAGAAGAAGAGTTTTGCTTCTTTTAAAACAACAACAGTATGTTGAAAAAACAGTCTTAGCTTGCAGCCATGCAAACAAAAAACATTACAATAAGAAGTAATAAGTTCTGGAAATGAATGGTAACAAAGTGCCTATAGGATAGAGAAATGTTAAATAATTGATAAAGTAGTGAACCAAGCTGGGAGCGTGCGTGCTTCAGAGAAACAAGAAGGTTGTCATTAGTACATAAATATATCTTTCAATCTCCTTACATTACTGATTCTATAATGTGAATTGACAATATTACATAACAGAGATCGTAAAATAATAGAATCAAAACAAATTATAAGGTGGTTTTAACGAAGACATATGTGAAGCAATCATTCTCTTGAAGCAATAGAATAGATCTTCTAATTGTCTTAACTAAGAGTTCTAACATATTTAAAGAAGCCAACACTGCTTCATATCATTGGGTTGCTGGCCACTCCTTTCTAATCTCAAAGTAGTAACTCGTCTCCAAATAGCACTTGCCATCATCATCAAAAAACTATAAGAGAATGCATAATGTTATTGATTGGTGAAGCAACAATGATGACGGATTAATAAGAAATTAATAAACGGCGGTACCTTTAGTTTAGCAGAATAGGAACCTCTTGCAAAAATGCCAGCAGGTGTGGTCTCTTCTTCACCCTCATAGACGTACGGCTCTAGCTGGGGACTGAATGTCCCCAGCATCATCTTCTGGTTCTCCACTGCAATGAAGGGGGAAAATATCAACAACTTCAAACGGGTAATAGGGTAGACCATGAAGGTTCAAATCCTACGTACTCATGTACAATATGGAAATGTCTTCAGGTAGTGTTGCTATTCTTTTTGTTTGATGACTAATGCAATGACATATCTTGCAACATGAACCTGATTCCCTGTTTCTTTTTGTTTTGGTTTTCAACGCTTATGTAGCACGTTATTATTTTTACATCCTAAAATAGTGGCAAAATAATGTGAATCATGCATTGCCTAGTATTAATATGAACCTGAAAAACTGTCTTCAAATATTACGTACAAAAAAAAATGATGTCTTCAAATGTCACTAATGCTGCAAATCTTACTGCAATCCCTTTTAAATATATATCATGAACTAGAAAAATAGTAAGCTGTCTATTCAAACAAAAAAATAGCAAGTTTCACACTGATGTCTATATATATAATATGAGACTCAAACTTTCCGTGATCTGTAATATATGACTCGATCGGCAGATTCAACCAAAATTGCATGAGCAGAACCAGAAGGATAAGTCGTATTCAGTACTATATTAATCATGCGCAGGCATATTTGGTATTGCACACCTCTTACTCCAGTCTTCCAGACGGTGTTGGTGTATTTGAGGCCTGACACGATGTTGTTGGAGACAGTGAAGTTGAAACGGAAGCTATACACGCTGCCATCCTTGAGTGTAAATGCATAGCCCTTGTCGTCTGCCTGGAATGGGATTGGTAGGACTAGATCTGGCCGGCCCGGTGATAGGATTGTCAGGTTAAGCACCTTAACCTCTGGCTCCGCAGTTTCTGTAAACAAATTTGTTATATGTTCAGAAATCCACCAAAATCTGTATGAATATAAGAAAAAAGATGCAAAGAGGCTAAAATCACCTCCAAGCTGCTCTGTGTCAACTTGCCCAAGGAGTTGCTCTTTTCCACCTCCTCAGGCTCTCATCATCCTACATTAACATGTAAAATATCACATTTTCTAAATGATCAAAAAAGAGAAGACGTTAATGCAGATACCTTATCGAGCTCAAGCTGTTCCTTGAGGGGGACTTGGGGCCCAAGGACGACAATGCGTTTGTGACCTTCTTCATCCTCTTCTTCCTCCTCAATGTCAGTCCCATCATGCTTCTCATTCTCATTCACTTTTTCCTTGTCATCCATGAGCTATCCCTGTGCTTGTGTTTCCAACAATGTTGATTGGGAGGACTAGGGAAATAAATAGTAAACTAACACCAATGGACAAGGAAATGAGGAAACACTGCTCAAATTTCTTGAGAGGGCACGTCAAGCTGCGGTGTGTTTGTGAGCAGCATAGGGTGATCAATGGTGCATAGGGTTGGGAAGTGTTGAGGAGGTGGGGAGGGAAGAAAAGTTTTGTAGCGTACAAGGGTGCATCCCACACCGCCATGGGAGGGCCTCCAAGTGTGTGCTCTACCGTGCCTCACGTAAGCGCCTCCACCGGGGGATCTAGTAGCCAGTCATTGCGTCCCATCACCCATAATGCCTGGTATTAGTAATTTTTGTGGTTCGCACACCTTTTCCGTTGCCTTCTTTCTTTATATTTGGTGTCCCTGATTTTTTTTTCTTTGTAGTATTGTTATTATGTGTTTCCATGCAGCATTATTATCTCAAATCAAGTACATGCATGCAGCATTCGCTATTTCCTTAACCAGGAAAGGACGAGTGGCCGAGAAAAATGTATGCATGCATTCCAACTTGTATGGAGCACAAAATGTTCACTGCATTCTGTATAAAGGCTCTGTATAAAGGCACAAAATGTTATCCTACCAATAACCATCTTAAAAGGAATAACTCTGATATTCCCACCATGAAACCAAAAGCATGTTGTTCGGCGTTACGAAACCACCAACAACTAAATTTCTATGAATATGTATCGGGATCTGATGGTGAGACAAGGAGACACAAGGTTTATACTGGTTCGGACCGAACAATCCCTACGTCCAGTGTGGTGTTGCGGTACTTGTATTCCTTATCTTTGCCTTGCTAGGGGGGTATACAAGCTTGGTTGAGAGAGGGACTCTGTTAGTATGAGAGTGGGTGTGTGTATGAGCGAGTTGTTGTTCAGTGTCGAAATAGGATGTCGTGTCCCTCCTTTTTATATATAGTTCAAAGGAGGATCTCTATTAAGAGGTTGAGATCATGAACGAAGGATGAAGATGGCAGGGGAATGCTGGGGGAGGATGCCTCCGGTTGTCGTAGCGTAGAGAGCATCCCATGTTCTCCGTTGGTCCTTCCTTCTTGCAGCACAAGTCCTGTCGGTATTGGTAGGGGTCGGATCACCCAGGTCTCACCATCGTCACCGCCATGATCACCTACGTCTGGAGCCTGCGCCTACCCCGTATCTTCACGTCGGTGGGCGAGCGACACCCATTGTAGTCGTGGACGGCTGGCGATGAATTCCAATGTCCTCTCTAGTGATGCCACGCGGCTAAGGACGTCGGGGTTGCTTATGTCCGAGGCCACCGCCGCACCCTAGTTTGCTTAGTATGACGATGGCCTATGTGCGGCATGCTCTGTGATTTCCCGTGGATGGTGCGGTCCTCAGAGCTTGCTTAAGCAGAGCCTGCCGGGGCCCGATACTCCATATTCGGGGGCAGGCCTTTTGTCACGGGATTATGCCTATTCCCCAGGCGAACAGCGAGATCCTCCTTTCCATCCCGTATCCTCACATTTAATGCACCGTGCGGGGCATATGTCAGGATTCAGGATGTCCAGATCCCTTACGTTGGGCGAGGCAGACTCCACCTCGGGCAAATCCCTTCGTTGGGTGAGGCAGAGTTGACATCGTCTATTCGTACTTCGTCGGGAGTTCAAACTCCCGGCTGACTGCAGGCCGGGGCTTGATTCTTTCGACTCCTCTTGGTCCTATTTGGTCATGGCCTATGACTCTCTCATGGACCACTTTGCAACCTAACCAACTTCTTACCTGATCAAATAGCATAGATTCGTTCTGTAAATGATGAGAGAAATTTTTTTAGCCTAATTAATTATCATTAGAGCTAATTTACAAGCTAATGGTGAAATCGGTTTTTTTATTTCGACTATATTTAGTGCTTCATGCATGCGCCGACATATTTGATGTGATAGTTTTTGGAAGTTTGAAGTTTGAATCTAAATAGGGCCTTATGCATGGTAATGAATGACCGGTTTGTGACCTTCCAGTAAGCTTCCATAGGAAAAGAAACACACTCAAGAATCCAAGATTGGAGAAAGAGGTCGACCTCACAAGAATTCAAATTATACCTCAAGTGACGGAGATGTTGCATCACTCACAAATCCTATTATGTGAGTCATGGAAGTATGATCAAATAAAGGCGAGATTATCTTGCTCATGGACTTTAAATTTAATGAGTTGTTATATTTTTCATTCCGCTACATGTTTACTTTTACTCATGCATCCATTTTATTTAGTCTAAAATTTTCTTATCCACAATATGTTTAATTCCATTCATATGTCCATCACACTTGTATCAATATTAAAAAAAAACTCTCACCATGATCATGCTCTTTTATCTCTATTATCAACTCAGACAGGTATCAGGAAGCAGATGGTGAACAATGACATTCGCACGTGATGCAGATGATTGACAATGATGTGCACACATGATGCAAACGATCCAATGAGGTCTACAATGACGAGCAGTCGTGGTGGTGCTACCCAAAGCACTAATCGCCCGCACACACCCGAGCAAGTGTCATAGAAGTGAACAGTAGTAGAGATTTGGGAGGGTAAAGAGGAGCAAGCAACTCGACATAGGAAGGTTACGATGATGGCGGTGTGTTGAGTTCGTGCTCTTAATAGGAGGAGTCAAGTGTTCATAAGTACATGGTCTCAACGGGAGGAGAGCTGGCGCCCACAACTCTCCACGCGCACATTTGTGTGTTACGGAAGAAAATGAACCATTCCTCGCTTGTGTGCATATCCGCGAGCTACGGCGAATGACGCAGCTTCACCGAATGTGGATCCATATGTTGCGCCTTCCTTGACTATGCCCATGTGGCCAAACTAATCACGCACAGCACCCATCGTAAACTCGCGACGTCCTACGCGTGCGCGTGTGGCATTCCCTTAGCCTCTTTCAACTTCTCAATAGGTGCGGTTGACTCAACAAAAGTCAAAATCCAATACATGATTTAAAACTATATAAAACACCATAGCAATTCAATATGGGTCTAGAATTTATTTAATTATTAAACAAAATATGGGCCATGCGCATATTAAATGAACACCTAGAGAAAGAAATGTAAATGCTACTGCCCACTGTTTATCAATATGGGTCTAGAATTTATTATCTGTGACAGTTTATTTTTTGATGAGAAGGACAATGTGGGTGGCCAACTCCACTGACCAATGTTTAGTACTTGTCATTACTCTACTAGTTAGTCGTGTGACAAGCACTGCGCCCGTGCTTAAGTAAGCGACACATCGATTCAAGTTCCCAGCGCAACGAGAGTGAGTGAGAGAGATAATTTCGGAGCATGGAAGCAACCGTGCCGCAAGACGCACTGCCTCGCCAAGGCCTCGGAGTCGATCACGAGTCCCTGCAGCATCCGCAGAGCGATCAGAGGAGGAAGGGTGGATGGATCACCTTCCCTTTCCTCGGAGGTCTCTCTCGCCGTTGCTGTGATAGCAATGCTGTTGATAGAATCGATCGATCCATGCGTTTTTGTTACATGTGTGCATGTCATGGTTGCAGCGGCGATGATGGGTCTGGGTGTGGCGACGAGCGGCGCGTTAGGCAACCTAGTGGTCTACCTGATAAAGGAGTACAACGTGCCGAGCGTGGACGCAGCTCAGATCTCCAACATCGTCGCCGGCTGCCTCAGCTTGGCCCCTGTGGCCGGAGCCGTCGTTGCCGATGCGTTCTTCGGCTGCTACCCTATCGTCG
Organism: Hyparrhenia diplandra; assembly: GCA_015847255.1. Lineage (NCBI taxonomy): Eukaryota > Viridiplantae > Streptophyta > Magnoliopsida > Poales > Poaceae > Hyparrhenia > Hyparrhenia diplandra. The sequence goes on from JADLZK010010000.1 coordinate 930,069, forward strand.
CGATCTCCATGGTCTTCTCCGTCCTGGTCAGTGACTCAGTGCCTATAACAGACGTGTGTTTTTCTCGTACACACTCTCATGCTTGCTGGTGACTACTGCGTGCGCATGCAGTCCTTGGTTGTCTTCACCCTCACGGCAAGCCTGCGCGGCCTCCGCCCAGCACCGTGCCATCTCGGGGCCGGCCCCTGCGAGCCGGCATCGGCCGGGCAGATGGCCGCGTTGTACGCCGGCGTGTTCCTGATGTGCGTGAGCGCTGCAGGCTCGCGGTTCAACCAGGCGACCATGGGCGCCGACCAGTTCGACTCCCCCGCCGACCGCGACGTGCTCTTCAACTGGTTCTTCGTCTTCTTCTACGCCTCCTCCGTGCTCGGATCGACGGTCATCGTCTACCTCCAGGACACGGTGTCGTGGACGCTGGGATTCGGCATCTCGGCTGCCGCCAGCGTGGTCGGCCTCGTGGCGTTGCTCCTGGGCACGCGGTACTACCGCCGGTCGGCCGTGCGGGGGTAGCCCGTTTACGGAGCTCGCTCGGGTGGCCATCGCCGCCGCCAGGAAGTGGAAGGTCAAAATGCCGACGCCTGGGGAGTTGAAGTTCTACCACGGCCGACGACGGCGAGGTGACGGCGACGACAAAGCTGGTGATGGTGACACTGACCTTGCCTCAACCCCAAGCGACAGCTTTAGGTAAGAAAAATTATGCTTTTCAACACATATCCCAATATAATAATGTGTGCTGCTCGATCATTAAAATTGTTTTATAGTCGATTAGGCGATAGGAAATCTAATATTTACCATGATCCTGCGACTGATGATCAAGACAATAGCTAATCCTCCAATCACAAATACATGGTGTCTTGAATATGTTCACAAAATCTTAATTAATTTATTCACTATTATGGAAGTTGTATATGCTTCAGCCACTACCGCACAGCGGGTCTCTACCGAGCGTCAGACATTGTACCGAGCACCTAACGGTCAGCGCTCTGTAAAGGCTCTCTCTACCGATAGCCACTCTCGCATAAAGCTCTCGGAGAGCCTAACGCTCGGTAACATAGGGCTCTCAGTAGAGGGAGAATATACCGAGAGCCAGCCCTCCGCAAAGCTCCATCCTCGGTGAAGTTGACGCCCTCACGTCTGCCAGAGGGTTGAAGGACCTCTGCCGTCAACTTCACCGAGAGCAGGAGTTAGGCGCTCGGTAGATTATGGTCACTTTGCCGAGGGTCATCTCTCAGGCCCTTGGTAAAGGTCTATTAGCCCGCACATCCTGCATGGCGCTAGCAACACCTCTCCCTCCCACCCTCTCTATCTCTCTCGGGTGAGCACCTCATAGGTGGCCTCCTCCCTATGCCAGTGCCCCACCGCCTCTCCACGCCTGCGCTCGCGCCCCATCGCCTCCGCCATGCATATGCCCATGGCAGATGTGGCGGTGGAGGATCTACGCTAGATATGCCTTATCTTCCCCTACTTCGGCGGGCTATAGAATGGTTAGCCTGGGGAGGCAGGTAGGCAGGATGGTGGCGATGGTTGATGGACGGTTTAGTGGAGTTGGCAGTAGTTGAGGCGGTTGGGCCAGGTTGGGGCGGAGGACCTGACAGTAGGTATATCATTACTCTTTTCATAGAGAGAGAGAGAGAATCATTAATCCATTGTCCGATGGCCACTCCATGTCCCAATATATTATAGCGTATAAGCTTGATGAATTAGAGCACATTTAGATACATGAGTGCTAATATAATAGTGTTAGTTTTTTTTTAGAATAATAGTGTTAGTTCCAGTAGACGAAAATCTGCTACAGCATTTTTCTTAGCAGGGCTAGCTATTAGCAAACCTATTAGTTGAAGCCTGTTTGGATTCTCCATCTAGTTAGCATGACTTAACTTTAGAAATTAGTGCGAGTTTTATGAAAAATTATATTTAAATTTCTCACATTTGAGATTCAAATTTTTCAACAGCCTAGGGTAGAATCGACGAAATCTAAAATTGTAAATATCAACAATATCTAAGACTTTGCAGTTGAAAAATAATTTTCATATTTAGGGTCATCACAAATACTCGTTTTAAAATCGAGTAACAAAGTGAATAAAGGGTGATGTTTGTGCATTATAGTAACAAGTACGGGTGCTGTTGTTAGCCTCTGCAAATCCTATTTTCTGGGGTGATAGGATAGCCGCCTCTAGAAATGTATTATATATAACAATCTAAGTTCGAAGTTAGGTAGACCAGCCGCCTCTAAAAAGCATCTGCATAGTTCTCAATTACTAGAATCCGGTAGTACTAATTTTAGCTTCTACCAATTAACAAGATTTTATTACACTAATTGTTCTTTTTTTTAAAAGGTATGCACTGTTTTTAACAATAAGTTAATGATAACCTAAGAATAAATTTTTGGCAATCCGACATGATACCGAGAACAGATCATATCATATATTCAGGCACGCAAGTTGTTTACAAAAGAGCAGGTACGACAATGATAAGCGACTCATGTTTATATCCTCTCATCCTCCTTTTAGCCTGCAGTAAGCACAAATTCCTTCCGCGTCCCTGCATAGATAGTAATGTGCGGTGCATAATCCCGAGCTTTATTCTGAAGGGCCGGAATTAGTACTGTTTATGCGGCGAATCCACGCGAACTGGCCGTGCTCAATTTATATATTAGGGAACGCTTTTACTAGGCTTTGAAGATTCTTAGCCTAATGGTGGTTAAAAACAGGGAGAAAGCCTTCCGACAGGATGCATCTGACAACGAATCAATAAAGACGGGCAACAAATTACATAGAAAACAAAGAGCTAAGGGGGAGTACAGTGTCTGCACGTACTTGCCCGACTACTTTCAAGGTGCACCACGCTTATCCTCCACCAATTCTGTTGGACTGGAACGTGCACAATCGTTCGCGCTTTATTCTGAAAATGTTGCAATACGATCGATTCTTTCAGAACCGGAGTTTCCGAGCATTAGCCACCACCAGTTGTGACATGAGTAAAATGGGCTACTTTGATCAATTGGTTAAAAACTAAGATGATCAACTACACACAAACCTTTTGTTTGCACCTGATTTAATTCTACATTTTTATATGCACTTAGAACAATTCATGAGCGTCTTAGAGATGCAATGGTAGAGAAATTAACGGTCTGTTACCAATGGCCAAAAAGTAGTTAGTCCTGGTATAAAACTGCATCCAGGACAAAAAGGAGGCCTAGGACCTTTAGTCTCGGTTTTAGTACGTATAAACCTAGACTAATTTCAGTCTTTACTTCCGATTAAAATAGTCATCAAGGCGTGACAGTGTGGGAGGGTTTAATGCGTCTCAAACTGGGACTAAAGGTGCCTCCGGAGGAAATTTAAAAAGGAAAACATTTCTTGTCTCTATGTTATATATGTGCGGTGGAGTTCAGATAACATGCGCAAGGGCCGTGGTGAAAGGCCTCGGAGTTATAATCTCCATCACAACCCCACCTTTTTTTTATCTCAATAAACACCTTAAGTTCCCGTTGTTGGAATAGAACTAAGGGGTTGAAAAAACCGGGACTAAAGTCCATTGCTTCGGTAGTGATGCTATCAAGCATGCATCCACATCAAGTAAACTGTGAAGCTAGTGATCCATGTTGTTGTGCCAACTAGCCAGCTACCAATGGTCCATGTGGGAGTCAGGCAAGAACACGGTAGAACTTGCCCCCACCACAACACACCCATCCAATGGCCCCATCCACCTTCCACGCTATGATCAAATAGTGTATCATGTATACCCATGTTTTGCTGAACTAATGGAATCCATGAGACTTAGGTGGCATGCATGGACGCATGGTCCATGTTGGCCATAATTAAAGAAGCTTATTCGCATATGCTTGTGGTGGCCTTCGCCGATCTAACTTTCTTAAATTTAATTAGATTTGTAGGAAATATTAGCAAAATTTATATCTTCAACAGCCTATTTGTAAATAGAGTATTTGGCAAAAGTTAAATATATTTCCTCAAAAAGAGAGAACAAGATATAAAATGGGATCGAGGGAGCATGCCAAGGGCGATAACTACAAGACAATCAGGTAATAGCACCTATCCCATGTCTGCTGACCATATCTTATTAGACTGTACTAAGCATCACACAGAATAAGCTATTTACTACCTTTTAATGGTAGAGATTGAGACCTTTTTTTCATTCATTTTAAAAAAACACCTCTTTTTCAAAAAAAAAAAAAATGATAACACATAAGTACTCATTCTATTGGAAAAAATGATGACCTTGATTTGACCCCCCATGTGGTCGCGTGGTCCAGGTGGTTTGTGCTAACCAGCTAAACTAGCATACAGAACCAGCATGAACCAAACAGTAATCAAACCTACGATAAAATTATTTGCTGTCCATCCATCGCTTTGATAAGTTCATAGCTAGCATACCATGTCCCACAATTGTGAGCTGATATCTTGGTAGCACACAAGTCCCGACACAAACTTATTCGGCATCTATTGTTTTTCTGTAAAGAAAGTTTTTTTTTTTTTGAAAAAAAAAAATCAAGAGCAGTATAACAAACAAACAATATGGTACAAAGGTCTTGGAACGGCCCTTCCACCTCTAACTAGCATAAAGCATTAAAAACATTGTCAATGTAATAAACGATTAATCATGTAACGAGAAGTAAATAGGAGACTAATAGAATTTAAAAAATATATGATTGTTGTGTGCACTGTTGTGGGGTTAAGAAAGATGAAAGACGAACCATGCAACCACACTTCTTTCATGGAATAAAATACTGGATCCTTAGGCCATGCTTAATTAAGTTAAGTTTTTTTAGAAAGGACGGCAAAAAGCTTTGCCGCGATTTTTATTAGGCGAAAAAGAAAAAAAGGCAAAGAGTGCCGGCCCAGTTTTTTTTGATTTGGAAACCGGGCCGAGAAAAACCATACAATTGTAGAGGGCACCCTACCCACATGAACACCCGGTACCAAATCAACTCAACTTGCACCACAACTAGCGCCCACTCAACTCAACTTAGGGAGTGTTCCACTTCACCTACCACTTATTACAACCACTAAAGCAACTCGGACCCAACTAACACCAACTTCGGATGGGAGAAAATAAACATGACGCTTCACTCGGTTGGATTGGGTCATCAACACGAGCCTCCATCCACAACGGGTAGTCGGATTGGGACATCGACACCAACACACAACACAAAACAACACCACCATCACCACCGGTAGAGGAGCCCGAAGTAGACCGTCGAAACTTTGCGCCGTCGTCGTCAACGCCGTGCCACGCCCGGCCGCAGCCCCCTTTGCAAGCCCAAGCAGACTACGAGAACTCCTCCGCCACGGACTAGCACCCCATGCCGAACACCCACGATCGTCGATCCCCGGCTCAGCGTAGCATCGGTCGAACAATCCCATCGCGGCACCTTTGAAAACCAGCGATCCGGCTACTCTGGCGTGGGGGCCTCGCCTCACCCACCGCCTCACACTCCACTCAACCCGCGCCCGGGACTCGGATATCGAAAGCCGCACCGAGAGCACCACTTCCGCCCAGCCAGCACCGAGTTCACCACCACCATGCGCGCCAACGCCAGGCCACTAGCACCCATGGACCCTCTGCACCTTGCCGCCAACAACACATGGACGCCGCTGCACACCTTCAATGTCGCTGCACGCGGACCAACCGGACCAACCACCACGCCACCGGTGGGGACGAGTCTCGATGAGCGACGCCTCCAAGGAGGGCGCGACACCGCTGGTGCCATCGTCGCTCGTCCAAAAACTGGACCGGGTTTTCATCCCAAGACTCCATGCATATGGCCTCGGTGTTCCATAGTGGTGTCCCCAACAGGAAGAACGACGCCCCAAGGGCGCCGCCACCACTATAACCAACACGAATGTCGGTGAAGGCTTTCGCCCATAACCACACCGCACCTAACACATGCTCCCGAAAAGCCGCGGCCGCCCCTGCCGCCTCCGCAACTCCTCCGCGATGAAATGGCTCGGTACCTCCCCACCATGCCGCCACGGCACCGCGAGAACACACCAGCCCTGGGAGCACCCGGCGCAAGCCACCCGGACCCGCCACCAAGGCGACGCCGAACAACACAGAGGACGAGGAGGGAAGCACCACCATCTCACCCCAGCCCGCCGACCGCGCGCGAAGTCCGCGGCAGCGAATCCCGACCACCATGGCCAAGAGTTGCCCGCCAAGAGACGCCACCACGCGGGGGGGGCCTCTGCGAGAAACACCCGTGTCTGCCCCATGCAAGCCAACGCCCGCCGCCGCCGCCGCCCGCCCGCCGTCCCACGCAGAGACGCGCCCGTGTGCCGAGCCCGCATGTCAGCGGCCAACTTCCTCCCAGCACGGCGCCAGGCAACAACAGAACACCCGCGGCCGACCCGAAGCCGCGCGGCCGTCGTCTTCAAGCTCTTCCCGACGCCGCTAAACACCCAAGGCCGCACCCGCCACGGGGATGCACTACTTCCCACCGCAGCGGCACCTCCGCTGCCACCACCGACTCAACCCCCGCCACCGTCGCACCCCACCACCGGCAGCATGTCGTGAGCGTCGATGCAGCCCCGTGTGCCGGCGCCCATGGCAGCACCTCAACACCGGCCGCAACTCCGCCACCCACCGGCACCTCCACCGCTGCCCACCCCCCACTCCACGGTGCCTCCACACGCACCCCACTGCCACCACCATCTTCACCACCACCGCAGCCCCACTCCGGATCCGGCCGAGGCCAACACCTACGACGCCGAATCCACCACCCGAGCAAGAACGGGACACCGGCCCGGCCCCCACGGGGCGCGGCGCGCGCATGCGCCGATAGCCGCCATCGTGAAGCCGTGCCGCGCCGCCCACCACCAACTCCGAGTCGGCTGCTAAAAGGCCACCCCATCGAAGCCGCTGCCCGCGAAGGCCACCGCGCAGATCCGGCCAAGGGAGTCCGGATCCGCCATTGGAGGGGCGAAAACCGTCCCCGGACTTCCCGCTGCCGGAGACGGGGCGCCGCCCGGCCGTCCAGCGGGTTTGCCGCGACGAAGCGCCACGGGAGAAAAGCCCGCCGCCGCCTTCCTCGCGTTCGCCGGACTTCCGGCACCCGCTCGGGCGGCGGCGAGGCGGAGGGGGGGGAGGTGGAGGGGTGGCGGCGCTAGGGCTGTGCCCGCCCGAGCCGCCTAGACGGAGCGGCGCGGGGGGGGGAGAGATCCAGTCATAATTATTAAGTTAAGTTTGGACTATGACATAAATGGAGCGTCACTAACGCAGTCATGACAGAGTGAGGGAGGAGCGAGAGAGAGTTTGATTGTATGTGCTACTGCTCAAATCAAGAGAGATTTCTGGGACTTGTTATTCAAAGACTCAAACATAAGCGTCTTCGTATGTACATAGTTTGAGGTATGCGTGCGGTATGAATCATTTGAATGGTGGTCTTGGGTGCAGTAGTACCGTATAGAGGTGGGTAGCATGGTTTTAGGCGCTACAGTACTGTCAACTGAGGTGATCGATCACGTCCTCCCTCCTGCCTCCTGTGCTTTTTCAACGAATTCATTAATAATTCTGTCGGATCAACACGATGGGGTCGCCCATGCATTAATAATTGACGTATAAGCGTGCGTACGACAGATTGGTGGTCATGTGTGCGGTTGTACGTACTGTATATTTGAGAATTGAAAAGGCAGATTGCGAAACTACATGAAGGGTCTTGTGTGCGGCTGTACTGTATATTTGAAAATTCAAAAAGCAGATTGTAACACATCGTGAGAGTACATGAAGCGGACGCGCGCGTTTGGTTCTACGTCGCAATTCGCCACGTCAAAAGCTGTGTTTTTCTTTGTCGTTTCGCTTCTGCTGCTTGTCATATTGCTCAGTTGGGAAGTGTGGCGATTCACACAATGAAAAAGTGTGGCATCCAATTTTTACACCATAGCCGCGGCACCGCAGAACCTATGGCGTGGTGGGCCGTGCAAGGCAATCAAAAACGCCCTTCGTGAGCTGATACGTTTGATGTACGAGACCAGTTTAACAATTCTATGTTGTGTATTTTTCTACAAACTTAGTAGTTCAAAAATTTAACTCAAAATAGTTAAGTGTTAATTTCAAAAAAAAATTAAAATTGACTTATAATTTGAAATAAAATTAGTAGTTTACAACACAATTAATATTGTACTCCCTTCACTATGCCGAGAAAATGCTATCGGTGACACTTCTTAACAGCTATCGGTGGACTTTTTAGGCGTCATTTGTCTTTGCGTCACTAATATAAGGGTATATCGGTGGCGCAATGACAAGCTTTACCGGTGACGAGTTCAGCCAAGGCGGCGTCAGCGATAAGCTTTATCGAGTGGCGTGTTCAACCAAAAGCGTCGCTAATAAGCTTTATCGGCGACGCATTCAGCTAAGGCGTCACATGTATTGGTTTTAACGGTGGCGCATTTAGCCAAGAAGCGTCAGCGATAGAAATTTGTGAAAACAAAAGGTACAAAACATCTCTACCCTAATCTGCATTACACATATTTCGTCCATTTCAATAGTCAAATTTTTACAAACTCCAAATATTATTACAAACTCCGGATACAGACTTATCTACAAAACAGCGGGAACATTACATAAGCTCTAACTACATGATTTCTAATAGTGCAAAACTTGTTACAACATTAGGTATAAGGCATTCTAACTTTCTTGGAGAAAAAAAAAATCTAAAGTTAGACCAATAAGATAATAACATGTATTATTATACAACTAAGACTACTTTTAATAGTACAGACCCAAAATAGAGACCGATTGGGTAAACCACAACAAATGTGTCCCCCACTCAAAAATGGCCTTCTCCAATAGCTGACCACGGACTCACATTGCCGCTCCCCACTCCTCACTGCACGAGCTGCTTCTTGTCGCACCAACACTCCCCGTTGTGGTCCCACCGCTGCGCCACCACGCTCCTCACCATGTTGGCCGCTCCTCGCCGCACTAGCACTCCCCCGCCGCCATCCCCTACCAGGTTGCGCGCCTCCTCCCTGCCTTGCCCCCATCATCGGTAGGCGAAGTAGGGAAGGAGCGTGAGATTGCCGCCGGGATGGTGACGAGAGACGGAGAAGCGACCTGCATTGGTATTGTGGTCAATGTAGCTAGCTAGGAGCCGAGCCAACAGTATGAAGGCCTTCATGGTTGCGAGCCCCACTAACACATCAGACATCAGCGGCACACCCGCCAATGCTGGGCTGGATATGCGGCTTGAGTCACTGGAGGCGAGATTTGCGAGGAGGGAGAAGGTGGCGGCGGCCGCCATGCCCCACTCCTCGCCGCAACCGGCTCTCCGCCGCAGACTCGTCTAGAAGCACTGGTCTCTCACAGCCGCGGGCTCCCCTCGCCGAGCTGATAGCGCGCTGCCATTTTCCTTGCTGTCATCTCACCCACGGCCCCATCCGCTATAGCTGCAAGAGATTTGCGTCTCTCCTTGACGACACATTTTTTGTGTTCACCTCGTATACAAAATGGGTCCTTTTGTCTGCTTCTTCTATTGGAGCATGTTTTTGAGATGCAAAGTATTGTGAACAACCTATTTTGTGTTTGGGTAACATAGTTAGAAACAGTCTAGGTATCATTAGATTCGCCATTAATTTTATTCTCATAGCATTCCCTATTCGATGTTATAAATCTTTTGCAATTATTTTTATAATTTTGGTCAAACTGCTTTAACTCTGAAATGACTTATAATTAAAAATGTTGGAAGTAGTTCCAACGTGCTGTACCTGTTTGCATTTGAAAATTGCTCTAGTCCTTTTCGGCGATCGAGTGGTTAAATTAAAAACAGTGCACCTTTACATAGCTGTCAATAATTCATTGTATTGTAGTTTCCTGAACCGCGCCGCACTGATCACGGACGGTGACACCATAGCTGCCGCGGACGGGTCAACGGTGATCCGGCCGTGGCGTGTGTGCACGGTGCAGCAAGTGGAGGACTTGAAGACGGTGCTCCGCATCCTGCCGCTGTGGAGCGCGGCCATCGTGCTAAGCGTGGCCCTCGGCGTGCAGATCAACTTCACCATCCTGCAGGCGCTCGTCATGGACCGCGCCGTCGGGCGCTTCACCATACCTGCGGGCTCCATGATCGTTGGCAGCCTCACTGCGGTTGTTGTCTCCCTCGGCCTCCTTGACCGTGTCCTTCTCCCTCTGTGGAGGCGCCTCACAGGATACGACCCGACGCCACTGCAGCGCATCGGCGCAGGCCACGTGATCACCATCGTCAGCATGGCCGCGTCCGCCGTCATCGAGCGCCGGCTTCTGGCCACAGTGCACGCGCACGGCGAGGAGGGCAACCCAGCGTGGGTGTCGCCGCTGTCAGCCATGTGGCTGCTCCTGCCGTTTGCTCTGTCAGGGTTCGGCGAGGCTCTGCACTTCCCAGGGCAGGTGACGTTGTACTACCAGGAGTTTCCTCCTTCGCTCAAGAACACGGCCACAGGCATGGTTGCCATGATCGTCGCGCTTGGGTTCTACCTCAGCACGGCACTCATCGGCATTGTCCGGCACGCCACGGCATGGCTTCCGGACAACATGAACGCGTCCAGGCTGGAGAAGATTTACTGGCTGCTCACCATCCTGGTGTCTCTCAACTTCGGCTACTACATGTTGTGTGCCAAGTTGTACAAGTACCAGAACGTCGGCAAGTAAGATTAGGGGGGCACCAGGTGTCTCTCAACACTCGCGCTGCCTTCTGGTCAATTTGTGTATGCTGTTGTGTGTTGTGCGATCATGGCTACTGAACAAATTTTAACTGTGTCTGCTATGAAGAATAAGATTCGGCTGTATGAGAGAATCTGCATATAAGTAGGATCAGCTCCATCAGAATCAATGGCCGATCGATCATGCCAATGGAATATATACTATATACATGCCAATGGAATATGCGAGCCGGTAATTTCAGACTAATCGATAAGGAACTCCTAGTTTTTCTTACCGAGAAAAACAAAGCCAACGAAATATAAGGAACAATAGCTCGTTTCAATGTACTCTGCAGACAAAACCTATATATCAGCAAACTTCTCTCCAAGCCTATGTCAAAAACTATCAGGGTTGATCAGTTATCAAACAGAACAATTGCTCATTTCAATGTACTAATACTCCATGTAAAACAAGCCGTAACGTTCATGCCAAATTTCCCTAACACTAAATAGTTCGAAAAAAAAAGGACAAGAACAAGCAGCAAACACATTTGCACATGGTCTGTCACCACTGTACTCAAGCAGAAAACACACTTTTTTTTAGTACACAGTGCAATGCAGTGGGTCACAGCAGGCAGACGCACATTCACCCCTATAAACACACGTACGTAAACCCTACCCAGCACCTCCGAAGGACTGGGTCGGCAGATCCAAAGATTCCTGAAGTCACCGTTAGCACCTTACTGTAGACGGGAACGTCGCTTACCACTTAATAAAACATAACGTCAGAAAATTCTAGAATAAATCCAAGGAAATGCGAGCAGCCATGCCAAGTCGAGGACTTGAACCCGGGTGGGCAGATTCCACCATTAGGGACCTTACCTAATGATCTATGATCAGTTCGCTTGGTTGTATTAAATACAAAATAAACAATTCCACTCACAAACTAGACTCTCATACGCATAATGCCCCCCACTCTGGAGCAAGGGGCACAACAAGGGCCTAAGGGAAGGGGGGTTGCGTCGGGTGCCTCCACCCGGCGTGCCCTAGTTGCCACACACGGCAAAGGGGAGGATGTCGTCACCCCCTGCCCTCGCCACCATCGTTATCCAAGTTACTATATGAGTCTAAATAAAGTTTGGTGAGTTATGGAATTGGTGTTTGTTAAACTCCGTTTGGCGAGCTTCACTTCACCGGTGAATCCTTTTTTTTTTGGATTCAGCTCCACGAAAAGGTTCTTGTGGTGAGCTGGAGCCATTTTAATACCCGTTTGGCAAAATGGGTTCACCTATCTATAATGCATCGCTGCCAAGTTGTGGGTGCGGAGAGGCCGGGGAGAAGCTACTATTTTTTTACTCCATCCCATGCCAAAGGTCTGCGGGAGTACGTTTTTAGGGGCTTCATTTGTGGGGCTATTCCATTTTACCACATTTGGCACAAAAGCGGCTCCAAACAACTCTTGAATCGGTGGAGAAGTCCTACCACCAAATAGGGCCTTAGTATGGAAGGGAGGATCCGATCCTATAAGGATCTCTAATAAGTTGCTTGGAGCCTAAGTCCTATAAGGACTAAATACTAGGAATTTAATTAATCAAACTCTATATCTCTATCTCTATCTCTACCACATATAATGCACCTAAAAAAACTTTTTTAAAGGTACACCAAAAGTTTTCCACCATAGTCATGAATTCTCCTATGTACACATAAAAAACTGCACCCAAAAGCAGCTAACCTTTCAAACGAATGGACCAGATTCACTCTAACATCTTTCTCTCATTCACTCAAATCCAACGGCCAAGTTTGTTTGGATCAAACACCATCACTCATCTATCCCACCTCCTCACCCCTTGACGCCACACCCTCCTACCTCCCTTGCCCATCGGGGCGCTGCAGTGATTCGATTCTGAGTCCCTTCTTTTTTCTAAGATAAAAAAGGCATCACGCCAGGAGAGAGAGAGAGAGAGAGAGAGAGATGAGTAGGGAACAATAATTCCAATTTCCCAATCGCAAAAGAAAAAAAAACCATGCCAACTTCCCCTTGGCTCATGACATCTCATAGTAGTTGTGAACAACTATAAGTCTCCAGATAGAATTATCTACATAGTTTTTCAATGTCAGCTATACTATATGACTCATTCAATCTATGACCTGAAATTTTCTTTTATTCACACCTACCAAGACCCCAACAATACCCTTGGTACGGAAGATTTGCCATGTGAAACCTCTATGTATATAATTCAAAAAGGAATCTTTAATAGATTCTTTTTTTTTTTAATTCCTAGAAACCAACAAAGTCAAGTTTGTTCTCATTCATAAAATCACTTATGCATTGGAGTCGGTCTTCTTTATTATGGCCTCTAATGTTCCAAAAGGATCCTTTAATTTTGCAACATTTTTGGGTGTCTTGTTCAGCTTTGCCTGTATAGAGAACTTGAGCCCTAAGCAGATTGTGACATGGTTGATAACTAGAGGACACTTGGTGCTAGGGTTGTAGGATTTGGATCTTTGTGATATGAAATCGAATAGGTGTGTCGCTCTCCAACAAATTGATATTTATATTGAACCTGATGGAAGATTGGGAACCCACGTCCCCATCTCTTCCCATTTTTTGCTGCATGATTGGCTATGTGAGGCTAGCGGGCGTGCTACCTCTTTGCTAGTGTGTGACCCGAATTTGGTGTCAACACCCCTTTTGACGAATCTGGCGGTGAATAAGAATAAGAGCGCATTTGTAACAACATATCAAAAGATGGTAAGAAGAGTGATCCAAGCGATCCCTTCAACTTGGAGAACATTTAGAACTTGACATCAATTGAGGAGCTTCACGAGGATCATCACTAGAATATTGAGGCCATGTTCACTTTTGGGATTTATAGGCCTTCCTTGTGGCTGCATTAAAGATTAGCGAGGGGGCAAGGTTACTTACAATCGTAGAGGCTGAATTATTCTTGGAATATAAGTTTTGAATCCTTTAGACTTTCCTATGATTATTTGTGCTTGAATTATAGGATGAGTTGGTTGTGTAACTATAAACTTATACCATTGCATCCTTTTGATGTATCCAAGTTTCTAAGAGCCTCCACATTGGGTTGTCTAATTTTGGTTCCATACACATGGGAGTTATCTATATGTACATTGTGTGGTTGTTTCTATATATAATTTACTCCCATACTTAGTACACATGCATTGTATAGGAGCATGTCGATTCTATATAAGAACACATCACTTAACTCAAAATGCTAGTTTATAGAAAATGCCTTCATCATTAAACCAGGGCACACAACTAAATAAAAGAAATGTTGAAGAGCCAATGTTGAAGAAAGAAGTATTTTATTTCAATGAGTTTCGATAATAGGAGCATTGGACGGGGAGTGGGCTCTTTTGGTATAGGACCTAGGAAAAAGTCTATTTTAGGTCCCTCAATTTTCCACGAAAGCCCAATTTCCATCCCTGAACTCCAAAACCAGGCGAACGCATCCCTCAACTTTTGAAACCGTGTAGATTCGTCCACGACACGGTTATGAGTGGTTTTGAAGGTGATTTTATTTTTTTTTTTTTCTTATTTATTTTGGCTGAATCTTTGAAAATCATATTAAATCATCAAATAAAAATCTAATTTTCCATGACTCTAGATAATTAGATATACACAGTGAACATATAATATGATATGCTTTATTAAAAGTTTTTAAGCGTAGCTTTTGATCTATGATTTTTTGTAATTAATTGGATTAATTCATATTTGTTGTTTCTATGGTCCAATTGTGGATTTTTTTTTATTGTGGGCCAATTATTGTATGCTAGAGTTGTAGTAAAAAAATCATACTCATTGTATTATGTACAACTTAGTCATATATTAATTTAGGTTTATGTTTGTCAAATCTAAATAAAACTATAACTAAGTTATACATAATTTAATGAGTATGATCTTTTACTACAGCTCAAGTATACAATAATTCGCCCCATAAAAATTTCGCCACAATTGAACCTTAGAAAATCGTAGCTATGAATTATTCTAATTAATTACTTGAGAAAATCATAACCTCAAATCTGTAACCTACGAGAATTTCTAATAAAGCATATATTATATGTTTTTGTGGAGTCAACAAAATTTGACCTTTTATTTTTATAATTTTTTTCTAATTTACTGTATTTTTTTTTAAAAAGTCAGCCAAATCTATACCTTTTTTTTTTTTTTTTTTTTTTTTTTTTTTGAGTAAAGCCCTCCTTTATTATATCACATTGTAGGTATTACAAACTCCAACGGGGAGGCTCAAGGAACCAAACATAACGACCCGGCTAAAGAGTTTACATGACTTCTAGCTAGACAATGAGCATCATGGTTTGCTCTTCTACTCTCATGAGCGAACTCCACCGCATAAAATTCCCCATGATGTGCTTAATATCACGAACCACGAGGACCATACCGCCCGGCCCCGCTCCCTACGGATACTTACATTTGCATTAGCACGGTCACTTGCAATCCTCGGGGAGGCCCAGGAGGTTAAGATCGCTAGCAAGCGATAGACCTTCCCCGGCATGCCATGACCGGCCGGTCTCGCATCCGTATAACCCTCAACAACAATTACAGAAGCTCCTAGGAAATTCCGGTTTCATCGCGAGCCCGGCGGCGAACCGAAGCTCTTACATTTGTTCTTGGAAGCTGCGGCATCCACATTGAGCTTACGGGCGCCCAGGAGGTGCAATCAGTATTTGGGCGACACTACCCCCGTACGCTTATCACGCTTCTTAGGAGATGCAATCTCCAAATCTTGAATAAAAGCGCTCCGCGAAACAATGTGTCGAGGCGGGCTCAAATTTATTCTCATGCAATGCACGTCTACGGGCATACCAAATCGCCAGGCCGGGACAACAACCCCGGTAAGCTCCTCGTGTTTGAGTACCCTAAATATACGCAAGCCATGCTTTCGCTTCTTGGGTATCAATCGATAGATGAACTCGTGATCTCTTCTCTCTCCAAAGCCCAAACGCTCTTGGCTAGGTTACAATCAAGAGTGAGTGCCTCCATGAGTCAAAAGCGCCACACAAAGAGCATGCGGCGGTAGGCGCCATGTTTCTCGGGTGTCGAACCTCACCCGAGGGGTGAGTGTCTTGCTAATCGCCATAAAAATAGGCGTACTTTGGATGGGACAGCGATCTTCCATAGAGTGCTCCATTCTTTCTCTCGAGCCTTGATATTTGAAGGCCGGCGTTATCTTGCCAAGCCGACGCATAGTCTCCCCCGAGCTTGACAAGCATGCGATCGCCGATCGAACCGAGAAGCTCCCTGTCCTCTCATAGTGCCATGCCCAAAAATCATCAAGAGGTCTCAAGCTCGGCCGGTATGTTCTCAATGGCCTCCCAATCAACCGGGAAAAAACTCCCGCGGCGGCTTGTCGGTTCCAACATCTCGATGTAATACGATCAATAAGTTACGAAACCCGGGCCGGTGGATTTGATTTAACAGGAGTGCGGGGATGCAACATACCATCTCTCGGAATCCACGAAGACTCCCATTTTTTGTGGTTGTGCGAGCCAATCCGACGAATCAGCCCTAGACGCCAATACTCCAATTCCGTCCACTATCGGCTCTCCAAATCCTCGGCGGCGAGGAACCTATCTCTGCATCCGGTATGTCGGAGTTAGGGAAATAAAGCGCTTTGAGAACCCCGGCACTTAGCGAGTGCGGGTCTTTTAAAGTCTCAAGCTTTGGCGTGCCAACGATTGCAAGGTTGAACATCTCAATGCTTCGAATCCCGACCCACCGAGCTCTTTGGCATCACCATATCGTCCCATGCAACCCCAAAGCCGTCCTCCTCTTTCCTTCTCTAGAACCCCCACGAAATCGCGGAGTATTCCATCAATATGTTTGCATAACCCTCGAGGCGCACGGAAGCAAGCCATGGAGTAGGTTGGAATAGCACGGGCAGCGGATTTAATGAGAACTTCTTTCCCCGGCCGAGGCACCTTTCCATCCATCCTTGAACCTTCTTCCACACCACGTCCTTGAGGTAAGAAAAGGCACCAATTGATGGTACATCCAACATCTGTTGGCATGCCGGATAGCGGTCATTGAGAGCTTCCTTAGAAACTTGAAGAATTCCCTTGATCTCTTCTCTAACCACCATTCTACATCCCTTAGCAAAGTGGATCGGCGACTTATCGAGGTTGATTTGTTGCCCGATGCTCGACAATATAGCTCCGGCGCATTCTTCAAGGTTACCGCATTCTCCTTGTTGGCCCTAAAAGCGGCCGGTCGTCATCCGCGAAGAGTAAGTGACTCACTATCGGGCCGAAGGAGCCACTTTGATACCACCGAGCTCGATGGCGAGATCGGTTTTAAGGAGGCACGAAAGGCCCTCTGCTGCTAATAAGAACAAATAAGGAGAGATTGGATCCCCTTGGACGAACGCATACGGTGGGCTTTGAATGAATCCGACTTGTTGCCATTCAAAAGTGCGAGAAGGAGACCGATCTAACCAGCCTCATAATCATATTCACCCACGAGGCGATGAAAGCCTAGCTTGATCATAATCATCTGCTTGAGATAATCCCACTCCGACCTATCATATGCCTTCTTCATGTCAAGCTTGAGCGCACAAAAAGCGATTTCTTTGTAGCCCGCTTCTTCTTCATGTAGTGCAAGCATTCATAAGCTGTAATTATATTATCGGTAATTAACCGGCCGGTACAAAAGGCCGATTTGCTCCTCGGATATGATCTCCGGTAAAATAGTCAGGGCGCTTTGTTGGCTATTGTCTTCGATGCAATCTTATACAACACGTTGCATAAAGCCGATCGGGTAAAGCGCCGTCCCAACTCATCCGGATCATCAACTTTTGGTATAAGCACAATGTTCGTTGCATTCATGGATGATGGGTCGTCTTCCCCACGTAAAACTCTCGGCACCACCCATTTGTCACCTCGTCACCGCATAGATCCCAATGTCATTTGAAAAAAAATGTCTTGGGGAAACCGCCGTCGGGGCACGGGGCTTTAGTTGGAAACATTTGGAATAGTCTTTGTCTTCACTTCCTCGGGCTTGATCGATTCCGGCAAAGCATCTCATTCATCTCCTCCGACACCTTCACCGAATGCCGTAGCTAGCGGTGGTCGGTATCGGCCGTCCCCTCCGAGGTATATAGATTCTTATAGAACTTCGTCGTCATAGACGCCATAACCAATCTCATCTTCCGTGACACTTCCGTGCGCCAATTTCAACTTTGATATCTTATTTTCTCTTCTTACGTTGGGAGGCACGTAGATGGAAGAACCGTGTGTTCCTATCCCCTTCCGTGAGCCAAGTAATCCGTGATCATTTGTTTCCACATGATTTCCTCCGGTAGTTGAGCTCAACAATCCTCCCGGCAATTTTGGTCTCCTCATAAGATGGACTCAATCGTGAGGATCCGACTGAGCCGGTCAAGATCTTTTTGCAACATCTTCAGCTCTCGTTGCACTGCTTTGCCAAAGGTCGGTCTCTCCCATCCACCGAGATGCTTGGTTATATGAGCAATCTTCTTCAAGAGTCCCTCCAAGTTTGATCTTGCGTGGATAGTCCTTCCATGCACGGGATAAAGAGTTCGAAAATCGCATGTGATTCCCACATTAATTCATACCCGAGCTCGCTTTGGCGATGGGCTCATTCTGGAAAAACCGCTTCCCGCGTTAGTTCTATGGGGCCATGGTCGGGAGGCACGGCGTCAGTCTTGGGACCGTGGCTAGTGGAAACCGGGAGCACCGCCCCCACACGCCAACGCCCGGTCCAACCTAACACGGCGGTAGGCACCTCCGACCACCCTCTTCTCATACGTCCATCGGCGTCCTTCATAGCCCGGTCGGAGAGGCGCATACATCAACGACCTCCGCGAAATCCAGGCTATCGGCTCCGACTCCTCTCTTGCGTTCCCTCGTGCTCCGATCGCGAAGAGAACTTCATTGAAATCACCAATACACATCCATGGTAGCGCCCGATGTCGCCGCGAATAAACTTTAACATCTCCCATGTTTTGTGTCGTTCGGGCACTTTGTGCCTCACCCGTACACACAAGTGAGACGCCGGGGCTTCGCCCCCATTCTCTGTAATGATCGTATCTATGTGATATTGAAATCATACTCATTGTATTATGTACAACTTAGTCATATATTAATTTAGGTTTATGTTTGTCAAATCTAAATAAAACTATAACTAAGTTATACATAATTTAATGAGTATGATCTTTTACTACAGCTCAAGTATACAATAATTAAGCCCCATAAAAAAATTTCGCCACAATTGAACCTTAGAAATCGTAGCTATGAATTATTCT
The DNA here is from genome assembly GCA_015847255.1 of Hyparrhenia diplandra. Lineage (NCBI taxonomy): Eukaryota > Viridiplantae > Streptophyta > Magnoliopsida > Poales > Poaceae > Hyparrhenia > Hyparrhenia diplandra. The sequence goes on from JADLZK010010000.1 coordinate 949,006, forward strand.
AATTAATTGCTTGAGAAAATCATAGCTTCAAATCTGTAGCACAGAATTTCTAATAAAGCATATATTATATGTTCACTGTGGAGTCCAACAAAATTTGACCTTTTATTTTATAATTTTTCTAATTTACTGTATTTTTTTAAAAAAGTCACCAAATCTATACCTACTAATAAAAAAGAAAATTTCAGGCGTCCGGCCCATTCGTATCTGGCCCAACTGTCTTTCCACTCGCTTGGATCCGGCCCACTCGCTCGCATGCGCTCAGGTCTCGCTCGAAAAAAAAAATTGTTCGTCTCCTCACGCCACCGCCGCTTCTCACGTGGTGAAGCGCTCCTCCTCCTCTTGTCCGTGCGCAGGAACGAGGTCGCCGCTCCTCTCGTCCAGGGCAGGAACGGAGGCGCAGCAAGAAGGGACGAGGAGCTCCAGGAGAGGAAGAACGGAGGTGGCTGCCGGCAGCGAATGCGGCGGATGGCGCGTTGGGCTGGAGGAGGCTCCGCACGGGCGGGGCGGACGTCTCGGCCGGGCAGCAATCTCGGCTGGCGACAGCCAGCCAGCTAGGCGTTGCAAGTCGGAATGTGAATCGAATTATAAAAAAGACACCCGCTCGGATGGGGACACCGGCTCAGATCGGAAAAAAAAAATCGATGAGGACACCAACTCAGATTGGGGAAAAAATCAATGGTAAGTTTTACATGAACTCAAGTTCGAGACCAAGTCCTTCACTTTTGTTCCTATTTATACATTATAGAGATCTCGGTAGAAAAAATGTGTTATTGGGATATTCTGTTTACGCAGGCTTCCAAGTTCCAATCTTGATCTCGCCGAGCACTTCAGAAGTTCCTCTTCTCGCCTTTGAATCCTGTTCCGTCGAACTGGACAAGAACATAAGCGGATCAAGCAAGGTTTTCTTCTTGGTGTGGCTATTTCATCCTCTTCAGTCTTCACTTATTCTTCTGATGTTCCGCTGAAAGAGTAGTTCTTGAAGAATTTTTTGAAGATTTTTGAAGATTTTAGCATATAAGAGTATACTGAGGTTTTGCTAAATTTGGACATCCATTATAGGTTCCATGCAAGTACATCATGATTCTATCAAGTATACTGAGGATTTTAGCATATAGGAGTATACTGACGATTTGCTAAATTTCACAGGTATGTTTGCTGGTCTTGCTTTTCTCCTCTTCTTCTAGCATTACATCATGTTTACTGAACATGTACACTAAGATTTAACTTGAAAGCAGCTAAGACAGTTTCATAGTTAGAAGACCTGGTGTAGTGTTAGGACATAACCTGAATGTTTATCTGAATGGATGCTCTAATTGATAATTGGAAACATAATTTTTCTCCTGAAATTAATTCAATGGCCTCAATAAGAAGGTGAAGCTGTTGCTGAATTGCATTGCATGCACTCTGTCCAGGTCATTTGTAATTGTAGGGCATCGTCTTTGTCTCCTCCATTATCCACTACACCTGCAGTCCCACTCGGTAAATAAAACACAGACTAGACGGATGGACCATAGACTGTCAGTTTTTCTTTTTCTTTTTTTGGCACAAAACATGGACTATATCTTGAATCCTTGATGCAAAATGTGGCCTGGGGAGTTAGAGAGAGTATGGCAAGAGTATATAATAATGTAGTGGTAAATAAATTCAGAGTTTAGATAAGTAGCACTATCTGAAAAACAAAATCCCAACTACTACTTTTTTGTCGGTCGTCCTGCTTTGTTTGGTTTTTCTCTTCTCTGTTTATCTCATTGCCAAGTTACTAATTCCACTGATGTTACATTTTTTGGCTGCAGAATTGAAGAACTATCTTGCTTTGTGCTAAATTACTTATGCAATTGTGTAATCTCTACTGGAGCTGTAATTTTGGAGTTGTAATCTCTATTGGAACTGTATTCCAATTTGGCTCTTCAATTATAACATCGTGCAAGCTAATATTTATTGGAGTTTGATGTTCGATAACATTTTTTCTCTCCCGTTGCAACGCACGGGCATATTTACTATTAAATAAAAAGAGAGAGACAAAAACCGCCTTCAAAATCATTCATAACAAATCAAGGCGTAATCGCACGGTCTCAAATGTTGAGAATATATTTCGTCCGGTTTTAGAGTTCGGAGATGAAAATTAGACTTTCACCAAAGTTAATGGACCATTGGTGGCGGTCTTTATCAGGAAATTCGTGACCTGATGGTAGATAACTTTATTAGCTTAAGTGTGTCTAAAATCCCAAGATCTTGTAATAATTGTGCCCATGAACTTGCTCAATTGGGTCGAGTTGGGACCGGGGTCGGGTTTTCATGTTTGGTGACCCCCCTCCGGAGTTTTTGTAATCGTTTGGATGGCTCGCGATTTGGTGAGCACCTTCCGGTTAATGCAAGGCGATAAGTCATTTGCGGGATCAAAAAAAAAAAAATGGGCGTTTTGACCTATTATGGATGCTCTAAAATTTTCGTCTCCAACGGCGTATGCAAAAAACACGACACACATTTGCTTGTTTAGGTGAGGGCGGTGAAAAGATACGTCCACGCGAGAATTACCCATCTCCAACGGTGTATGCAAAAACTTCACCGGCCCCGAGCGTTTCTCAATCGCTTCGGCTTTGCTGGCGCGAGTCCAAGGCCGCTTGCGGCTTGGGCCCGGCTACGCTCCGCCGCATCCGTATTTGCTTTCGGGCGACTTTCGACAACGAGTGGCCCACGGAGAGATTGCATCGCCCTCTCCGAAAGAGGCTTATTTTGCGTTCCAATTCCCGTCGTGCGCCAAAATAGATCGCTCGTGTAGGTCGTCTGTTGGGGACGGCGTTTGGTACGCAAAACAACGTAGACCATGCATGTTTGCGTTTGGGTACACGGTTGGAGACAGCCTAAGGTTGGAGAGAAGATTTGTTGTGTGAGCCAGCGAGAGTATTGGAATTCCGGCCGGCCCAACAGGTTCTTCAGATCGCGGGAGTCCCAAACGTTTTTTTTTTGGCGACGGTCCACGGAAGGCGATGCTGGGTGCAGGTCCGTACGCATCGTGTTTCCGACGGCTAGAGGAGGAAGAATCAACGGTCGCTGTCCGCGTCAGCTGGTCGGCTCCGCCAAGAAAAAACTCAAACGCAACCCCAATCGCCGGCCGCCACCGCAGCGCCTAATCAATCAGCGCTTTTCGATCTCTCCGTCCTTCCTTTGGTTTCCTCCCTACCTTTACCACTATCCTCCTGCTCGCGCCTTTTCCCACGAAAATCCTCTTCCGACTCATCTGATTACTCTTCTAGGTCCTTGAATCTTGATATGGAGCAGCACCCCACTTGCGCCCCGCCGCCTGCGCCGGCGCCGGCGCCGGCGCCAGTGCCCGTGGGTTGGACCGTCGTCCCGGTTGACTTCAAGGTCTTCAAGAAGGGACCCGAGATGGCGATGCACGACGCGATCGGCCGCCTCGCCTTCCGCGTCGCAGGCAGCGACGGCGGGGCCACGGCGCTCCAGGATGACGCTGGAGGTGTCCTGGTCACCATCAGGAACAGCGGCCAGGTGATTATCGGCTTCTTGGCTCTTGTTTCAGTACTTGGTTTGGTCCATGGTTGTCGATACTCGGATAGAGAATAACTAATTGGATTTCTTGGATGAGGCTGTTAGAAAGCTGGAGTAAGGATTTCAAAGAGATTTATTAGGAAGCGCAAGATTGGAACGTGTCCGAGGAAATCGTTACAGCAGTATTCAGTACTGAAAAATATTGCTGTGGTTTTAAATTTGCTTCTACCTTATACGATTGTCCTGAATTGGACTGCAAAATGTTCATGATGGAAACCTTTGTATCAATAGGGTGATGATAGTGTGTTGTTTGCAACAAATGAGTGGTATTGTGACAAAATTGAACATCTATCTGGCTTGTATAATTGGACAGATTGGCCCTTTTTTTGCAAAGAAATTGGACTTACGCCGTGAATAGATAGTCTGCTTCAGTTTGTACAAGAGCCTTGCTGAATATGAGGGGAAGAAATTGCAACTTCTGAGCGTATAATTAATCCAGCTATACGGATGCACCTTGAATGGTTAGTTATAATCTAACAGACACAAATTAGAACCTAAATTGCCCACTTTGGTTTTATTTTCCAAACTATGATGTTTTCATCACAGAGTACAAACCACAACATGTGAATGGCTAGTGCAGAATTGGAAAACATATACAAAAAGAAAACATGCTTAGTACACCAAGGAATCCCAAATATATATGGGTTATAGGGAGAGTTTTAAATATGTGATGCATGGAAGATTTCTTATTTGGATCAAAAATGCATTGAAGATTTCTTAAAACTTTAGCTCATCCTTTCTAATTCATTTATCAGAGGGCATCAATTGATCACCTTTTACTTTTGTGATCCAATAGCAAGATTTTAACTATGTTTCCTCATTATAAGACTTGTAAAAATAATGCAAAGACATCGTAACTTATTTTTGAAGAAAAAACTAATTGCTTTATTATTTTCATGTGGTTAGTTCATAGCTGTTTCACTATGAATGTTCAGTTATAAGGAACTTGAATATATGAATCCTTGGACACTGATATAGTGCTGTGCATAATATTTTTCCTTTATTCAGGGCGAATGGCAAGCATTCAGTGGAAATAGTTTGGAGCAGAGACACATTATTTTCACTGCAAAAGTTATATCTGCTTCTTCAAGTCGAAAGGAGGTACATGTGTTCATCTCACCAAGAAGCAATGTTGAAGATTCAAAACCAAGCTACAGGCTCATAGGAAGTACATTCGAAGGCGTGCACAATAATAAAGGCGGACTCCATCGTTGCTCAGGTAATATGGAGCAACTGTGTTAGCAAGATCAGTAAATGTTCTTTTGCAGTAACTTCAGTGATTTATATTAAAAGCATTATTTTATATATCATTTTTTGAATAAGATTTTTTATATCATTTTATCACAACAATTGTCAATTGTCCCTTTGTGCAGACAAATCTCTTGTACAAACTGAAGCAGACTATCTATTCCGCGCGTAAGTTCAGAGTGACTATTTACCACGCAAATGATAACATCCTTGTCATGGCAATGATTGTTACATTCTTTGTCGAAAAATGACAGATGGTATGGATGCCTACTTTGGTTTCAAAACATTGATGGTAACTCTGCTACATATAAATCATTTATATTGTTCCCATTATGAATGATTTCTTTTATTTTATTTGTTTATATCACTCACCAGTTGCTCTTACTGAACCCAATGCTTTTGTATCGAGTCTTTTGTCCATGTGGCTTTCTGATTCTGTTTAGCTAGATCCATACATGTGGGAAAGTGACAATAACCCAGCACTATTTTATTTCACACGACTAACAGCACCAACTGACTTCCATACTAAACTTGAGCTTTACCTTCTGACTAGGCTCTTAGTCTCTATTGATAGTACATATCTTTAGACCTCGGGAACCATATGAGCATTTCTGTGTGATATAGTTCTGTAATTGATTGAGCTGATTCGTACACGCATCCTAGAAAACCCGCTTGTTGTGTCCAGTACCAGTTACCTTGTACCTATTCTGTGGTGAAGATGGGTGTGATAATGTGCAGCAGTGTCACCATGCATTGCCGTTGTTTCAAGGTTCAATGAAAAGCAAGAAATGTCAGGTATAGATATAGCAGTTTATAGGACTTTTTTCATCGACCGAAATGTTGATGATGTGAAGACAGATAAATGTATTCGGCCTCTTGACGACGCGTGTGGTATACATGTGTGTTCATTTATGCACTTTTCTTACTGTAGTTTCTCACTTGTCTTTGTGGACAGTGATGTGCATTGGCATAGTATCTTAATCGGAGTTATTAAAAAGTCCCCCATCATCCTGCTCCCACAGCAATTTGAGCCTTGGTGGCCTCTTCATGGCTCGACACCTGTCCCAGTCTTTTTTTCACCTTTGCCAGCCACCAGCGAAGGCCCGCACAGCCCACATCCCAGTCTCCCACAACCCTCCTCCTTCAGTCGTTCCTCTCTCTCTATCGCCACCCCTCCATGCCCTCCCCTTCCTGCGAAGCCTTGCCGAGAGCGAGCTCGAGCGCTAGGCCAGCCTAGGGACAACTAGCCCGATGGATCCATGTAACGGAGGTGCCAATAGCTGCGAGGGTCCCGACAGCCACGAAGTCTCGGCAAGGTGGCGACCCCAGCTCTTGCCTTCCTTGTTGTGGTCAAGTAGGATCCAGTCGATGTAGCCGCGGATCTGATGGCCGACGGCTCCGGGCTTCCTTGTTAGCGCCGTCGAGGATCCTGGTAGTGACAGCGGCGGCTGAGGATCGATCTGATGGCCGGCGACAACTCCTAGCTCTGGTGTCCCCCCCTTGATTTCCCAGTATTCTGCGATACAAGAGGATTCCATCAGATCTTAGAGGTACAACGGCAGCGTTCTCCGTTGCTACTGACTTTTGCAGTTTTGCGTTGTATTTCCTGTTGTGCAGCACAGCTGTTGATTCGTTGTTACATCTCCTCCGTTAGGGTAAACGATGCCAACGCAAGAAAGAGCAGGATGTTGATGCCAACACAATGAAGGGCAGGATGCTGGTGACGAATTCGACAGTGTTTTTTTTTAAGAAGTTAGATTACGAGCCTCCTCTCCTATTGACTCATTTATGTTCCTACCTTTCGTTACTGGACACAGCTCGACGTCAGTTTCTGCGTTATTATTGATATATTGTTGGTGATCCATTTGTGGTGGGCTTTGCTGCGCATACTCATTACATTAGCAATGATATTTAGTCCATTCATCTTGAAAACGGTGTTGTTAACAAGAATCTATAGCTATGTCTGTTTGACTTAAACACTGGATAGAATTTTAAGACCCAGAAATATGACGTTCTTATGTATACTGTAAAAATACTCGTGCTTTTCTGATGAATATACCATAGATGATAATGCTGATGAGTGCGTGGACAGCGATGCCGCTACTGACGAGCCTAGGTACCCCCTTGCTTCGGTTTATGACTGTATTTTCATGCACACACCAGTTAAATGCTAATCAGCAGCAATATTGACCAGCAGCAACTAATATATGTAGAAAGAATATTCCTACAACAGTTCAAGCTCGTGTGTCTGATTTGGCATATTTAATGACCCAAGCAAGATAGCTAAAACTCAGTTTAACAGTCTAAATGAAATTGCTCCATATCTAGGATTCTATCTTTTATCTCTATATTATCTGTAGAGTTTGTTTCCATCTCCAAATAACTACCATATATGGAGTAAGTTTCCTTATATATATATCTTTCATACAAAACCTGCAATAACTGCACATAAAGCTAAGAGTTAGTTGCCTGCACCCTGCATACAGAGTTAGTTGCCCGCACCCTGCATACACACTTTCATTCCATAACTGACAATACAAATGTGACATGCCAAGAGGTCAACAAAAACTTCAGCTACATGGTTCTGGTTCAGTACTTCAGTAAATAAGTCCTTTTTAATTGTAGACACAGGGGAACAAAGCTCTAAAGTCTAAACCAGAAGATGGACCAAGCTAAATTGAACAGAAAAAGTAGAACTGCATGCATGAAAATAGGTTGTTTTAAGCTTGATGCACTCATATTCTGAGCACCGTTAGTTTAATACACTAGACAAATTTTCTTTCTTGCTCCACATTTGTTCTTTTCGGTTGCTGCTGCTGCTCCTTGCCTCACACACTTAGATAAGTTTAAAGTCGTTGACCTTTCGTATGTATCCGAATTTACTTGGTTGCTCCCTGCCTCAAATTGTAGACATGTATGTGAACTATCATGGTGTTTTTGCCTCTATACTGGTAGCAGAGGAGTGATGATTTACATGTATATGAAATCTCATTTGCAACTGAAGTTCATCGCTCTTTTTAGTTTGTCTATATAATTATATATTATAAATAATGATAGTATATTTGGATCGATATTCTAAGCTACTGGTTGGTAGTCATGAATTCTGATCGGGGACTTTAATTACTGGATATGTAATGTATGGCCGGATTGAACCATACTTGCTACGGTAATGATGTTAAGGATCGTGTAATATTTGGCTGAACCATAACAGTTGCGACAGCCATGCAACTCGTGTTGTTTTTTTAATATTTCATGGTTTTGTGCTATGTATATTTGGATCATGTAATATTTGGCTGAACAGAATCATAATAGATTATATGATATATCTTCTATTGTGCTATGGTAATATTGGTAATATTTATGCTTAGTGTCTTAGCCGTTATATTGTGTTTTTCCTCAAACCACTGCTCGGGCGCCTGATGTTCTAGTCATTTTAAAGAAAGCACGAAATACTGGAACTTGGATGAATTCAGTGTTGATCTGTCTGTCTTAACGATTGTGATATGCATTATCCGGTTTGATACCGGAGGTGTCCAACTCCTGTAAAAATCACTAGTGATGATTCGTTATCATCTTGTGTTTTCAGCAGACGAACAAGGTAAAGAGATATCCTACACTGCTTTCACTGAACTGCTAGTGTTCTGTACCTATCATATATCTACGTATATACTCCCTCCGTCCCAAATATATAAGACGTTTTGGTTTTTTTTATATACATTTCTTCTTATGCACCTGGTTATACACTGTTGATTTAGATACATAGTAAAAAGAAATGTATCTAAAAAGGTCCAAAACGTCTTATATTTGGAATGGAGGTAATACTTTGCTACTGTTCCATGTAATCTGAAGGAGGCTATTATCGTTGGTCCGGTTACAGCCCTGCTGCTGCTGCTGGGGATACGGAAGCAGCAGACGCAGCTCGCTTGGCAGCATGGACAACGATTGCATAAGCTCACAGGCACAAATGCTGCTGGTTCTGATTGGGAAAGGAATGTCAGGTCCCGCAAAGTCATCGCACGATAGAGAAGGGGCGGAAACAGGCACTCGACTCGAGCAAGCAACCATTTTGTTTCTGTAGCTTTCGCGACAACCCAGCCTGAAGAAGGGCGTGCAATTCCAGCACATGGTTTAGCATTGACGATCAACAAGCGCTGTCTCGCTGCCTTGAAACCATTGATGATTGATCCCCATCCAAGGCAGTGTTTGGTTTGGGGACCAAGCCCCGGGTTGGGTTAGGTCCAACCCGGTTTTGAGGGTTGGGTTGGCCGGTTTGTGTTTGGTTAGAGGGATGGGTGATTCAGGTTATCTGTTTGGTTGGAGGATTGAGTGAATTGGGATGAATGGTAGTTTGACACCGTTAATTTGCGCTGTGTGGGACCCAAGCTGTCATATACATGGGTTCTCTTCTACCATAAATGCGAATGGATCGGTCGAGGTCGGGATCAGCGGCGGCGGTGGAGCTCGTACCCATGGCCGGGAAGCGTGGCGGCGGAGACGGCGGCGGCGGCCCTAGCCCACGCGGCGCCCGGCGGCGAAGATGGCGCCGGCGGCCGAGCCAGCGCGCTGCGGCGGCCGAACCTCACTTCCACGCTGCGTGCTTGGCCGGCGGCGCTCGAGCCCGCGCGCGCGATGGCGGCGCGGAGCCCTTCTACGGTGGGCGACGGCGATGCGAGCGGCCGCGGAGGCAAGGCCCAACGGGCGATGGATGGCGCGAGGCGGCTCGCGGAGCGGCAGCGCGCAACGGGCGTATCGACGACGCCGGCGGGCCGGCGGGACAGCGATGCGACCACGGCGGGCGGCGCGGCGGCGCCAGCGGCGATGGCGCCCCATCGGCAGCGGTAGCGCCCGATGCGGCGGGGGAAGCGGGGAGCGGGCGGCGTCGATGGGTCGGAATGCTCGCTTTTTTTAGGAATCCCGCCGACCCGCATCTAGAGAAAGTATTCCCTCGTCGCCCAACCCAACCCACATTGCTTTTCATCCAAACACGGGCTCATCCGGGCCGAACCCGGGCAACTCCACACCAACCCTCAATCCAAACACAGCCCAAGTGTGTTCTTTGGGTTGGAGGGTTGGAGCTGAACCAGGGAGTGGAGCAGGATGGCAGCCAGAAACCACCGGACATGATCTCTGAATTCCAATTCCTGGTGGCACGCGGTTTCGCTCCTAGGATCTAGCCACATTGAGATTGAGGCACATGTCTGGCAGGCACCGGTTCCTTTCGTCTTCGCTTAGAATTGGCGCACGCGGACGGATATTGTATCTTGGGTCGCGCTCAGAATCTGAGCGTTTTCCGGTGGTGGACGATTTCGTGACCCACCACACCAAAAACTGGGGATCTTGCGTGTTTCAGTTCTTTCTCCATGTGGACTTCCACAACACCAAGAATCTTGTTTTTGGAGCTGACGCATGCTTCGCACGATCGAAAAGGAGGAAATCTCCCTTCCTCAAAGCATTTCATTTTCGAACGATGACATTGATCCATTCTTTCGTAAATAAAAAAAGTAAAAACCGGCGCAGCAGATCTGACTGCATCAAAAGGGAGATCGGTGTGAGATTTAGTGAGGTCTACCTCGCCACTTTGGCTCAGCGCAAAGCGAGCAGCGTTGTCCACTTTCCTAGATCTGGAAGCAACCAACCCCCGGCCGGCCGATTGGCTCCGGCACAGTGCCATCGTCTACGTGCAGCAGATGGGTAGACAAGACCTGCCACTGCGAGAGGGTGCAGGATGGAGGAGTGGATGTGTGGATCCAATCCATCCAACAGACATGCTGCAGGAGGCGGACCACTCTCCCTCTCAAGACCCCTGAACCCAAGGTGATGGCTGGCAATCCATTTCAGACGAATTATTTCTTTCACCAGGACCACTGCCCACTGCGGCATTAGTTAGGTGTAAGATCCGGTGATTATTAGAGCGTCGCCAGAGACAGAGGATGGTGATGCCATGGATTATTTTTCATAATAGCCTGACATTGTGGTCCATGCATGTTTTTTTTACAACAACAAATATTATATATTAAAGCCGTCATATTACATAGAGGCCCTCATAGAGAGACCAAATTACATGAAGGTCCTGTGACCGGAGATGAACACAACAGCGTCGACTAAGGCGCAGCGGATGATGATTCCGCCGGTGAGGGGTATTCGCAAGAACGTCTCCCACGTGGGAGACATGTACACCCAGATGGACTGACCGCGCGTAGCACCGGTAGAGAAAGGGACGGTAGAGCCGTCGAAGGACGAGCATTCCTACAACCGAAGGATGTTTTTTATGTCATTGTCGAAGGTAGAAGAAGCTCAACCCAGGATCCCGGGTGGAGGCCGAATTGTCATGCTTGCGCCGGAGAAATAGCTGTGTTGCTGAAGCATAGGATCGCAGGACTAGAGGCTACTTTGTGGACACCAAGTTGACTGTGCTTTGGATGTTTTCGTGCATGTAGAACACGTAGCCTTGGCGCCCCCAAAGCATAACACGCCATCCATACTGATAGATAGCAGGACTGGATAAGATGGAACGTGTCACCGAGCGGGAACACAAAGGGACAACACGGGACCCACCATGCGCTGTCGTCGGGGAAATTGTGCGCCCACCACCAAGTCGACGTAGATGAGGAGGATGAAAGTCCTCAAACCACCCATGAAGGGGTTATACCACTTAGGGTATATTACAAGGAGAGGAAGAGGGGGGAAGGAGAGGAGGGGGAACCGGCCCACCTGCCCTACCGCCGGCAAGCACGCCAGGGAGAAAGCAGGGGGCCGGCGGCGACCTTAGGTGGAGGAGGGAATCGGAGAGAAGGGATCGGAAGGAAGGTTGGAGAAAGCGGGGAGACCGACGGTGACCTTAGGCGGCAAGCATGGCGGCGACCCATCGGTCCCTCGCGATGCGTGTACTAGTTTGTTGTTTAATTCAAAAGGTGTGCCTCCTAGGTTCAATTCCAAAATCGATGCATTGGCGCACGAATACATCTTCAACTCAAAAAATTACACGCATGCAGACAAGTACCTTATAAGTATTCCCTCGTTTCGTAAAAATATCGTTCTCCCTTCCTAAAAATTAAAGATTTTTAACTTTGATCAAAGGCATATAAAAATATTAATATTATACTAAGATATCATTGGACAAATCATTGAATATATATTAACATGACAAACTAATTTGGAGATATGAATGTTACTAAAATTTGTACAAATCTAGTCAAACTTGACCAGTAGCACTAAGTCTAATAATGACTCTTTTTATGGGACAGAGTAAAACTCTTCATGAAAAGACTATATACAAAGGTTCGTATATATTTTTCATGAAAGAAACATGTGCTAAGCATGTTCTCGAAATAAAAAAACATTCATGAAAGATGGACTTCGATGGTCCGTGATCGAGAGTGCCAACATATGCGCACTAGCTCTTTGATCTTCATATGAAATATTCTGAATACAACACATATGTTTACACCATATCAAGAATGACGTAGAGGAATCTCGAAAACTCTAGATGGTCATATTAAAGGAACTCTAGATGGTCATATTAAAGGAACCATGTCAAAAAGATTAGGTTTCCTAAAAGAGTACAAGAACATGTCGCTATTTTTTTTAGATTACATGGTACAACGCAGACGCTCAATACGCACGCACAACCTTATTACTTGAGCCTCTAGAACCCTATGGTTCTTACCCTATTTAAGAATTTAGTGCAACAAAACTGTCTAGCCTAATTAGGGCTCTTGTGTTGGCTACTTGGCTTGGTTGATGCATATAACCTCAGATACACCCCTCGTTTACGTAGTTCCTCAAAATTTCCCATACACGCTTGTATGAGTTCTGTCATAAGCAGGATTTAAAATCACCTTTAGCTAAAGGTATTGACGCTAAATTATAACATTATAACAAGAAGAGCATAAAAGAGCCTCTGAAATGACAATATTATAGACATAATAAGGTATGATCGTTATGATAGAATACACATTGATTTAACTCGCTAGGCCGGCTTCACCTGCACAGTTTTCTTTATATAGATTGAGTTGTAAAACCTTTTCCGAATGAACATGTAGGCTTCATGGCCCCTCAGCTCACATCTTCTGTTCAGAATATGGGTAATGAGTGAGAGGGGGGGGGGGGGCATCGAGAGGTCTACCAAGGATGACGGTTCGCATATGTAGCTGGGTACTCCCTTTGCCCCTTTATACACCACGTTTTAGCTCTGCCCCAAGTACAATAACTACTCTTTCAACTTAATTAAAAATGAGTGTGTCCACATACATGTAGTTTTGGGTGAATCTGGACCTCTAAATGATTTCGTCAAGTAAATGGGGACAAAGGGAGTAGGTTACAACACAGATCATTACTAATATGACAACCAATACAAGGTGCATGTACAAGAAATGGCTATTCACAAACTCTAATCCCTAATTGCACTTGCAGTGGGAGAAAGTTAAGACTAGACCTTAAGACAATGAATAACTGCGCAAGTAAGTTTTTTTGGCCATGATGTCCACAAATTAGTGAAATGACATAACTTGGAACATTCACATTCTTACAAGCAAAATGAATGTCAATCTCGATATGCATGCTTCGTTCAGTGCAACAATGATGTACTGGGTTAGTCCCCATATAGACATCACATTATGAGGATAAACAAGCATCACAACAAGCAACCGGAACCAACCACTAAAGCCAGGAGCACCAAGTGACGTCAAGTACCTTTCGCGTTTCCTAGCTAGAATCCTCCGTTTGATCAGCATGACATGAGTGTCGCGTGGATCATGCGTGATACTTCGGTGTACCTCCACACTTACATGTTGAAATATAAGTGAATTACCCATCCCTCCCTACCATCTTAAGCTTTTAGTTTGGACTGATTGGTGTATATAACTCAATATGGTAACAAAGGTCAATTTCAAATCTTGGTTAGCGCCATAAAATAAAATAATTATTGCTCGCTCTTATTCCATGTCTGAGGGCTGAGGGAGCCTCTACGTAAGGGCTCCTCACCAGGGCGCCGAGCGACATTGCGTCTCAGCTTTTGCCTTTGTTGTTGGCCCTGCACAGCTGCACGTACTAACGGAGATGACGAACTGACCTCTCCTCACGGCTCACATGCAGGGCGAGCAATGTATTGCCGATCGACATTGCGTCTCAGCTTTTGCCTTTGTTGTTGGCCCTGCACACCTGCACTAACGGAGGTGACGATGACGAACTGACGACTGTAGCTAATGGAAAACTAGCAGTTGCTCTTGTTGTGCAACCAGGAAGCGAATTGAAGGAGAGATAGAGACAGCACCGTGATCATTCCTTTCACCGCTACTGTTGTTTGTACGGCAGAAACACATAGGTGTGTGTATGCGCACTTTGTCATCAGCTGATGGTTGATGCCGACATCCGAGCGACGGTGAGATTATTAGGCTCCTGATAACTGAGACAGACGAACCCAAGTGCAGGGTGTCATTCCCATCTCAAGCTACGAACTCTCCCCGTCCAACCTCTTTGAATGAGAGAGTGAGAGGGACGGGACCGGAGCGGCCTATCATGCCATGCCAACCGACAATCCGCCATACAGTAGAACCAACAGTGCTTTCCTATTGCCAAGTACCAGCATATTCAGGTGTGAAAAAGACGCCATGAACCTCTCGATTGTATCGATCAGATCGGAGTTGCTAATTATATAACTTGCTGCCAAATCCAATACACAAGTTATGCAGTGAATGAATGAACAAAGAGGAAGACAGAGATGCAAGATACATAGATACATACGAGATAGATAGCGTCGTCAATTGGTATTATATATGTTTAGCTTGCCAAGTGAGAACGAACCGCTGGCTCGCTCGCTAATTATGGATGAGAGCTAGGAGGAAGACAATACTCAACTGGCTCGATCGGCAGCGATGAGACGCCGGTGGTGGTGAGGATTAATTAGACAATAGGGCACGCACCACCTGATGTTCCTGAACTCCTGATGATGAGGTATGTAAGGCACGCCGCCAATTAAGACAGTTTGTGCTCGGTGGAGAAGATGGGCACATGAAGAACCATCCATCCACCCACCCATGCAGCCATGGTTAGCAAGCTGATGGAGCTAGCTCGCAGAGGAGGAGCTTGGCGGCATTGGATGGTAATGCACGTGCCCTGCTTCTCCACCATGCACACCCACCATCTATCTCTCGATCTCTCAAGTGCCAGAAAGGAGCCATGGATCGGATCGGGCACTCGCACTCAGCTTCTCAATTCTCAAATTGATTCCATCCCCTTAGCCTGTATTTATAGCGGAGCATTGGTGGTGGTGGTTTACTCCCGTTCCGTTGTGCTACTGCTACTATAGGACTATACAGGAGTAGCCAGTAATATGCATACGCGTGCCAGTTTATCACTTTCACTGCTCATTGTAGCTGCGACGGCTGCGAGGGGTTGTTGCGCAGTACTCCTTCTATCCCACGGAGAGTTCGTCGTTTTTGACTTTTGAACTTCATGTTTGACTATCCATCTTATTCAAAATATTTATACAAATAATAAAATAAATTATTCAATATTCAAGTATCTTTATTGATAAAATAAATCATAATAAAATAAATTTTATTTGTGTAAAAAAATATGAATAAGGCGAATCATCGAAAAAAGATGGCACGGAATTTAGGGTGACAAACTCAATGGGGACGGAGAGAGTACTAGCAAGCAACTAATTTGCAACAGCTCTGCGGGCTGCACGTAGAGATGTCGCTCAAAAACATAGTTTGACTTGGACCGCTGCTTAATTTCTACACAAATACACAACATCTCTCCAGGAATACTCGAAACTACTTCCTATCCACAAAAGAGAACAATTCTATATATCTTCTTGAGGCCAAACTAGTGTCTAAGTAAAAATAGCTTACCATCACCCTTCCTCATCACACACCTCGTCGGAACCTCCATTTCCAGATCCCTTCAAATTTATGCCGCGTGCGTATAAATTACCGCTACCACCTCACATCGACATCCCTAAATCCTCTTTGTCCTCGAAACCGTTACCATAAATGAAGATCATCATGGTAAAAGCGTCTTCAAAGCTACCCACACTAGCGTTCATGCCCAACTCACACCTCACTCCATGATGTCCTTTTTGGCTACTATGGCAACCTGCTGCATGCGTTCCACACGCATGCTAGCCTTTTCGTCCACATCTCTAACCACACCAAATCCAACTTTGCCCCCTCCTCCTCCACCTTCTCCCCACCTCCCCACCAACACCAAATGTAACCTTGTCCCACGCTATTGACTTAGAGCGGTGGAGTGTAAGAAGGGCCACAAGGGCAGTGGCGCTAGCAGCGACGGGAGACCTAGGAGGATATCGCCGCTTGCCGGGTCGAGAAGAGGAGCCCAGAGAGAAGGCGTCGAATGGTAAGAGCGACTGTAGAGCCATGTTGGTCACAGTTCGCCAAAGAAAGTGGAGTAGCCCTAGGATTTGCATGGACCAAGAATCAGGGCTAGATGGTGAGACATGAGGATCTCTTTAATTTGAGGGATAAGTAGAGGTTCTCCGTTGGAGCTACAATTTTTTTTTTTTACCCAAGCCCTTATATTAGAGTTTAAGGACCGGATAGCTAGGATCCCTATATTAGAGTTGCTCTTAGCGCACAACTATGTATATAGTAGTATCTACCAGCTATATGGAATTATAGTTAATTAATGTCAAAGCTTTGTTCATCTATATCATTGAGCGAGTAATTTATGAGCGTAGCTACTCGCATTCGTACTGTACTTAGCTAGCTAGAGTGACTGGTCGTGCAGATCGGTCCTGGTCTGAATGTACGACTACGTAGAGTACGTCGTACTAGCTACTACAGTACGCCCTAGTAGTGCATAGCTCTTGCTGTCCTTATCTTGTCGTCTCCATCGATCAGCTGGCCAGTCAGTGGCGTATTCGCGTCCTTGAGCCTCACTCATCAGGCGTTGGTGCCGGCCGGCTAGGCCACGCAATGACGAGCCACCGGGCCGACGGCAGCAGGCACGCGAATGGAATCATCGATTAGTGCCTGGAGCCTCGAGCAGGATGAAATAGCATCGTTGGCTTGCTGTGTGGCTGTGGCGTGGCGTGACGATGGAGCATGATCACTGCCGGCTGGGGGGCCAGGCGCATGGTGGTGCCGTTGGTTCGGGGGACACCACAACCTCGGCTAGTTGGCTGAGGCCGGGTCCGTCCCTGCCCGGAGAGCAAATAATTAGCAAGAGCATCTCGAGCAGCTCCCATTTTTTATCCCTCGATCAACTTCATAAACATGTCATGTTAGGGATGATGGATCAATTTCACTGCTCGAGCAGCTCCCCAATATCTCTTTTTTTTTTTTTTTTTTTTTGGTGATCACCACAGGATGGCAGCGGATCGGGTTCGGGCGGGTAATCTGCGGGTTTTGGGTCCCGCGAGTTCGAGTTTGGGTACGATTTTCCACCCATACTTTTCACGTTGGGTTCAGGTTCGGTTTTGGGTTTAGGTTCGAGTTTAGTATTCCACACGTGGATATCCAATGGATACCGAAATAAATCATTTGGAATTAAAAATTATGTTTATAGTATGTGAATAATAATTTGTTTACTTAAATTATTAAGTTTATTCAAAGTTCACTCATGAAAATATTTATTATTTGTTGTCTCTTGTTTATACATGTGAATATATGTATATATATCATGGTAATCCGTAGGTTT